>KL647291.1:4150604-4224982 GCA_000727475.1 Sarcocystis neurona
GGAGGCCCATTCGGAGAAGAGGTGGAGAGGAAGTATATATATATATATATATATATATATAGAGATACATGTATATATGCATGTATATATGCATGTATGTACAGAGCGAGACGAAAGGCCGGGAGAAGGGACTTACCTGCTCCACTTGATGAAGAGTGGCGGTCTGCATGCGGACAATTTCTTCGACCTGCGTTTTCTCTTCTCGGATGTTTTGTAGCTGCTGCTGAAGACGGGTCACAACTGGGCAGCCTTTGCGACAGCACCGGCACGAGTGCTCGGCGCCAGCTGCAGACAGTCACATCTACCGCATCGACAAATACAAATACGCGTGTCTAAATTTACGGGTGTGCGCCTCTTCTAGCGTATACATATCCATATACATTCGTACCTACACAGTAGAGATACTCACACGAAGAGAGACACACACGTACATACAATATATATACACCTATACAGAAGAGACACATACATGAAGAGAGACAGAAGCATATATACAATGTATATATATACCTATACAGAAGAGACACATAAATGAAGGGAGACACACCCATATATACAATATATACATACATACACATATACACATATATATACGTACTTGTACAGTACAGACACATACACGAAGAGAGATACACACACATATACAAAATATATATATATATATAAATATCTATACATCTATCTGTCTACGTACACATATATATATATATATAGTAGAGACACATAAACGGAGAGAGACATATATATATATATATATATGTATATATGTCGTGTCTATACGTCTACAGTGAAGAGACATATGTGGCCCGACATGCAGGCCTGTATATATATATATATATACGTACTCAAGCACACAAGAAGACAGACAGACACACAAACACACACCCACGTATATATATATATATACGTTACATGTATACACATACATATATTTACGTATATATATATATATGTGCTTACAGAGTAGACAGACATACCAGAAGACAGACACACAGATAGACAAGTATATATACATACCTGTATACCTCTACGATAGAGAGACAGATATATACATATGTAGCAAAACACACATATCCATATATACATATATACATGTATATGTAATGGGAGATAGACACATACTCACAGACAAGTACACAGATATGCAGTAATACGTAAATATAAAAGTATTGACGAAATTGGGAGAGACGTTTATGCAAGTGGGTAGGCAACTGCTGCAGAAACGTAGAAGAGGCGCTCCTGTGCCAGTAGACCACCCTGTTATGAGGCGACTAAGCGATAAGACAGCCACGTAGTCACTTTCCGTACTACAAACGTACCCACACAAGCATACAAACCCATACATATATATATAGGCGTAGGACAGCTAGAAAGGAAGACAGATGGACGACAGATACGGGAAGATCGACGGTAAATCTGTTTGCATGCGCGGTGTGCACCCCACGAAGAAGACCGAGCAGCAGCAGAAACAGAGAGGGACGCCCCTTACGCCAGAGCGCGCACCAGTCGAGAAACGCAGGCGCCTGGCCGAAGAGGCCAACATATATAGCCAACGCCCAGGTATAAATATACCCGTGGGAAGAATATACATGCACAGACACGCAGACGCAAGCGCACTCCACTTGTAAGTATACACACATTTGCGTAAATATGTACATATTGAACGGCGACACATGGATGTATCAATCAGAAAACATGCAGGTGTATAGTGTATATATACATATATACGTATACATATATATATATGTATAAACACACAGATAGACTAGACACGTCTTCGTATATGTCTACGTCCTACATACGTGACAGCGAGATGTGCCCAGACACATAAGTACACATGTATGTACGTATGTATCGATGTATTTATATATATATACATACATATATACACGTAGAGGTAGTAGAAAGCCAGATGTGGTCGTACAAAGTAGCACACATATATATACATATGTGAAAGAGTGGGCGCACAGATCAGTACACATCTATTTGGCACATATATATATATACAGGAGATATATTAGAGAGTGAGACGTGGGCGTACGAAGTAGTACACATGCACGTAAACACGTATATATAGGCAGATATGAGTACATACATGTGTCTGCAGTGTGCATGCGAGGGCCGGTTACCTTGGGTGGGCGCGGCACGGATGCTTTTTTTCGAGGAAGAGGAGACGAGACTGACGCGTGAGGAAGCACGTCTCAGAAGGACGGCGGCGCCGGCGAGCGGGGTTGGTTCGCTGCCAGCCCTGGGAGCTGCTGCAGCTGCAGCATCTCTCTCTGTTGCTGCTGTTGCTGCTGGTCTGTTGCTGGCAGCTCCCGTGGGAGATAATAAGGCAGTCATCTCGGGGAGCGGCAACGTCGCAGAGCGGGACAAAGAGGACCCGCCTGCTCCACCTCGCCGCTGCCTTTCTTCTTGTTCGTCTTCCTCTTCCTCTTCCTGTCCGTCCTGCGCCGCGCCCCCCTCTCTCCGCTGCTGCGACTGCTCACCCTTTGGGTGCCTTCGTGGGGAGGGGCGAAGACTTAGTAGCTTCTTCATTTTATATATATGTGTATGGAGATGTATGTAGAGAGAGCGAGAAGTAATTTCATGTACATATGTGTGTACGGGCGGACAGACAGAGGGATAGATAATCTACCTGGGTCTCTGTGCTGCTAGTGCTGCTTCTGCTGCTGGGGCTCTTGGCAAGTGACAAAGAGAGAGAGAAGAAAACAGAAGCAAAACCAGCGCGAGACAGGACGAAGAGCGACTCCCCCGTGCTGCTGCTGCTGCGGAGAAGAGAAAGGAGGAGGACCAATAACGCGACGACGACGAGGGGCGACGGGGGACTGACGGCGGAGAGGAGACGCAAAGGGGGGGGAGACGGGAGGAAGGGGGTGCAGGCGCGCCAAGAAGCCGGAGACGGGGGTGCAGAGAAGACGTGCGGAAGAGCAGTCGAACCGAATGTAAAGAAGTACAAAACGGGGAAGAAATACGTGCAGCAGTGGCACAACGACGGACGAGGAAAATGCGAGAAGCAGCGGGGAAGGGGAGGAGAAGAGGACGAAAAGGGCGAAGAAAAGGAAACCCCAAAAGGAGAGGGGATCACGAAGAACAGCGAGAAGGGAAGAAGATGGAGAGGACCGGGAAGAGAAGGACACACGAAGAAGAAGAAGGCAAAGAAGAGAAAGCGGGGAGGGGCCACATAGCCAGGAGCGGCGAGGAGGCCTCTTCACGAGGCCAAGAGGCTCACAAGCGAAGGACAGGAAAGTAGCGGAAAAGGGAAGGGATAGAAGAAATGGGAAAAGAAGCCGTAAAATAGCGAGAGAGGAGAGTAAAAGTAGAGTCCCGATGCCGGCAGACTTCTACGCGACAGCAGTGCTGACGCGGCAGACGCCGAGACGCGGACGTCGAGCAGCAGCACGTGAACCCCCAGCGAGACACGCGCTGCAGCAGAGCGACAGAGGAGCCCTGCAGCAGCCGGAACGCCAGAAGCCACAAAAGAGGGGGAAACTCTTCATTTCAGTAGAGGACTAAAGGGAAGCAGAGAAGAAACAGAAATGACTCTAGACGGGGAGCAGCAGCAGTAGCAGCAGCAACAGTAGCAGCGGCGGCAGAAGAAGAAGAAAGGCGGGCGGTGCAGTGAGGCGTCACCAGTTGATTGAGAGGTACAAAGAAGACTCTGCTGTAGACAGCTGGTGCTGCCGCTTCGGGTAGCTCTTTGCGTGCAGCTACTGCTATTCCTGCTGCTGTTCCGGCACACCTGCTGCTGCTGTTGCGGCGCCTGCTGCTGCTGGGGGTACTGCTGCTACGTTCGATGAGGCTCGTCCAGCTGCTGGTGATCAGCGGGGCTGCTGTTGCTGTTCTCAGGGCTGCAACTGAGAAATGCTGTAGTGAAGTGCCGCGGAAGAAGAAGAAGGCGTAGAAGAGAAAAGCCGAAGAATTCCTTGACCGCAGAAAGTTCCCTTCTGCTGCTTTTGAGCGTGTCCAAACAGCGAGGCGCAGACGCTCGACGACTCCTGCTCCTGTTCTTAGGCTACTTCTACTGCTGCCGCTGTTGCCGCTGCGAGGCTACTTCTGCTGCTGCTGCTGTTGCACGAGAGCCGGGGGCAAAAAGCAGCTACAAACCACCAGGCAGCAACATTTAGAAAAGATGCAGCAGACGGCGGAGAAGCAGCAGCAGCTGCGTCAAAACTGTGTAAGCTGCAGGCAGCTGTTCTTCAATCTTAACGAAGGCAAGCAGTCACAGGAGGACAGAGAGAACTGCGGCTGGTAGCTGCATACATTGCATGCAGCAGCTTCACAGCGGTGGAAGAAAGGCCGCAGCAGCAGTAGGACGTCAGCCAAAGGCACCGCCTGCTGCGAAGAGCCGTCACCTGCAGCAGCCGCAGCTGAAACACTGCTGCTGTCGGACCAGCGGCAGCAGCGGCAATGCTGGAGTGGCAGTCCTGACGCGTCGCGCGAGGCAGCAGCAACGTAAGCGAGCAGCGGCAGCAGCAGCAGCACTGAAGTTCGAGGAGTTCACAGACGGCTGCCGCAGGAGGACTTCCCTGCGGCCCAAGTATGAGGGCGGGGAATGACAGCCCACGAACATTCACTCGTCGCGAGCAGGGCGGCAGCGGCAGTAGCACGAGCAACAGAGCAGCACTAGCAGCAGCAAAGGAGTAGCCGTAGCGGATGTTCACGCAGACGCAAGCCTTGTTCACTGTGCGCATGCATTACACGTGCGTTGAACTCGCTCCCTATACATAAATATATATATGTGTACGTGCATATAGATGCATATATATATACATATATATGTGAAGAGAGATACGTCCACGTCTGCAGGTGGGCGCAGGTATATAATAGAGTGTCTTTCCTTCGCATATGGCACACGGATTTCTATCACTCTGTGTCGCCTGCAGACACACAGGTGCAGTGCATGCGCCCGTCGCCTCGCGGTAGGGGGTCAGTACGTACAGAGACAGCGAAATTCACAAGAAAAGACCCTCGCGAAGGAAGGCTGACTGAAGTCGCTCACCTCTCCGAGCATGGAGGGACGCGTGCCTCCTGCTTACATTGGCAACACCCATGTAAAGCTATCCACGCATTCATACAGTAGTACATATTAAAGCACATATACGTAAAACAGATGGACGTGTGCATATATATACGTAAGGACACGTAGACACACGGATACGGATACAGATATCCTCGCAAGCACCTACATATCCACATCTATATGTAATGTACTTGTGAAGAGACGTATGTGTTTCCTTTGTAGAGAGGATTGGTGAAAATACGCATTTTAAAGTTGCGCACACATATCGAACTTAAACGCAAAGAGAAGCTGAGAGTGGAGAGGAGGAAAGCAGCCGACGCCGGCAGAGAACCGGGAGCGGTCGAGCCGCGTCGTGGTTTGTTTTTGTCCACAAGAAAAGCAGAAGCAGCAAAAGCGAGAGGAAAGACAGGAGAACACGAGAAGACAGAGGCGTCTGCAGAAGACGCAGGAAGAAGAAGCGAAAGAAAAGAAGAACGGCGAGAGAAGATGGAGAAGAAGCGGGGAAACGTCGAGTGAAACGATATAGGCAAGGAGGGCGCAGATAAATATCCACCACGCCCGTCCACGGCTTAAGCTTCTGCTGCTGAAAGCGCCGTCTAGCCTTCGTCCTCCTGCTGCTGCTTGTCTGTGGCACTGCTAGTCTGAGGAGAGCTGTCGCCTGCGTGCGGCGGTCCTGCTGCACATGGCGCGGTAGGTGCTGCTGCTTTCATTTCTAGGAATGCTGCCGCTGTTCCCCACGCGCGGCTGCTCCAGAAATATCTCCTTCCGTTGCTCCA
The DNA here is from genome assembly GCA_000727475.1 of Sarcocystis neurona. NCBI lineage: Eukaryota > Apicomplexa > Conoidasida > Eucoccidiorida > Sarcocystidae > Sarcocystis > Sarcocystis neurona. Next base: position 4,156,404 of record KL647291.1, read on the forward strand.
TCTGCCACAGATGTTACGGCGGCAACGGGCTTTTCTGCTTCGGCTACCGGAGTCTGCAAAATCCTTACTAGCTCTCCGGCAGTGAGGGACCTCCTGCTGTGAGGGACCTCCTCCCTCCGCCGGGCCTGCTGCTGACGCTCTGGCCGCTGTTCCTGCTATCGCTGGCACTGCTGCAGCTGGTGAGCCTGTTTTAAATGTGTAGTGCTGCTACTGCTGCTCTGGCGTCCATACACACACCTGGCACCTTGCGGCAGAAAAAAGTGGCGGCTGGGCGTCTAAGCGGTGGCTGCTGCTGCTGCTGGCCTACTACGACGACTATTACTGCTGTCAACTCGGGTTTCTCTCCCGTTCGCGCGGGTTCCGTGTCTGTTCCGGCTGTTTCTGTTGCCCCTTCTTCTTCCTGCGGTGCTGGAGAGTCAGCCACACGGTGTTGACAGACGAGAATTCGGTGAGGACGTATTTTACGCATGCAGTGAAAACTCCACTATTTCCCAAAAGACACGTAGTGACCCCTTGCTGTTTACTTCGCATGGGTAAGGAAAAATGTGTACTCAACAGGCGAAGTCGCGGTGGATAATAGACACCGCGCGTTGTCCGGGTGATTTACGATGGATGCGCATGGTCGCGCCATCAGCTACCGATGCTTCCAGGTCCCACGGCTCCTTCAGGAACTTAGAACTACACACACGAACGACTAAGGTGGAAAGGTAGAAAGGAGAGGGAAGCGGAAGAAACAACTTACTAAAGGATGCTGTTGCAAAGTGCTGCAGTGAAGCCTCGTGCTGAAATCTCTGCATGAACACGCGCGCGCGCGCCTACACACTCCGTCACAGGCTCCTGCAGCACCCGCAGCTGCAACGACGACACGTACAGCAGCAGCAGCAGCAGCGACAGCAGCAGGCATAAGCAGCACGCACAGCAGCAGCCACAGCAGCAGCTGCAGCAGCAGCAACAGGACCAGCCACAGCGGCAGCAACAGCAACAGCAGCAAGAAGAGCAACAGCAACAGCAACAGCAGCAGCAGCAACACCTGCAGCAAGAGCAGCGGCAACAGCAGCACGACTAGCAACAGCACCAGGTATACCGTCACACCGGTAGCGATCAAGCCGAGCAGGAAAACTGCGTCCAGGACAATTAGCAGCAACAGTGACACGACCATCACATCGGCACACAGGACAACAGTAGCAACAGCATGACAACAGCACCGGTCTCAGCACCACCAGCACCAGACGGGAAGCCTGGCTGTCAGGAGCAGTCTCTTTCGTGGCCTCTGTTGTTGCGGAACGCGGGACGCGCAGACACCATCTCCCCGCCGCGGGCTCGTCGATGGTGCCGCTGTCGTTGTGCCGGTGCCGTTGCTACTGTCGCGGTTGTTGAGGGCAGTGGCGGCGGGGCTCTTCGAGCGCGTCTGCGCCTGCCTGTGTATACGAAATCCCTGCTGTTGTTACAGCTGCTTGCTGCTGTTGCTTTTTGAGGGGCAGCTTTGAAAGCTGGTGCTGCGCGCCGTCTCTCTTGAGCGGTTGGGCGGCAGCCGCGTGATCACGCAGAGGAGGATGTCAAGGCCTACAGTAGAAATGCGTACACATCAATACGCTACCGGCAACTCACTTCTCTACAAATCCACCGGCACCACGTCCCACCAGAAGCATGCTCGTGGTGCAGCATTCCCGCGCAATGCGGCGTCAGGCTACAGGGGCCCAAGAAGACGGCAAGAGCTGTCTTGCGGGTGTTCCTGGTGTTATGGCTGCTGCTGCTGCTGTTGTTGTGCAGCAGTATGCTGCCGTTGCTGCTGATTACAGCACTGCAGCTTTCTTGTTGGTGGGCCGACTGTTGCAGGTACCATGTATCTGCTGCTGAGTTGGATTTGCAGCTCCGCTGCTGCAGCGACACCTCCTCTGGCTTGTATCGCTCCCACTACTCCTGGTGCCACTACTGTGGCTGCTGCTTCTGTCTTAGCTGCGAAGGACCGCAGTATGGATGTCCGCGGTCCAGAAGCCTCTTTCTCCTGGCTCCCACGACTGGTGCTGCAGCTGCTACAGTTGTGTGGTTGGGTGCCCGTCTACGATCTGCAGCAGGAGCGGGGGGTTGGGCGGTGTCGCCACAGGTGGAGGGCAGCAGGGCCATGGTAGCAGCAGCAGATGCGGCAAAAGGATCATAACCACCAACCGCACTAGAAAGGGACACGAAATGGAAAGGACAGGAGAAAAACCGCACGCAGGTGGCAGAGGAGAGGAAGCCGGCTGGAGCCTGTACCCTGCGGCACGCCATGTGCGCTGCAAATCACCACTTTCTTCGTTTGCGTGTACCAATGTGGTCCTTTGTCATGCTGTGGACAACACGTCCGTAGCGCACACAGGAGGAAGTCTGCTACCGCGTGTAGTTGTGCTGTCGCATGACGAGACAGAGTAGCGATGCTTCAGACACGCACGGCTCCAGGCGCGAAAGCTGGAGAAGCGGCAGCCTCAAGTGTAGTGGTAGCGCTACAGGGGCAGCAACAACGCCAGCAAGACTGGCCAACGCCATATACGGGTGTGTGTGTTTATGGAGTGTTGCTGCGGGTGGTCACCTGGTGTGTGCGGTGTTGCTGCACCGTCCAGTCCTGCTGTTCCTGTGAAGCTCCTGCTGCTCATGAGGCTGCCCTACCACTCAGTCGTGTCTCCCCCCTTCCAGGGTCTGACACAAATCCAGTCGAGGATGCGCAGCAGTCGGCGGCCGTCGTAGCCCTGTTGCTGCTGCGTCTCCTGGCCCTCTTGCTTCTACAGTCCTGGGCCTACTCGTGGTGCTTCTCTTTTGGCCTTTAATACACGGTATTACCTGTGGCGACGCACCTAATGCAACGCAAATTTCCTTTTGTTATACTGGGCAAATTACCCATGCGCTGTCTTCAGGTGCAGGAGAGCTTTCGGGAACCGTGTGTCCACTCTTCCCCACAAAGAAAAAAATATCCTGAAAAATCTCAGCTGGACTTCTCTTCACGACCGAAATACATTCGAAGGGCGGTGCCTTTCTTCGTGCTCTGCGAATACGTAGAGAGATGTGAACGCTTGCGTTTCTTCCTCTTCAGTGCGAATAGAGCTTTGCAGGGCGGAAGACTACCCTCTTGCCAACAGGAGAACGTCGAAGGATGGCGTCGCTACCCTAATCGAAAAAGAAAACTCGTCGACGAATAGGCATTTACTCTGTTGCTTGTGCGCGATGAAGAAATCTTCCAGAGGAGGCTGATAAGCAGAGCGCTAAAGAGTATACCGTGCGACATGCTGCAGCGCGTGCGATTAGCTGTCCGAATGTTGCCGCTGCTGTGGCGTGTACTGCTCGCTGGTCGGCTCACTGTCGTTTGTGCTTGTTGCCGTGGCAGCACTACTATTTGCTTCCTGCACTTCTCGCTTACGTAGATAGGTGATACAAAGATCGTGCGCGTGTTGAACCGAAATCACGTTGCTAGGGGCAGTCGGGAAAGTGCACGTAACAGACGCAGAAGGTGTAGTAAATGAAGATTCAGCGCAATGACACTCACAGTGTGTTGCTGCTGCGGCCTCTGGTTGTCCTGCAGCTGCTCCTACCAGTTGTCTTGTGGAATGTGTGTTCGTGTGGAGGACTGTTTGTCTCTACATCGCGTGGCATGTCCCTCTTCGGTCCGGAGGTGTCGCTGCTGCCGCCGCTTCAGGCACGGCGCGGGACGCAGGACGTGTACGGAGATGCGCTGAAGGAGCTTCCAGCTGCTTCACGGCAGCTTCACTTCTGCGTGGTTATACATTGTGGGATACTGATATTTATGCTTGTGAGAACGTCAAACACATCTGGCTACGGGTAGATGTGAAGCACAACATGCACGGGCAGACACATACTACACGCGTATACGCTGCTGGTCGCGCACTAATAAATAGATCCGACACGCATGAGGAGAAGGTGAGCAGCAAAAATGAACTGCAGCATAAGCAGAACTCAACTGGACCGCAGTGGCAGCAGCACTACAGGGAAGCCAAGGCATGCGAAGTGGCAGAAAGCCACGTTTTCTGCCTCCTAGATGACGCTGACCGTCAGAACCCCGAGTGCAGGAGAGCAACTCAGAGCCAAACGGAAGAAAGAAACGTGATATCCTTTACCGTAGAAGGCTTGACCGACAGGATCTGTCGCTAAGTGACACTTAGGTACATAGGTCGCAACCTACCTATCTGTGTATCCGTACTTTTTCTCTAGTCGTTTCCCTGCATGTCTTCGCAAACAGCTACTACATATATATATATATATATATATATTCATACAGATCCTGTGTATGTATACCAGGAGGACACGTACGTATAAACGCACTGTGGCGGCCTCGGTGCGGAGATCCGGAAGTCGTGAAATACTGAGGCTGGCGAACGAAGAAGCCAACAAGTGTTGCCAGTGAATTTCTCTTTAGAGAGGGCGCACGTATGTGTATATACATATATCGATACAGACACAAACGTAGAACGACCGACTCATATACATATGTATATATATGTATATATACGTGTAGTCAGCACCGTGTGACGGCTCCCCGAAGGAAATTCATCGACCTCTTTGTGAAGATTAAAGGTGTATGTACAGATTTGTGTGAACGCAAATACAGACGCATATGTCAGGCTGCTAGCAGACGGACTCGCCGGAAAAGCGCCGAAGTTTACAGACGAGCTAATAAAATTTCTCGATCCTGCGTGTGCAAAGGCGGCCGACGGCGAGTTAGGGAAGTGACCACCGTCGTAACGATAATTTCTCTGCAGCGCGGACGAGTCGTCCTTACGCCGCTGCTGTTGTTCGTTCCATGCACCGGCGTCGTAGGGTGACGCACGTACAAACAAGGTGCTCTACAAGCACTTATTTAGGCCAACTCTGACGTGGCCAGACGTACTCGAATCCTAGAGAAAAGAGGGAAAACTGTTAACAACAACACGCGGATGCGCATGTAAGTTTTCACACGCACAGAAGCAGAGTCATCCTACTGTCAGACACGTACGGTGCCTACAAGCACGACTACGGACAAATACATACATCTATATACATACGTACGTGTGTGTAGTGTCTATTTGTTCGCGTGTGGATACATATGTGTGTACAAGGAAAATTTATATATATCGTATATAGAGGGATGAAAGCAGACAAGGCAGGCACGAGGAACACACTCCAGTACATCCACAAATGTAGATAAGTAGAGCGAGAGAGATACAGAGAGAGAAGAAAAAAGTATTCATAGAGGAAGAGAGAACACCGAGACAGAGAGGGGTATCTTTTTCTTGTAGAGCGCTGAGAGACGGATACAGGGAGACAAAGAGGGGATTTTATTCTTGTATAGTGCTGACGGCGTCTGGTAGGCGGTACGCCGCCTGCTGCTGTGGGGTGCACCTGGGGCTGCAGACGCAACAGCTGCTGCGCTGAGTCAGCTCTGAGGTGTGGTGCTGTGTCTGCGTGACGTGGTGGGAGCGAGAATGTTCTTCTTCATCCACTTGTGCACACTGCCCATGGCAGTTTTTTTCTTCTTTGCATGCGCGTCGCTCTCGTCTCCGCCTTCAGCTGCTGCTCCTGCTGCAGCGAAGCGCAGGCTGCTACTATTTTGGAAGCCGTCTGCTCTGCCTCCCGCTGCCGAGGCTGCTGCAGCAGCAGCGCTGCCACGCCTCGGGTCCTTGCTGCTGGTACTGGCGCTGCGTCTGCTCGAGCCTCCTCCGCCGAAGAACAGACCCCTGCAGCAGCAGAAAACAAGCAGCCCCACCCCGTCCACGCCCAACTTCACCTGCCCTTCCCCGCGCACACGATTCACGCGGCCATTCACTCGACAGCGGAAAATAGCGGCATTTACACACTTGCACGCAGCTACACGCACCCGCGTATGCGTCCCATGCGCGCGTAGTTGAAGCACACAGGCACCAGGCGTCAGCTCAGCCTCTACATATATATACCTACGCAGAAACCGACCGGCACATGCCCTACGCAGAGCTGCAATGGACAGTGGACTTGTAAGTGTGAAGGAAAGTCCTGCAAGGTAGGAATCTTGCACACATCCTTGTGTCTAGCTGATAACAACCATGCCCCGTACATACCTACACATATGGACGCCTGCTGGAGACCCCTGAAGGAACATACACATAGATGTAGATCTTCTGTGGAAGTATATGCAACAACGCTATATATATACATACATGTGTGGATAGAAGTATACGTAAAACAAGGCAAAGCGTGTCGCCAGTTGCCAGCAGTGAAAAGCAGGAGTACAGAGGGGAGTGGAAACAGAAGCAGCAGCCCAGGTGCAAGCTGCGGATCTGCTCAACGCGTCCTTCACTGGCCAACGTCGAAGTAGAGCCGGGTGCGCATCTGCGTTATCGCTATATCTCACATGTCTATATTTATGTATATTAGTGTAAGACACATAAGGTAGCAGGTATCTCTATCTCAAGAATGAGACGCGCCTCTGCAGCAGCAGCAGCAGCAGAGTAACAGCAGCAGCAGCAGAGAGTGGCGGCGTATAGTCACTTGGACACGCCCTGTTGCAGGAGAAGCAGTCAGCTGCAGGAGGATGTTGGGGCGGGGGAAGTACCCGTGGCAGCAGCTTACCGAGAGCGACTTCTGGGATAATCAGAGGCGTAGCCACCGGCTCCGTCGCGGTCGGAGGCGGCGACCTGCTGCTGCTGCCGCTGCTCTTCCACACGGGCTAGCAACGCTCCGTCACTCGCGAGCATCACAAAGAAGTCGTTGGCCCTCTCCAGCATGTCTAGGGTCTCAACCTGCCACAAACGGGACCGGCAGCAGCAGAGGCAGAAACAGAGATTGCACATCAGAGGAAATTCTACCTTAGATGTACTCCGGAGGCATTCTCGGGACTTTGGCTGCTTCCCCTCTACCCCACCACACAGTGCGGCCTCTCAGGGCTGTTGCTGTTGCTGTGGCTGCTGCGACTCTCTCCTTCCCGCGCCTGCTGCCGCTGTTGCTGCTGCTGCGGCTCTGGCTACACAGACTCTACCGCTGCCGCCGCGGCTACCGCTGCTGCTGTGTGGAGTGGGGGTGGCGGCGCTAGTCACTGCGCAGTCGCCGCTGTCCCTCCTGTGACGGGGCGTTGCAGTGTTGACGCCAGCGCGACCTTCGCTGCACCTGTCGTTACGGGTGTTTCTTTGCTCGTATTGCTTCACGACGATAAAGGCGCGACGCCTACCTCTCCCGTAGGATCGCAGACTTCAAGAGTAGTCGGAATTTCATTTTCGTCAAGATAATGACGCACGGCTTCGAGGTCTGCTTCCAGCGTCTCTACGTCTTCTTCAGAGAAAACGTGGCCGCTGTAGCCGAGCTCCGTGACGAGGGAACACCACGCCTGCAGCAGCAACAGCAGCAGGATCAGAAGCAGCAGGACCAGGGACAGCAAAAACAGCAGCAGCAAGATAAGCAGCAGCAGGAACACCAACAGCAGGATCACCAGCAGCAGGATCAGCAGCAGCAGCGGATACAGCAGCGCAAATCCGCCAGTTTTACAGTCAGCAGCGGCAGTCGGCGCAGCGAGACCGCACTTAGCCGCGGCATAAGAGGAAGCAGAAGCAGCAGCAGCAGTGGTGGTGCACCAACACGGGCAGCAGCAGGAGCAGCGACGACGAAGCAGCAGCTACGCAGCAGAGCAGCAGGGGCAGAATCGCTGCTGCAGAAGGAGCGGCAGCATGGGCTTGCGTATAGACGTGTGCCGTGTTCAAGCCACGCGCCGCGACTCCACTTGCAGTGGGTGTTTTATGGACCTCTCCCATTACCTCGCTAAAAAACAATACAAGTCGAGCACGCTATACATGTATATATATATATATGTACATGCCCCGACACTTGTGTCCGTCCATAGGAAAATATATACACCCAAGCAAACGCACTACGTATGAGCACAAGCTAGAGGAAGAGCTGGACAAGTGTCAACAACCACACTGCTGATAAGTATGCGTACAACTGTACACACACACGCACGCACACATATACGTATATTCATAGATTCTTACATATATATATATATACATATGTATATACATATATATAAATATAGTTATACACATGTGTGTATATATAGATATACGCACACACTAGTGGCAACACCATATTAGGTGGGTATCGCAGACACGCGTGCCTCGCATCGTTTTTTTATACGACGTGCGGCACGGGGAGCCGGGGAGGGCTGCTGGGCGGAGGGAGACTGACGGACATCACCTGAATCAAGCAGCGCATGAAGGCAGCTGCTGCTTCATCTTGAAAGTCTTCCGGAGCGGCAGCGAAGAAGTTTTCCACTGTCTGCAGAGAAGACGTGCAGGCAAACATACGCATATGTGTACACATATATATATATATATATATGATAGGGAGGGTCACGTCTGCAGACTTGCGTGTGGGCAGAGAGAGACAGAGAGAACGGTAGCTAATAAACGTCAAGACACGGTGTGTAGTACACATATAGAAGTAAGAAGTTATATAATTCCCCAACCTGTCCGTATGGGCGTCTATCCAGCAAATGCATACATGTGTAAACACACGTTTGTATAAGGTGTGTATGGGTGCACGCAAGCACACGCCCACGCCGATAAGAACAGGCGACGTAATGAAATGCAGACGAGTCCTGGAGCATACACAGAAGCAGCAGGGAGGCTGCATCCCTGGCAGCAGCAGCAGCAGCAAAACAAAATAAGAGCAGCAGCTGCGACACGGACATCAGCAGTGGCAGTGGCAGCACCACGGCAAAAATAGCGTTTTCACCGCCAGCGGCACAGCGATTTGCACAGCAATAGCAGCAGCACAGGAAAAGTCACAGCACCAGATGTAGCAGCGTGGAGAGAAGCAGTCCTCAATCTACCCATACATTGCCTGTCCAAACCTATGCATGTATATCTAGATATATATATATACCTATATATATAGATATACATATGTATGTCTATCTATCTATCTATATAAATATATATATTTACATAGATATAAAACTATAGAGAATTATATATTGGAAACAGGGTTTTGTGTCGCCAAGAGCACATTAGGCAGGCAGGGTTTTCCTTCCTTTTATACTGCTCCTCCACGCGCAGGTGAGAAAGTGAGATGAGAGAGTGGACACACTTTTACACATTTATACGCATGTCTTATACATGGAGAAACTCCGGTCACACACATATTCGTATATGCCTTTGCACGCGCACGTAGAGTATGCTAGGCCTCACGAATATTGATATATATGTGTATACGTGTATACCCATACGTACACGTAAATGTATGTTATACTTATATATATACATACAAATATATGCGTGTATATATATATATACATGTACGGGTAGAGGAATGTACGGGAGACAAGGCGTACGCACTTTCTTGCAATCTTTGTATGAGCACCTAGAGGCTTCGTCCTGTATTCTGTTTGCTGTATCCCACTCCCTAGAGGAACTGCACAGATTGACACCCGTGCACCATCCTCGCAGCACTACCCCGAGGATACATATAAAAAAGACATCTACGCGTACGTGTAGATATACATACATACATATACGTATACATATATATATATATATATATATACTGCATTGCTGTATCCATATATATATGTCTGTATACATATATATATATATATATATATATGTGTGTCTGATCGCGCCTGTGTCGCGCCGTAGAGAATAACAAGTCACCGTTGCTGCTGCGTGTCTGCTGCCTCCTGAAGCTGCTGTCCGAGTCTGCAGCAGGGAGATCCGTTGCGTATGTGCAGAGATGTGTGGCTGCTATTGGTTCGCTGCCTGCAGTTGCTTGGAGGTCTTCATGTGGCAGGGGGCAGTGTTGGCATGCAAGCAGCCGCTGCTGCAGCAACGACGGTCGGCCCCGGTGCAGCAACGGGCCTGAGAGATGCCCGCCTTCCATGAGAAAGAGAGAGACAGGAAAAGAGAAAGAGAGAGAGAATGAACATGCGCAGTAGGTGCTGCTGCTGCTGCAGCGAGAGTCTGCGTGGCTGCAGACTGCTGCGGTAGTCAGCTGCTGGGGTTGCTGCTTACATCTGGGAGCGCATCGACAATTTTCTCGAGAGGGTGAGCCGCAAACGGCAGTCCGTCGGCGTACAACTTCTCGAAGATATCCCCCTGGAGCTCGTAGTAGACGATGTGCACCGCTGCTTCTCTGCATGCGGAGAAATAGCACCACGCAGACACCCACCCCTGCATGCCCAGGCGTCGGCGCCAGTGCCGACGCACTGCTTCCCGCATGCAACGGACGGGTGGCTGCTTCTCTCGCTGCCACACAGACATGCACGAGGATGTACTGATAGCCTGTTTTACTGCATGTGTGCATGCGCGCACAGCCGTGGCCGGACACTTTGCCGGACGGATCTCGCGAGGATGCGAGACGGCTCTGCATAAAAAAGACTGCAGCTTCTACGCGCAAGGCAAGTATTTCTTCGAAGCAGCCGGCAACTGCACCGTCTGCTTCCACTCTGCTCTTCATATCTGCAGGCGCTAGGTCGCCATGTCATGTCCATATTCTCTCCCCCCTCTCTATACGTATATACATACATACATATACATACACATATATATGTAGATGCATGTTTGCTTCCACCGGATGCATGCACGAGAGTTGCTGCGAGGCAGCAAGAGAGCGGTCTCGGCCCTGCAATGAGCTGCCGCAGCACTTCCCGGCAGACGGCAGCAGCCCCCCGGGAAGGAGAGACGCAGGCACCACGGCAGCCAAAACACGCGTGCAAATGCCCGCTACACACGGCGCAGGCACCCGAGAAGGCAGAAGACCAGCAAAGCATGACGTAGTAGTTAGCCCGCTGGCGCCTTTTTACAGTATCAGTACACCTGTTTCTGCAGAAAAAGAAGCACTTGCAACACAGACGCATGCATAGCAGCTAGCCACAAGAGAGCATGGCTTCTTTCTCCCTGTCCGCCCAATGCGCACACACACATACGTATAAAGCCACTGAAGTACACGCAGCTACGCGTATGTACGCGTACGTGCATACACGCGTACGTATACACGTATATGTATACAAACGTAGAAAGGACGGGACGCGACACTATGGAAAGGACAGCGCGATATACACATATATATATATATATATATGTGTATATGTAGATAGAGGGAGGAGAGGACACGGAGGGTACAGGACGTCGTGGCGTGTGCAGACGTGATGAGGAAGAGAGTTTTTGTGGGTTTGTAAACAAGGGAATTTACTCGCAAATTTTGAGCGCAGCTCGACGGAGCTGCTGCCGCATGCGTTCGACGGACTGCTCGAGCAGCACTGCGAGATCTGCGAGTTGCTCGTCAAGCTGTGCCGCCCGTGCGTGGCCAGCGTCGAAAGCGACAGCATCAGTCTGGCCATCGCTGCTGCTTTTATCGACATTGTCGCTGTGACGCCCGCCGCCGCGCTCGGCGTGGGTGCTGCTGGCCTCTGCTGCTGCTGCAGTTTCAGAAGCGCGGGAAGAGGAGCCGAGGAAGCGCCGTCGGCGTCCTTGGGACGGCTGGCTGCTGCTTGCCGCAGGCAGCTGTGCGCCTCGAGTGTCACTGCGGCTCGCTGCCTCGGGGAAGGTGGAAGATATGGACGCACGTTCCGTGTGGTATGTTCCCGCGTTGGTGGCTCCCGCTGCTGCTGCTGCTGCAGCGGGATTTATCCGAGCCTCCTGCTGCAGCAGCGCGACGATACGCAGGTCCTGCTCATGTCTCTGCCTCACGCGTTTTGCGATTTCTGCGGACATTTTCTGCTGCAGCTTCGGGAGCTGCTTCAAGTAAACGTCAATGTTGTGCAAACGTACTAGCCACCGCAGCACGCCCCTGCCTTGCTGCGGCTGGTTGCGAGCCGCAGCTGCGCTATTCGCTCCGTGCTTCTGTCGCCTTCTCTGCTGATCTTCCTGTTCCCTTCTCTCCTCCTCCTCTGCTGCAGCAGCAGTGCCACTGCGCTGTCCTCCCCCAGCGCGACTGCTCGTCTCCTTCGTTGGCAGCTGCCGCTGCTGCTCCTCCCCCCCCCCCCGCCGCTGCCTCCGGACTGCTGCTGCTGCTCGCGCCGCACCAGCACTTCACAACGCTTCCTCTCTGCTTCCTCTGCCTTCTCCACCTGCAGCAGCAGCAGCGCTAAGTCCACGCCGATGCGTCTCGCCTGCTGCTGCCGATGCGCCGGCAGCTGCTGCACCGCAGCAGCCACTTTCTCTCCTGCGGTGCCAGTGCCTTTCGGCGCGTGCCTTCCCTTTTTTGGCAGCAGCGAGGGCACGGACGCCCCACCTCCTGCTGCTGCTGCCTGCACGTCCCAGTGTTCCTGTTCCTCCATGTCGCCAGCCTCACGCTTCAGCGTCCCCCCGCTACTGCGTCGTGCAGCCGCTCCTGCTGCAGTGCTCCCTCTTTCCGGTTGCCGTGCCTGCTGCTGTTCTGCTGGCAACGGTGACTTGCTCCTTCCGCGGCGCATGGCCCCCACTGCCCACCCGGCAGCAAATCCAGTCCCAGCTCTTCCTGACCGACTTTTCTCGGCTGCTCCTTCTCGTTCATGTGTTGCTGCTGCTGGCCGTCTTCCTCCGCCAGGAACACTGCTGCTACGATCTTCGCCCAGTGCGGTCCTGCTCTTGCTGCGGCCTCTCTGCTGCTCCTCACCTCCCCACAGGGAAACTACCGGTCCAAGACGCGGCCACCTGCGTACAGCGTACACTCCTAGATCCTTCGTTCACTTCTTTATAATAACATAACGACAACCAGCTATACACATAGACGCGCTATACACACGCAGATGAAAGCACCTACACACGCATACATATATGTGTAGAGGGCAGGAAGTACAGGCACGCCAGGAGACGGCCACAGACGCCTGCGTGACTGCGTAGACTCTCGTCACGTAGAAGAGCCACACATATCTGCTGCATGCGTCTCCACATGGACAGACGCTTGTCGACAGATACTGACTGATCAGATTGGAGACAGACACAGAGACACAGACAGACTGAAGAAGAGAGACACAAATCGGAAGGAAGAGAAAAAAAGAAATACACAGAGAGGTTGGTTCACAGAGAAAGGCAGACTGAAGAAGAGATAAATAGAGGGACGAAGAGAACGGAAAAGTGCCGATAGATAGAGGGGGATATAGGGACGTAGGTATACACAGAGAAAGACAGAGCGAAAGCCAGAGAGATAGGGAGAGGCACACAGAGCAGCAGGTACAGAGAGATGGAGAAATTTTTGACAAGCAGACAAAGCGAGGAATACACAAGCACAATAAACCTGGGCAGATACACCCACGGATTCAAATACACCCCGACTGCCACAAGAAACTACTTCTTAGGTGACGACAAGCACACATGCACACACACGCATACACCAATATATATGTGTATGTAGGTAGATATTTTTACGAGTGTGTCTGTGTGCAACATATATATATATGCGGGTCCACTTTTGGCAGAACGATAGGGAGTCAGATGCGAGTAGACATCCCTCTTCGCGCACAACAGCTTCTCATCATGTCTACTCGTGCATGCGTCATGCACGCTGGCCTCTGAATCGCAACCAGATACAAAGCGCACGTGCTTGCGGATACGTCACTTCCTCTCCACTGATACAAAAAACGAACACATCCCAAGTGTGGAAGTCTTCTTCAGCCTCTCTGCACTCCCTCACATTGATACTGGCGTATACAAAGCTATGTACGTACGTCTGCACTGCTTACCGCGTGTATCTATATAGGTGTACACACAAAGAGATGCATATATATATATATATATATTGTAAACATGTCGTTTATATAGGTGTATTTACATGTATACGCATACATATATATATGTTACAAACGTATGTGTCTCTTTAGGTGTGTACACCCTGTATCTATATAGATGTACATATATATATATATATATGTGCATATATTTATATTGCGTGTATCTGGTCTGATGTATAGACATAGGTGTATCTCTCCCCCTTTACGTATATACATATATATTATAAACATATGGTGTGCCTATATAGGCGCATATGCCATGTATATATAGATGTATACATATATATATATATACATATACACTGAAAGTATGAATATACCGTGTGTCAATAGCAATGTATACGTGTACATATATATATATATATATACATATATTGTAAACATATGCTGTATGTATATAGGCGTAACTATTTATGTGTGTAGTAGCCTCACTTCATAGACATCTTCCACGAGCTTCTTGTGGTGTCGGCTGCGTCTGTGTCTCCCCAGAACGCGGCGAAGTGGAGCAGCGCAGCCTCTCGTAGAGCCGCGCGTCCTTCCGGTTTGAGCAGCAGCAGGAAGTTTTTAAGCTGCCGCTGCTCCGCAGCCAGCAGAGGTACCAAGTACTCCTGTTGCTGGTGCTGTCGCTGCTGCTGCTGCTCTCCTTCGTGCTGCGTTTTTGCTGCTCCTGTGGCGACCGACTGGGAGGCGGCCGGCGGCGGTACGCAGCAGGACCAAGTGCTGCTGACAAACAGGAAAAAGCTCTGAAGAAACTGCAACAGGGCAGGGAGCACCCTGAAGACAGCAGCACCCCACGGCAGGCGAGCCTCAGCAATACACGCGCAGCAGCAGAGCAGAAGAACGAGAACGACAGGCAGAAGAAGCCCTACAGCTGCTGCTGCGCAACAGCACATTACGCGGAGGAGCACTACACACATAGCAGCTACACGCACGTGGCGACGAAAGGCAGAGATCTACAGCGTCGATATTTGCCACCCCCCACAAAAGGGTACACGCCCCGCAGTAGGCCAGGGTCGCGGCACCAGCCAGAACACGAACGCGCGAAGCAGCACGGCAGGAACACCGCCATCGAAATTGCCTGCAGCGGCGTGGCAGTAGAAACGAAGCGGACGGCGCAGCAGCAGCGCACCGGCAGCAGAAATCAACCGGGGGACGCGACACAGCAGCGCAGAAGAACTGTCGTCTGTATACCAGAAGAAGACACAAGCGCGGCAGCACAGCAGCGGCGCCACCTGCGAGAAACGCGAACGCAGCATCTGCTGCAGCAGCAAGCGCGCTATCAACAGCCTAAGGACATGGGAGCGAGCCACGCGCATATAGACTCGCATGCATTCGTACATAGCTGTGTACCTGGACGCATGCATTACTTCTACGTACACGGCTTCTCCTACTTCTATACGCAGCAACTCGTACAATCCATCACCCCCCGTCCAAGCATATCTGGGAAGCTCTCTTCTCACAGATATATCTATATTTACAGGGAGACAGAGAGAGGGAAAGAGACATAGAGAAAGACACATATATACATATACACATATATTTATATATATGTATATATACACACATATAGAGAGAGACAGAGAAACCGAGACATATATGTATATATATATAGAGAGAGAGAGAGAGAGATAGATAGACAGATGGATAGATATACGCAGATATCTTCGTATATACATATACGTACTAATATCTTCACACTGCTGTATTCACACTTCCACATTTCTCCCGGCTTTTTTCCCGTCCTGCTACGTCTCGGTACTCCGTCGGAAGGGGGCCTACCAGTCCACAGGTGCAGGAGACTCGAGCACTGCTGCTGCAGTATTGCAGACAAGATGCCAGCTGTCAGCTGCACGTTCGCTGTAGCAGCAAGTAGGAGGATTCAGCGGGACGAACGCTTCGCTGCTTATACAAGTCTGCAGCATCTGCGTGACTTCCCTCAACCGCAGCGAGAGAGAAGAAAGAAACGCCGGGGCGAGGGGATTCAGCAGTGCCGGCGTGGCCAGCGGCGGCAGGAAGGTCGCGCGGCTTGCCGCCACCTGAAGAAGCAGCAGCCACGCAGCAGCAGCAGCAGTGGCAGAGGAGGCGCCAGAGGGCGACAACAGCAGCGGCAAGACTGCACAGAAAGGAGAAACAGCAGCAATAGCAGAAGAGGCAGCCGCCCCACAGCAGCAGCTGCAGCAGAATACGCAGCAGCACCAGCACCAGCGGCGGCCGCCCGAGCAGACAAAAGGCAGCAGTAAGCATGGAGGAACAGTACGCACAAGTACCCGTGGAGGAACCCTACAAACATATATGTATATATATGTGTGGCACTGGCACTGAAGAATGCGCATGCATGCATATATATATATATATATTCCATATGTGGGTAGTTGGAAAAGAACTAATATATTAGTGTCTCTGTATGTAGAGCACGTGGACGTCCCTATATATACATATGTAGATAGTAAGTATGTCAAGAAAAAGAGACGAAGAGAGAGGAGAGCAACAGAATGACGTAGACAAAGACAGACCCAACTGCACTGATGAATATGGATAGAGAATGGCAGAGATAGATATCCGCATGGACAGGTAGATAATATAAAGAAACAGAGATATATTTATAGACAGATCCACAGACGTACAGAAAGAGAGAGATACGAATATGTGGAAATAGGTATGTAGGCATATATACACGTAGGCAGATACAGAGATAGAGAGACAGGTGTCCACATATATAGAAGTACAGATAAAATTGATATGTACGACTACCAATAGAGGAGTACAGTTATAGAGGAATGCCTGAGTTAAGAAGCGAGTAAGTACTTCTTGTGTGAGATTTTCGAAGCCGTGGAGGGCAGAGATAAGCTTCGCTGTCGCTTTAGGCGGTAGAAGCTCTGCGTCTCCTTTGTCTCCCGTCCACACGGCAGTTTTGAGCAGCAGCGCGAGGGCCGCAGCAAGCAGCAGCCGGGTATTTGAAAGAACGAGGAAGGCGTGTTCGCCAGGCAGCGGCAGCAGCTGCGAGAAGACTGCCGAGTACAGCAGCAGCTCTGCCCGCACGTGCTCCAGCAGTCCCTGGCAACCTGCAGCGAGTTGTCCCACCAGCGCTTCCTGCTCCTGCTCCACCTGCTGCAGCAGCTCCTTCGGGACAGGCTCGTCCGTCGTCGCTTTCCACACACGCACCCTTTCCGAGTGCTCCAGCAGCATCCCGCCACCTGCCGCTGCTGTCACGGGGCTGCTGCTGCTGCTCCTGCCAACGTCGCCTCCGCCGATGGTCGCAGTCCGAGGAGACACCCCCGCAAAGGAACGCGAGAGACGGCGAAGACAAGCGGGACCGAGACGGGGACGCCTGGCCTGCAGCAGCGCGTCGAGCTGGCCAGGTCGCAGCAGCTGCAGCAGAGCGCCGCCCAGCTCACGCCCAGCAGCAGCAGCAAGAGACTGGTACAAGAAGCTGCGAAGCAGATCTTCTGCAAGTGTGGGGCCGCGAAGCGCAACAGACAAGCGAAATTCTGTGCACCAGTTGCTGTTACTCTTCCACGCCTCCTTGCCCCGCCTTCTTCGTTCTTCTGCCGCAGTTGTCCCTCTCCTGCGTCTGCGACCCCCCGCGGCAATCAACGCTGCTGCTGCTGCTTCAACTCGCGCTAGCCCACTTCCCTTTCCACCCGCCTCCTCCTCCTCTTCTTTTTCGTCTTCCTCCTCTTCGCTAACGCGCGAGAAAAGGTTCGTGCCTCCGCGGGGTCGCGGCCGTCCTTCTCGAACCGGCGACGGGTCAGACTCGGACGAAAGAGAGGAATAAAACTCCATAACGTCTGCTGCTGAGTATCCTGCTGTTTCACGTCTACTTGCTGCTCTTGAGAGGCCCATGGTGCTGCGCCGGCCACCGCGCCAGCCGTCAAGTCTCAGGTCCTCGACGGCAGCAAGCAACAGACGCTGCCCTGACGCGCAGCGTTTGCTTCCCTCGTATCCTCCTGTGGCTGCGGGTGCTGGCCCCTCCCTCCCTCCTGCTGCAGCGTCCCCACCAGCAGCAGCAGCAGCACTGTCGCCGCCGCCAGCGCCAGGTCGGAAGGATATTGTAAAGCTGTCTTCGTCGAAACCTGTTGCAGCCCCTGCCTCGCTGCCGCGAAGCGCAGCAGCGAACCTTGTGCTTTCTTCCCCTGGCGCTGCCGACGCTCTGCTGCTGCCTCGGAAGCCGCGCTCGTGCAGCAGCTGCTGCACACGCCGCCCCACACGCCTTTGCCAGGTCTCAAAGGCGTAGGCATCGACCAAGTCCCCCCCCATCTGCTGGTGCTCCTGAGACTCGGCCGCAGGTCTTCCAGAAGCACCAATTTCTTCTCTCCTCGCTGTCCTCGGCGCGCCCTCTGTCACCCACGGGGAAAATAGCAGCAGGAGAAGTGTAGGGGCCACGCAGCCGCAGCAGCAGCAGGAGCAGAAGCGGGTCACGAGGCAAACATACGTGCAGCGGCCTCAGCATATAGGCGCGATGAGAATTGCAACAGCAACAGCAGGAGGCGGAGGCAGCAGCAGAAGGACCAACTGATGTGGCAGCAGACGCCGTGGCGCATCACTGAAGGAGGGGAACCCCAGGAAGAAATACAGCAGCAGCGGGAAGAACGGCGGCACACGGGCAGGTACATGTGCAGCAGAATAACAACAGCAGCTCTATGTGGGAGAGGGTCCTGTGCGCGACCAGCGGCAGCAGAACAGTTTCAAGATTGATAGGAAGACGTCGACACGCAGGAGCAGCAGCAACAGCAGGAGCAGCAACAGCAGGAGCAGCAACAGCAGGAGCAGCAACAGCAGGAGCAGCAACAGCAGGAGCAGCAACAGCGGAAGCAGCAACAGCAGGAGCAGCAACAGCAGGAACAGCAACAGAAGGAGCAGCAACAGCAGGAGCAGCAACAGCAGGAGCAGCAACAGCAGGAACAGCAACAGCACAAGCAGCACCAGCAGCAGCAGCAGCACCAGCACCATCCCCCACCAAACAGCCGCCACAGCAGTGGCAGCAGCAGTAGAAGCATGCCCCCTTCCCCTCCGCGCGACGCCGCAACAGCAGCGGACACCGAGGAAGTGTCACAGCAGCAGCTGCTGCAGACTAGGGGGGAAACGCAAGAGATGGGCGGCCCTCCAGCGACAGCTCACTTGGGAAAACATCTCACAAGAAAGGAAGCAGAGGCAGCAGCGCGGAGAAGGAAGCAGCATGCAGACGCGCCTACACCAGCGTCGAGCACCAGCATCCCCGCTGGCCTAACAGCAGCAGTCCCAACCCGGTTGCAGAGAGGAAACGTCCGAGAAGACCCAGGCGGCAGCACCAACCGCTGCAAATCTCTTCTATCTTAGCAGCAGCAGCAGGAGGAGGAGCTCAGCCTTACTCTCACAAGCAGCAGTGGTAGTATAGCCACAGATGCGACGTAAACAAGCCCTTTGCTGGAAGCTGTGCGCGTACAAGCGTCGCAACCCTACACGAGTGCGACTATATTGCACCTCATTCACACGAATGGGTCTATAGATGTACATATATTGTATGTGTTCACACCTATGTATGTGGATCTATACTTATATATATGTAGAAATTTGCGTATAATACGTATGTGTGTATATACACGTGTATGTACTACGTTATACTGCATTAAATGGCTGCTCCGCTTCTGTTTTGAAAACAGACATGAAATGATAGTACAGCTCAAAGGGCAGCTGGATCGATCTAAAGTATATACATATATGCACGTATATATATGTAAAGACGCAGAGGCATTTATGTGTACATAATACCTTATATATATATATATGTATGTATGCTTATTTATAGATACAACTATACATATATATGTATATGTTGTCACTTTGAGTCGGTGCACCTCCACAGTGACAAGTCCCCATTTCGAATGTAGACAAACAGATTTGCTACTGAAATAACATATATATATGTGAGAACATATTACACAGATATATACGTGCATATATAAATATATTATTACATACGTATGTAAAAGACTGCACTTCGCCGGGTATACGGATGCATTTTCGTGATACACGTGTGTGTGTCTCTCTCTCTGTACATCTTGGAGGATATTGCCACGCCTTTCAAATCCCTACAAAAGTGCACACACATACATGTATACATGTATATACACATATAAAATACTTGTCTACCTGGGAAAGTCTTGGGGCCGGGAAGTCGCGGGGGGACCAGCAGCAGCAGAAGGAGGACGGTCTTCCATATACGAGCAGCGTCAAGAAGGACGTCGGGCTCGAAGTAGCGCGGGTAATTCTGCAGCTGCTGCTGCAGTATCAGCAGAAAGAGGCTGGCGAGAATTTGCGTTGCTGCCGCTTCCTGCTGCTGCAGTTCTACTCGAGACGGCAGCGCAGGAGAAAGGCAGTAGCACTGCAGCAAGCCGCTGTCCACAGAGTACCGCAGAGAAGCTGACCAACAGCAGCAGCAGGAGCAGCCACAGCAAAAAAACAGAGACACCAACACAAGAAAAAACACGTGCATCCTGGCTGTCGCTTTCTCTGCACTCCGCATGGGACGAACACCTGCGTCTACCCAGGAGTATGTACATATATATATACATATATAGATAGATAGATATATATAGAGAGAGAGACAGACAGACGGTTAGAGACAGAGACAGGGAGATATACATATAAGAATATATATACGTGTATAGACAGAGAGAGAGACAGCATTCAGTGTGCGTAGTGTGTGAATGCATATGAAGATACCCATATATAGAGGGAGGTTCACATACATATATATATAAACATATAGGGAGAGAGAGAGGTTTACACATAAGTGTACGTATATATATATATATATATATACAGAGAGAGAGCACTCGATGTACATAATATGTAATATGCATTAATATGTAAATGCATATAAATATATATATCCATACATATATATATGTATGTGTAGAGAAAGAGAAATAGGTGTACGTGTACATATACCTACATATATACATATATATATATATAGAGAGAGAGAGAGAGAGAGAAAGAGAGCAGAGAGTACGCATAACAGGTCAGCGCATATATATATATATACGACTCAAGTTTCAGAGAGTGCATCCGTAGAGAGACAGCCGCACGGCGAAACACGGAGAGGCAGAGAAAGCGAGGAGACAGAAGACGCGTCAACTGAAGCGCGGGGCACAGACGGTTGCAGAGATTATTTTTCTGTGTTCCCCCTACAAGCCAGACTTCTCCGGAGGGCAGCGGCGAAGTCCTTGCCTCCGCCTTCGGGCTCCCCTGCCTCGCCGTCGTAGCAGAGCGGCGCTGGCCATCCTGCTGCTCCAGCCGCTGCATCTGCTACACGCGCCTCTGCTGCTGCTGCCCCTGCTGCTGTCAAAGCTCTGGCTTCCTCCTCCCGCTGCGCCACTACCCACCAGTCCGCCTTCATCCACGCCGCTCCGCGCAGGCAGGCGGCAAACGTCGGCGTTTCAACAGCTGCGAGCAGCAGCTGCTGCTGCAGACCTGGCACCCATCTGTATTCAATAGAAAACCACTGCTGCGGCAGCTGCTGCAGCAATAGCAGTGCGCGCTTCTTCGTTAACCCACCCCACTCCTCTTCTTCCCCGCCTCCGCAATCTTCCACTGCACCGACGCGAGCCAACGCTGCTACTGCTGCTGCTCTTGCTCCTCCTCCTCCTCCGGTGGCAACTTCTCTACCTCCTGCAAAAGCTGCTGCTGCTGCTGTCGCCGCTTCCTCCGATCCCTCCGACAGCGCGGCGCCGTCCTGCGCTTCTGCTGCTGCACCACCAGCAGCTGCCGAGCACGACGTCAGTCTGCGCCGAGACAGGGCTCGCAGCAGCAGCGGTCGATGAAGACCTGCTGCTGCCGCTGTTTCGCCCTCTCCTCCGCCTCTTTCTCGTCTGCGTCCCCGTCCTCGCTGTTCAGATCCCTGGATTGAGACTTCGCTTCTCAGACTCTCTCCCCGGCTGCGAGGCTCAGCAGCTGCAGCAGGAGCAGGAGCAACAGCAGAAAAGGTGGGCGGCGCTGCGTGATCTACTGACACAGCAAAGGAAGCAGGTGAAGCAGAGCCTTCTCCTCGCTGCTGTCTGCTGCCGATTCTGTTCGTTCCGTCACCTCCTCGTCCAACCTTACTTTCAACAATAGACACCGCTCTGCTGACAGACGCGGTAGGAGGAAGCCCGCTTCCTCCGCCTCTGCCTGGCATTGCCGCCTGCTGCAGCATCTTCCTGCTGCTGCTGCGCTGCTGTTGGTCAGCAGCACCCTGCGGCAATCCCAGCGGAGGCCCGACCGCGTCTCCTCCTCCTTCTTCGTCGGCTGCTGTGGCTGTTTCTCTTTGTAGAAACGAAGGGAAGCACAGGAGAATTTCTTTTACTGCTTCTACAACTTCCGGGCCCACAGGCGCACTGCCGTTCACCGCCGCAGCAGGCGAGGAAGCAGCACCAGCCCCAGGCGCCGCAGCTCGAAGAGCGACAGCAGAGAAGTCTGGCACGACCACAGACTCCCCCTGCTGCTGGCGAAAATAATGCAGCAGCATGTCAGTAACCAGTTCTTCTTCACGTGCCTCCGACAGCCCCACGGCGCCTCTGCGGCCTTGTCGCAGCTGCTTCTGCTGCTCTGTTCTCGTCTGCTGCTGCGCCTGCTCCATGTTGCGCTGTTCCTTGCAATCCTGCGGCTGCATCTCTCGCTGTTGCTGTCGCAGTGCAGAGCCGGCGCCGGTGACTCCGTCTGCAGCCGCTGCAGCAGCAGCAGCAGCCTTGTCAGCAGACTCGGCTGTCGCCGACCCAGCCGCGACAGACGGAGGAGACGCGGCAACCCTCTCTCCGCAGACCATGCGGCTGTAGAGGAGCGCACAGGCAGCTCGGACAGCAGGATCGACTGTGCTGCTCCAGACAGCAGCAGCCAGGAGCAGCGCAGCCGACTGCAGCGACAGCTGCACGAGTCCCGATCCCCGCCTTGCTGCCTGCTGCAGCACCAGCTCTCTGCCCGGAAATTTACAGTGAACCGCAGCAGCAGTCTTCGCGTCAGCGCCTCCGCAACCCTCTCCCGACCAAAAAGGAGGAGGGGAAGGAGGAAGGAAAGAAAAAGGGCCAGCAGATGCTGCAGCAGCAGCAGGCGCCACAGGGTTGCTGTAGGGCCGCGGCGTTGGCGCGGTGACTGATGCGGCGGCTGCTTCTGTTGGACAAGCTGCTGCTGCCGCCGCGTGCGTCGGTGTTGAAGCCGCAACAGTGTTGCGGTACGTCACCACGAGCTGGGGAGCCTCGGGCGGTCTCCAGCTGCCTCCTGCAGCAGTAGAGAGACATGAAACGTGGCTGCTGCTGATGCTGCTGCGGACACTGGCGTCCGTCCCAGTGACAGCTGCTTCGCAGACGAGCAGCAGACCTTGCACGACCAACGGCGCCTCAAGGTGAAGTGCCGAGGGGCTGCTGCTGTCAGTGCAGCACTTGAAAAGTAGCAGCAGCAGGGACAGCAGCAGGGGCGTGTCGACAGTCCAGAAGGCTTCGAGGCAGTGCTCGTGCGGCAGCAGCGCCAGCACCCTTGCGTCTCTCGCAGCGGCTGCCGCAGCGGAAGAGGAGAGCGGGAGATCAGCAGCCACCGTAGCTGCAGCGGCAATGCCCTCCCACTCGCTCGCTCTGGAGGACGGGCAGAGCGGCGGCGCATGCAAAGACGCCCCACCACCAGCCGATGGTTTCCCTGCTGAGCGACTGCCGTCCCTCCCCACAGCAACAGCAGCAGCAGGAGCCCCAGATGCAGCAGCCTGCAGCGGGGCGGCTGCAGAAGCAGCCGCAGTAGCAGCTTGGAGGTTGGACGTGGTGCGGAGGCTGCGCGACCGTCGGAGGAAAAAGCGAGAAGCGGTGCGTCTGCGACGCAGTCCCCGCCCTCCTGCAGCAGACCCCGGCGAAGACTCAGCTGCCGACCAGACACCCGAGATTCCTCCTGATGTCGACAGCTCTCCTTCAGAAGTATAAAAAGGAGTCCCCCTTGCACCGCCTGCAAACGCTCCGGCCACAGTCAATGCATGCACGAGCACATACGAGACCCGCACGCTAAAACCAATGCACCAGAAAGTCGATATATACATACATATATATATGTATGTAGAAATGGATGTATATGTTATGGATGTACATATGCATGAGTAGACACAGATATACATATATATATATATGTGGAGGTATAAGTTATGGATATATATGAGTAGACATACAAAAACATCGGAAACACCAGCAAGAGAAACACACAGATGCATACAGATACGTCGAAGACGGAGGTGGATGATCCACATATACATATATATATACGCGTGTATATATATATATAATGTAATTATATATATATATGTATGTGTGTATCGTCCCCGCATGTACGTGGAGATGTATATTAGCGCTGCGGTGCTGAATTCAAGCAGAACATGCCTGTGATGAACTCTACCTCCCTCAACTTACTGGTGCATGCGTCCTCTTGTAGGGGAGTCTGTGAAAGCCGGCGTCTACGCATGTGCGTAAGTCAACCTGTGAACCACGCGGGGCAGCTGCACTCCATATACGTCGATGTATATACGTGTATACATATATAAACGTATATACATATATATATATATATATGCAGCCTGCATGCGGATATGCCTAGTATAAAATAGGCGCGTGTGTGTAGTTTCCGTAGTCAGGTCTGCAATACGCAACTGTCTACCTGAGAGGTTTCCACGTATCTTCTGTCTTTACGTGTCCACGAGTGCATATACACACATATGCAATACATATATAATATATACACGTACACATACACAAGTATATACATATATCTATTCATATACACACGAGGGGAGAACAAACATATGTACGTATTTACATGTGTATAGAAGCATGTTCAAGTACGTCAGTAGACATGTTCACAGATACACACATATGTAGAGAGAGACAGAGAGAGAAGCGTGGGTTTGTCCGTTGCATTTTTACGTACTTCGTTGAAAAAGTGGTCATTTAAGATAAATTAGAGAACAGGGCGAAGTTCCTTGCCGGGTAATAAGGCGTGGCAGAGTCCAACTTCATTCAACCCAGTCTGCCCTGAGTCGACCTTGTACATGGACGCAACCACCCGTTCGTATACATGTACGCAAATATATATATGTATATGGGTTGCTGACAGCGTCTACATATATACATATACATATATATATATTTATACATATATATATACGTACGCGCAGGGGTAGATGAATATACGAGTATGAAACATTGTGTCTGCCTGCAGGAGCCTGCGTAAGAGAGAAGCACACGCATAGAGTCCTGCTGCTCCCCAGGGCTACACACAAGAAACGAGTCACGCGTCCTCTCCACTGTATCTGCCCGCCTCTAGTAGAGTACGCACAGACACGCAAGCGTATGCAGAAAGATTGCCAGACAGATACAAAGTGCAGGAAGGAGAGTAAATGAGACGGCACGAGGAGAACGGACAGAAGAAGAGAAGAAGAGAAAGAAAAGGCAATGGACACAGCGTCAGTATGCATACAAGATACGCGCATGCACAGACGCACAGAAGAAAAGTTGCAAGAAAAGACGTACCCATATTATACGGCAGCGGAACTCTGAGGGTTTGCTGATCCTGCCGACTCCCCTCCGCAGCAAGAGCAGCAGACGCACCGTTGAAGAGCTGCTGCTGCTGCGTCTCCGCTGCTGGTGTTCCAGGAGCTGCAGTCGGCGACTGCTGCCCGCCTGAGAAGCTGCGGAATTTTTTCCTGCTGCTGCTGCTGCTCAGGCGAGCCTTCAGCAGTTGTCTGCTGCTGCGGCTACAGCGCCGTGCGAGAGCTGCGCGCACCAGATTGTCGATATCTGCGCAAGCCTGCATGTGAAACAGCAGCCGCTGCAGCATCTGCTGTCCCCCTCGCGTGCACCTGTTGCACCGCACTTCCCACACAACGTCTCCTTCTGCTGTTCCGCAGTTCTTCTTCAGCAAGCTGCTGCTCCTTCGTGGCTGCCGCAGGCCGCTCTTGCTCTCTTTCTGCACCACCACTTCCACTTCCAGCAGTTCTACGAGAGCGTCGTCGTCCCCCCAGCGGCCGCAGAGTCGGCCTCGCTGCTGCTCCTGCGGTTGCTGCTGCTGCTGCCTGCTTTTGCTGCAGCACCGCTCTGGCTCCACCAGCAGTCTGTGCAACTCGTACAGATATAAGAAGATATGGTAGAAACACGCCAGCTGGCGCACCGGCAGCAAATCCAGCGTCGCCGCAGCAGCAGCGGCGGCAGCCGGCGCAGCTCCCTCTCCCTCTCCGCTGAAGGTTATTAACAGTTCCGCAGGCGGACGCAAGTGCTCACGCGCCTCCTCGTCTCCCCGCAGCGCGCTTTCTGTCACTCCTGCTGCTGCTGCGGATGCTGGCCCGGATCCTCCAGCTGCAGCGTTCCCGTACCTTTCTCTTCCCCCCGCAGCTGCGACGCCAGTCCCATTTAACGCTCCTGGTCGTTCGGCCCCTAGCGGCTCGGCTGCTGGCAATTCGGCTGCTGCCGTCCCCCGTGCTGCTGCTGCTTCTTCCTTGACCCAGTAAGAGGCTGGAGGGGGAGGGGCCCTGCAGAGGAGCGCGAGGATAAAATAGAGCAGCGCCGCCTGGTCGTCTGCGCCTTCTGTTTTCCTGTACAGTTCGGTGAAGCAAGGGGGAAGCTGCAAGCAAAGCAGCTCTTCTTCAAGAACAGCGGAGGCAGCAGAAACAGCAGCGGACGCGTCCGAAGTGGCGCCTCTTCGACCAGCAGTCATCGGGCGTTGCTGCCGCCGAACCTGCGCCGCTAGCGCGCTGAAGAACGGCCCCACATTCGGCGCAGCGACCGCACGCGTCCTCTGCAGGGCAGCAACAGCAGCTAGCAAACTTCCGCGAGCGCCGCCGCCGAATCCTCCTCCGTCGGTAGGGAAGGGCTCTGCTGCTACTCTCGCTGCCGCCTCTTGGTCTTGTTGCAGGCAACAGAGAGAAAATGGGAGCTCCGCAGGCGCGAACAGAAACATTCGCACAAAGCGAGAAAAGCGAGCCTGCGCGCAGACGTAAAGGAGCTGCAGCTGCCTCTTCACAAAGTCCCGGTATACACTATCGAAGCCGAGAGAGGTTGGTTGAAACAACCGCCTGCGCGTGCCGCAGGAGGTCCTCCAGTCGCCAGTGTGTCCTGCTGCTGCAGCATCACGGCGCTGCTTTCCTGGCAACAGCGACTGCTCTGGCGTCGACGCGTCCTGTGGAGCGGCTGCTCGCTCCAGCAGCAGCGAGTCCTCCTCTGCGGGAGACGAGACAGACGCGCCATGGTGGGTTCCTGCTGGAGGCTGCCTCACCAGTGGGCCGGCACCCTGTACGCGTCGAAACGTGTTCTTCACGGCTGCTGCTGCCGCTGCGCCGGCCGCCTCCGCTGCTGCAGCTGGGCCGGCAAAAGTTCCTGTGGAGCCGCTGTAGCGCGCTCCTCCACCTGCGTCACTACCGTGAGTCTGCCGCTGCTGCTCCTCCCGCGGTCGTCCCCCTCGTCGCTCCTTCTGCTGCTGCTGCCCACGTGAGCGTCGCCGACGCAACGTTCCCCGCAGCAGGAACGACCCGCTGCCGCTAAACCGCGTGCCCGGCGCTGCGGTGCCTCCTGCAGTCTCTCTCGACCGCCCCTTCATCTCATTTGAAAGCGTAGACGCTTCTACTGCAGCTCCTGGAGAAATCAGCACTGCGGCTGAGGCAGGCGCCGTCGCCAGCTGTCCAACACCACGCGTCCACACAAAAACAAATAATGCAACGCATGCCCCACCTCTTCCCCTACACCCGTTCACCAGCGGAGCCGTACACAAACACACGTATACGCACGTACACAAGCACTCAGATCTATACAGCCAATCGATACACACTTGTATTAATACACACATGTAGACATATGTACAGATATGTCTACACGCGTACGACACATATCTGTATCGCTACATATATACATACACATATATATATATATATATGCATAGGTATGTATATATGTGGACTGGCTGCGTTTCTGTGGGTCTGTGTGTTTGCGTGTGCGTCGCAGCAGCAGCAGCCGACGCACAGAATTTCGGAAGCGACGCAGGGCTACCGCAGCACGAGACAGCAGCAAAGCAAAACGCATCTGCCTCAGCACCCCACGACGCTCCAGACGGTAACCACCACAGTCAAACATCTCTTGCACTCTACAAGGCACACACGTATTCATATACATATATATATATATACATATATTCGTGTATGACTGAGATACTCATACATGCGAATACTTATGAAGAAATGTATGTATATTTGTGTGTGTATATATATATATATATGTGTATGTCGGTACAGAAGCAGGACAGATAGCGTCGCATGCTTCTACAAGTAGATATCTGGACACCGGGTCCGTCTATACAGGCGGCAGGAACCCGGACAAGAACGCCGCACCAGTCAGTCAAGAAGCCACACCGCAGCAGCAGCAGCCGTCTCTCAACAGCAAATGGGGCAGCAGCAGCGAATAGACGCAGAAGCAGCAGCAGAACAAACAGCGGCAGGAGGACGGAGAGCCGCAGGACGACGAAGAGTCGCAGGGCGACGAGGCGCCGCAGCAGCAGAGCAGCGGCAGCAGCAGAGCAGTGGCAGCACGAGAAAAGCAGCAGAAGAGCAGCAGCGCGCGGCAATGCCAGCGGCAGGGAGACGGGCGCGTAGGTGTAGTCTTACTCTCCAGCCTTCCATAAGGCGCACGACTCGGAAGCGCAGGTCGAGAGGGTGGAGCACAGTTCTGCTGCCAGGGCCCCAGGTGCAGTCGGTGCCGGGAATGAGCAGTCGCAGCAGTTTGTTGCTGCTGCTTGAAGGGATCTGAAAAGTGACTCTGGCGAGCAGCAGAATGCGCAGCAGCAGCTGGGAGTTGGCGTGGAGCAGCTCCGCATCCGGTGCGACCCAGTGCTGCAGCAGACGCAGCTGCTGCACGGCTGCGGCGAGCATTTGCTGCTCGCTGCTGCGGTGCTGCTGCGCGTGGGGGTCTTCACCCGCTGCTGATTCCGCTGGGGCAGCTGCTGCTGCTGTGGCTTCTTCTCCCGCGTCGCTACTGTCGCCAACGCGCAGAAGTTTTCGCCACGCGTCCAGCGGCACACCGAACGGGCACGGCAGTTCTTTCTTGGTCCGCAACAGCTCCAGCGGAGACGCAGCACGCGCGTTATCTTTCTTCTGCTGGTGCGCCGCAACAGCAGCAGTCGCATCGCCGGGGACTGGGGGGGCGCCCTCCGCCTGCTGTCTAAGAATGAACGACAGGCCGCCCAAGGAGCGCTGCTTGCGCAGCAGTGTCGCCGCCCGTGGCGTGGGGTTGCTGCTGCCAGCCTCCGCAGCAGAAGTGCCAGCAGCAGTCGAATCGCGTCTGATAAAGCTCTTGGCTTTTGTGGCCGACTGCTGAGCCCTCCCGGTGTCCTGCGGCCGGAAAACGGGCTGCTGCTCAAACCCGTCCGTAGTGGCACCGGAGACGCGACGCGAAGGGGGGAGAGAAGCGGAGGGAACCATCTGCTGCTTCTGCTTGTAGTTTGGTTGTATTTTCTGTTGCTGCTTCTGCGTGCGAGCGTGCTGCAGCTGCAGCAGCAGATCGTCCTCCTCGTTGGCCAGCAGCGACGCAGTGGCCGCATACTGATTGTACTGGTGGCTGCAGAGCAGCAGCAACTCATACGCCAGCATCTGCAGCTCCTCGTCTGTAAACACGTCTCGTGGCTGCTGCTGCGAAAAGCTGGTCCTGCTGGCAGCGTCCTTTCCCCCCCCTCCGCTCTGCTGTCGTTCCCTCAGCTGGCGAGAGTCCAGCACCTGTTGCAGCTTCAAGACAGATATGCCCCGCGGCCGCGCAGAGGCTGCGGCCGCCGCAGGCGGCGCAGCTGCTACAGCCGCAGCGGCCCTGCGGCAGCACGCCAACCAGGAAGGCGTCAGGGCCTGCTGAGCTGCCTCCACCAGGCGGGCGACGACACCAATTGCAAAGTAGTCTTCATCCCAGCGTGCCGCAGCTAGCTGTTCTTCCCACTGAAGCGAAGAAACAGCTGCAGCAGCCGACTGCTGCGTCCAACCGTCAGCAGCAGCCACTCCCATGCCAGCGCTTCCTCTGTGCAGCAGCGGTGGCGCCGGTGCTGCTTCTGCACCAAGGTCGCGACTTTCGCTTCGGGAGACCCGCAGCCGACGCGCTCTGCGACCGCCGCTCCTCGCGTGCAAACTTCTCGTCTGCTCGCGAAGGCGAAGCAAATAGCCTTCGTAACGCGCTTGAGCAGCTAGCCACCGCAGCTCTACAGGAGCCGGCTTTGCTGCTGCAGGTGCGCGCGCTTCTTCGCCGTCGAACTCCGGCACCCACTGCTGCAGGGCTGAATCCTTCGAGGCAGCGCTCGATTCCCCACGCGGCCCCACACGACGTCTTCCCGAGGCACTTCCTCCGTCGACACTTTCTCCGCTGCTTTCCACCAAATCTGCTGCTGCTGACTGTTCCTGTTCTCCGTGCGCATTTTCTCCCCTTGTGAACAAGCTCCTCAACGCAGACGCTGCTGCTGCTGTGACTGCTGCACCCGGTGAGGCCGGTGCTGTGGGACCCTCTCCCGCTGTCTTGGGCTCGCTCGGAGACACAGAACTGCCTGCGCGAAATAGACCAGGCTCTCGCGGCACCCCTGCACCTGGCTTTTGCTGCTGCTGCATCCCAAGCCGTCGCTGCTCCTCGAAGAAGCCCTCCTGGGCCTCTTCTTGCAACGGCTGCTGTTTGTCGAGTAACGCATCTGCTGGCGTGTCGCTTATGCCCTGCATGCGGCTCCGCATGCCTGCTGCTCCTGCTCCAGCAGTTCCCGGCGCTCCGCCGGATCTGCTACCGCTGGAGGAGAACGCAGATGAAAACAAATTTCCCTTCTCTCTGTCTCCTGCTCCACCTCCTCCTCCCTTTCGCCCTCTGTCTCCACTTCCGTCTCCTTCATCGTCATCGTCTTTTCTCCGGCGTCTGGTAGCGTAGCTGGTGCTGCAAACGTCCCTCTCCTCCTCCTCCTCCTCACCGCTGCTGCTGCTGCGTTCTCCGACCTGCCCCCGCCGCCGCCGCCGACGGCCGTAGCTCTCTCCCTTCGCTGCTGCCTGTGCGCGCGTGCCGGTCGCGGCGTGCGAGGCATCTGTTCACAACAGCAGCAGCAGCAGCAGAGCAACGGCATGACCGCAGCAAGGCGGCGGCCGCGAGCAACGCACGCCAGACGAGCAGCAGCAGCGAAGGGCGAACCACAGCAGTGTCGCGGGAAGAGCGACAGTCCCACAACAGCACTGCTAGCAGCAGCGCACCCCCCCATAGCCTGGCAGAGGAATTATCGAAGAGCCGATGCAGCAGAAGCAAAGCAACACCGACCTCCTGGGAGAGCGAGTGCTGCTGCGCTGCCACCCTCGCGAGACCCACGCGATTTCCTCCGTTCCTCCTGCTGCTCCTATAGATGCTCCTGGCATTACTACGCGGACTTTTGTACACACGTTTTTCCTCTCATTGCAGAAGACAGACAGGCTCAAGCGAAGTATCTGTGTGTGACCCTCTGAATACTTCCGTCATATCTTATACAATTATACATATATATAGATATGTATATACTTACGACTACGTACATATTTTAGTGCAGACATAGACCAAGAGAGACACGTCTTTGTACACATATCTATTCACACATAAATTGATAGATATTCCAATCGTTCTCTCTCCCTGCATTTACGTATATATGTGTAGGTGAATATTTATACATATACGCAGATGTATATACATGCAGATATATAAACCGATTAAGAAATTAGTCTCTCTCTCTCCCTACATATATCTAGGTAAATACGTCTACACATACGCAGGTATATATATTCTTATGCGTATATAGACCGACTCATGCGTAGGTCTCTCCTCCTCCCCATATATATACATAAATATGTATGGGTAAACATGTATACGTCTACGTAGATATCTATACACCTGTAGACGTCTGTTTAATGAACGTATGTATAGGACGTGCAACAGAAGGCTCTGGACAGAGCGCACCCCTTGCGCAGTTGACGAAGCAGCTGTGAACAGCACGTGGGACGCCGCCCTGTCGCAGCAGCAAAGCGCTGGAGGAGGAGCTGCGGCAGGACAGCAGCAGTGCGACGCCAGTGAGCGGGAGCAGCTACGTTGGACGTGATC
Source organism: Sarcocystis neurona (assembly GCA_000727475.1). Lineage (NCBI taxonomy): Eukaryota > Apicomplexa > Conoidasida > Eucoccidiorida > Sarcocystidae > Sarcocystis > Sarcocystis neurona. The sequence continues at coordinate 4,188,189 of KL647291.1, forward strand.
GTTCCACCCGCCTCCAGTATTGCAGAAATCTACTCTGCCTTCTCTTTATGAGTAATTTGGTCCCGCCTATCTTAGAAGAACCGGATACCACTTCTGTGAGTCGAGCTTTCTCTACCTGACTGCTGCGATTCTTCCTGTTATGTCCCTGGGGTGCAGCGTCCAGACGCTACTGTCCCGCTGCGCGTTGTTTGCTGCTGCCCCTGCAGCTGCCGCCAGTGCCTCTACGGCCATCACAACGTCCCGCTGCAGCATCTCGGGCGAGCACAACCTGCTGTTTTACTTGGACTGGTGGGTCTATTTTATCTGTCCACATATATAAATACATGGATGTCTGGACGTACATATGTATAAATGAGTACGTATATATACATATATACGGTTAGGTGTTTAGGTTTATGTGTGTGTATCTATACATATGTGGATGCATACATGTATACATATATGTATATACAGACAGATGTACATATACATACTGCACGTAGGACTGACGCTGTCACTGCTGCTGTGGCTGCTCTCGCAGCTGAAGCAGCCTTCACCAGAGTCACTGTCAGTCCCTTTGCTGCCGCTGTTAAATCTCCCGCCCCTCTCCTCCCTGTTGCGCCCAGTGCGTCTCCTGCTGCTGTCGCTGCAGCCGTTCGCGCGGCGCGGTCCGGCAGCTGCTACTGTTGCAGTAGCGGTGGCTGTTGCTGCGCCTAACGCTGCTGCTTTGGTGCCTGCTGCTGCTGTTGTACTAGCTGCCGACGCTGCTGGCGGTGCTGCGATAGCTGCCGACGCTACTGGCGGTGGTGTGCTAGCTGCTGTTCCTGCTGGCAGAGCTGCGCTAGCTGCTGGTGCTGCTGGCGGTGCCGCGGCAGCTGCTCTTGCTACTGGCGGTGCTGCGCCGGCTGCCGTTGCTGCTGGCGGTGCTGCACTGTGGCGGTGCTGTGCCAGCTCCTGTTGCTGCTGCGAGATTCTTACCTCCTCGGCGAGGGGCAACAGCACTCGTGAAGATGTCGTTCCCCTCTCCGACACGCCCGTAGCCATTCTCGAGTCGAGCTTGAGAAGGAGACGCCACTTTTCTCTCTTCTTGCTGCTGCAGTGCTGCAGCAGCCGGGGAAGGCAGCAGCGGGTGCTGCAGTTCGGCTGCGAGGCGAAGCGTCAGGCGTCCTGCAGTAGCCGCTGCTCGGGCTGCGTCATCCGCCTGACCCACAAACTGCAGCGCAGTATCTCTTGACGCGTCTGTATATGCGAGCAGCACCTGTAGCAGCAGCAGACGTAAGAAACCAGAAAATATAACCTATACAAATAATCCAGAAGTAGGATATTGAAACACTATTCGCTTAAAGCTACAAGGACAGTCTATACACTCGCACAGCAGCAGCAGCAGCGAAGGAAGCAGAGATACATGTGCTGTCCCTTTGCTCCGAGGGAAGGACACGGTCACTACCCCGGCGAGGAGACACGGAGGCCTGCCGATCAGCGGCAGCAGCAACAGCAAAGCGGAAACAGGTAGAGAAATCACGTGGAAGAAGGCAAAGGATCTTCAAAGAGAAAGAGGTCACTATAATCAGAGAAGCAGCAGCAGCTGGTGCTGCAGCGGCAGCAGCAGAACACCAAGAGCGCGTGCGGGAGCATCACTGGTGGCAGCAGCAACAGCACCAGCAAGAGCAGCATCAGCAGCGTCAGAGATGGCAGCAGCAAGAGCAGAAGCGGCACCAGAAGCAGTTGCCGTAGCTGAGCCACCGCGCGAGCAGCAACTACAGAAGCACGAGCCGCACATACGGTGATGAGACCCCAGGACGCCTGCGGAGACAAAGGCAGCCATCAGCAGCAGCGCAGGTGGAGCGCGACACAAAGCAAGTAGAGCAAGTGCAGCAGCATCAGCAGCAACAGCAGCAGCTGTGGCATCAGCAGCAGTATGTACTGGTGGCGGTGTGACTGTCGTGCTGTTGTGGCTCTGCAGTGACACTACTGAGCAGCAGCAGAAGCGGCAAATCGTTGCACAAAAGTGCTGGTGCTACTAAACTTCGTCTGCCAGCAAGCAAAAACGCAGGCCTCTACCCTCCCTGGGTGACAGTTTTGGTGTCGCTCGGAGGAGCAGCAGCAGACTGCGGAGGTTTGCTGGGGTAGGCGTTGTGAATATTCGATGGGGTGTCGCGGCAGCAGCACCAAGACGCTGCTCTGCTGCTTGTCTGTTGGTGCAGCTCCTCTTTTTTATCGGCTGGCAGCGACAGGAGTCGCCCCAAGGAGCCAGCAGCAGCATCTGTAGCAGCAGCAGCATCTATATCAGCAACAGCATGTGCCGCAGCAGCAGCATCTGTAGCAACAGCAGTTGTAACACCACCTGTAGCAGCAGGTGTAGCAGCAGCGGCGGCAAGGCTCTGGGCATCCCGTGTGATGCCAGAGCTCGTTTCTTGAGGCCAGCAGCAGCAGGACGATGTACCGTGTCTGCTCGGCTGCTGCGACTCTGTGTACACCAGCAGCCGCCTTACCTTGGCAGAGGCTCGCAGCGCGAAGGCAGCAGCAGCAGCGACGGAGGAGGAAAGAGTAGCGCCAGTTGCTGCGTCACGTGAAACGAGACGTGGCGGGGCGGCCGCAGGGGCGCGCATCAGCTGGGAGAGCCACTCAACAGCGGCTGCTGCTGCAGATCCCCTGGAACAGCAGCAGGCAGACAGGGTCGCATTCTTTCTTCCAGAAGTGCTATCCTCAGGTAGCCACACATGCAAGAAAAACCTCACAGGATATAGGGGCAGATGCGTAGAAGAAAGAGACGGAGAGACAGGCTGTATACACATGGAAACGCAAGTCTCAACCCCACACGCAAAAATACACATCTGTATACAGGTCCGAACAAATACACTCCTACGGCTACTTAGCCGGACCCACACACACCCACACACACACTTATATACGTGTACGTATACATGAAAGGACGAGAGACAGAGAGATACACGTGTGCAGGAAGTCGACGCCTGTGGCACGGCTTCCTCTTCGTATCTGCGCTCACACACTTCTGTCCGAAGGGGGAAAATTTCTACGCTCAAACGCAGCAGCGACGAGTGTAAATGTGGCAGTGTCACAGAAACAGAGAGCACCTTTTCGTTCTCTAACAGTCGGAGGGGGCTGCAGAGGTGGCATGTCGAAGGCACAGAAATGACGTATTCCCGGCACCACAGAAGCAGCGGGGTTCTGCAAATGAAGCGCGTCTCCCCAGTCGCGCAGGAAATTTGAAGAGAGACGCGACACACCCACCGGAGAGTGAGTACGAAGCCGCGCGGACTTCAGGCGTATACACACGTGAAGCGCGTGAGACGAAGCAAGCGGCGAAGATACGTAGCAGATCGTCAGCCGACGCGCAGGCAGCTGCTGCTTGGCTCGGCCACTGCCCCGGGGAAGTTACTGGCAGAAAAGAAGGTATGTGACACCCGCTCTCCGACAATCACCTGGAATACGTATATATACATATATTTGTGTGTGTAATCATCGTGTATATATATATGTGTGTGTGTGATCCTGCGCTATGCATCAATGTACACACACGTATAAATATATATATATATATATACAGTTGTATATATGGATATACTCTTGAGTCCCGATAGGTGTGAAATTTACACATATATATATACGTATATGTGCGGTGTTACAGACGCACAACAGTATCTAATGTACGTACACGGAGAGACAAGGAGAGGGGAAAACAGACGTATACGTAGACGTGTTTATGGGTCCTGATACAAACACGGAGTTACAGACGCATTACAGTGTTTACAAATGCATACGAATATATACACGCATATATATATACACGTATATATTTATATATATATACACACGGAGAAAGAGAGCGACAGACGTATACGCACATATACTCGTGAGTCCTTGTACGTGCGACACGCGTGTGTATATATATAGATGTATACGTGCGCACGTGTAAGGAGTTGCAGACGCATTTATCTGCTGAAGAAGGGTTTGTGAAGTACTCGAGGAGGCAGGCAGGCGGACGAGCGAGCCGTCCTTGCAGGCACGGTCAGGTTACCTGTCGGCGTTTGCTGCTGGTTCCTTCTTCCCCACCGCTGCTGCTGTATTTCTCCCGTCCTGTTCTCCGGGCCACAGGGCCGCGCTATCTCTTGGTGCTGTTGAGCTATTGCACACCGTGGCTGCTGTTGCTGCTGCGCCGTTCGCTGGGTGCGTGCTGCTGTTGTAGGAATTTTCAGCAGCAGCCAGCAGCCGCCGCGCTCGGTCCACGCGCTCCTCTGCCCGCTGCTGCAACTTCGGACTGACAGAGGCGCCAAAAACCCGAAGCAGCTCCTTCAAGCTCTCCTCTGCCTTCTGTGCTCACCCAAGCAGCCGCAGCAGCGGAAAAAGTAGCCCCGCACTGACAGGCGCAGTGACGCCGCTGTAACAGCGGAACGAACGGCAACTCCTTCAAAAATGTCAACAACACGACACGTTCCACCCAGACATATGTAGAAAAAGTAAACGAAACATATACGTATATCTATACAGAGAGAGAGGCTCGTTCGCCATTTTATATGTGGACGTGTATACACGTGTTCAGTCCTCAAGAGAGCTGTGGACACATGGAAGCGTAGCGCTAGTTACAAACAAAACGGGTGTTGACGAGCAGCTTTTGAAAAGCACGGGTGAGCAGCTGCGGGCTGTTCGTCGCCGCCGCCGCAAAAAGCCAGCAGCAGCAGCAGCAATTTCGTTGTTGTCAGTCGCGCGCCCACGCAGCAGCAGCACCTTCCAGCAGCAGCAGTGCAGGCCGATTGAGAAGTGTACCTCAATGCAGTGCAGGACCGTCGTGTGAAGAAGCGGGGCCCGACTTCTGCAGCAGCGACGAGACATCGCGCGCGCCAGGGCTGTGCCGGAGACTCCCAAGAAATTCTCCCGTGCTCCACAGACACACACGTGGACATGGGAGCTACAGGCGGGCGCGAAGACCGTATCCACACACGCACAGATACACACATATATGTATATATATATACACGACTATTTGTATGCACACACTTGAGAAAAAATATATCAATATATACACAGGCACGTACATGTATACAGGAGCAATACACAGAAGATATATGCGCACGCGCACCCTCAGACTTTCCACACACATATGTCGAGTCCATATACAAATACGTGAACGTATGCGCACACGTACATCCATACATGTGGCAGTGGTCATGGACTTTTTCTACACAATTCTGGGCGTTTGGGAAGACACAGGGCAGCACGGCGTTGTACAAGGGCCCGTTTCTGCTGCTCTGCGCAAGGTGGCTGTCTGTCCTCTGCCGGCCGTCGACCGGACGTTACTGCCCCGCGGGCTGCTCCCCTGCGTCGCCTGATAACGCGCGGCAGTCTGACGCACATGCCACCCACCCACGCGCATGCAACGGAGCTGCATTCTCTCATCGGCAACCAGGCGCATGCGCACAGAGCGTCAGTATTCCCTACGACAGCAGCAGCCGCAGCAGACGCTCAGGAACTCTGTGCACGCCGCCACCCACCACGCAGGCAGCGCTCGGGCCCTGTCTGCACTGGAGACTGTAGCACCTTCTGGCGCCCACGCATGCACAGGAGTAGACAGTTGGTGAGCCAGAACACTGCGGCAGCAAACGCAGTCGACTTGCGTCAGCAGAAAGTCTCGGCACCCCGCGCGGTCATCTTCCACTTCGCGTCGCTTCACCGAAGACCCGGGGGGCACCGACCCACCAGCTGTCTGCAGGGGAAGGCGGATCTACATGTATATACGATCAAAGAGAGAGACAGAGAGATCGAGAGAAAGTGAAACACATATGTGTGTGGACAAAGATATAGACGCATATAGGTGAAGATATAGATATAGGTAGAACTGATATGGCAATGAGGAGACTGCGTGCGACGGAGAGTTTGCATCTTTGTCCCGCGTACAGGCGTAGAGCGCAGACGTGCACACGGCTGCAACAGAGAGAGATACTGACGGCTGCTTCGAGAAGTGTTGAATTTCTTCTGAGATGGGCGGCTGACGGTGGAAGGCCGTTGCTTGTGCGTGCCTGCTGAACCAACACGCCTCCCGCAGGACGAATGCTGTACTTTGCCTCTATTCTCCTTTGCGACGAGCTCAGCCCGCTTCACCGGTGGGGCCCGCTGTGTCTACGTGAAAGGAGGCGCCTGAAACAGACTAGTTTGTCCTTTTCTTCTAACTTCCTTCAGTCTTCCGTAGAAACTTATGGGACGCCTTCTACTGTCGCGGCAATCACCGGCCCAGGCAAGGCACGGAGGTCGGTATACGCGCGAAGAAGACTCTTTTCTCTCAGCTCATGAACATGCACGCCCGGACAACAGGGCGTGCTGTGTGAACCGTGACACGTGCGGGCATGGGCGTGCTACTACTTCTCACCGAGAGTTCCTCCTTCGCTAGCACCACCTTCCTTGCTGCCTTCTGTGCGTCGGCGTGTTGGTGGGCAGCGCCGTCCGGGTGAGTCGCAGAAGCAGCAGACGACGACGACGGTGCTGCTGCTGCTGTCGCCGGTGCAAGTCCCGCTGCTGGGGGTTCACCTGCTGCTGCGGCTGCTGAGGATGAGTCGGCAGCAAGCACGTGGTCCTTGGCCTTGTGGAGCGAAGCTTCCAGCGGCAACGCCACTTCTGCCTTCGTGCGAGAGGCAAGGAGGTCTGCGTGCAACGCCTGCTGCAGACAAAAGGAAAGGAAGTGTCCCACGGCGGGAGCGACAGCTCCGCTGACGCCTTGTGCTGCCTGCGTTGTGCTGCTGCTGCTCCGCGTCTTGCTGCCCTGGCTGCTGTCCACGCCAGCTGCTGCAGACGCCGCTGCTGCAGCCGCTGTCACGTCAGAGTAGTAGCTGATCCCCTTCCCATGCAGCACTCGCAAGCCCTCGGCGAACCGCTGCAGCAGCGCTGAAAATTCTTCGTGAAGCCAGGCCCAGGCCGCAGCTGCTTTTGCATCTGCCACCAGCTGCAGCTGCTGCTGCCGACTCCACACAGCATCCCCCATCGGTCCCCGCTGCTCTATCCATACGCTCCTCAGCTCCCACAGGCGCTTCACCTTCTCCTGCTGCTGCTGTTGCGGATTTTCTTGCACGTCTCCCGCGAACGCCGCTGCTGCTGTTGCTCCCCTTGTTGCTGCCTCTGAACCTGCCTACGCCGTGGTGACTCTTCGAAGGGCTGGCCGCGGTGAAGTTGCTGCCGCTGCGGCTCGGATTTCTCTACTCGTCCTCCGTTTGCCTCTTCTCTACCTTCTGCCTTGTCGCAGCACCCTGCTTCCCTCCTGTTGCTGCTGCGAGCGCTTGTCCGTCCCCTGCTGCTTCTGTTACTGCTGCCCCTTCTGGGTCTGCGGCTTACCCTGTTTCTGGTGTTTCTCCTGTTGCTGCTGCTGCAGCACTGCTGCTCACTTCGCCAGCGTTCCGGCTTTGCAGACGTCTACATCCCTTCGCGCCGCTGCAACTACCACTGCTGTTTCCTTGCTGCAGCTGATGTTGTCGGTCCTCCTGCTGCCGTCACTGCTGCTGCTTCGACATTGCTGCTCTAGTCACTCCTGCTGCTGCCAGCACTGCTGCAGTCGCTTCGTTGACGCTGCTACTGCTGCTGCTGCTCCCCCTGGCGTTGCTGCTGTCGCACCCCTGGCTGCTTTCTCCCGTTCGGGATTGTTGTCTGCACGCCCTACTGCCACCGATATAGCGGGCCTGCTACTGCTTGTGAAAGCTGCACTTGACGCGGCTGCTGGAGTCACGGGGCTGTCCGAGGATGCACCGGTTCCTGGAAAGGTACAAGCGGCAGCAGCCGCGCGAGTACGGCGTAGAGGAGACAGCAGCGCTAGTCAGAGTACAAAGCGGAAGTGAAGGCAAAAACAGACGAAGTGTGTGCCGGCGGCCGGCATAAAGGAGAAAGGCTGTGAGAAAAACGGCGAAACAGGGGAAATTAAGGCTGACGGCGGAGTGAAGACTACCAAAGATGCAAAGTTGTTACAAAAGTTGGAGCAGGACGGGCCTAATTTCTTCTTTGAAAAAGTAAACGTAACAGATAGTTGAAGATACAACCGCAGAAGCAACACGACTAACTGAAGGAAGAATAAAACTAGGACGGGTTCCACCGGCAGAAGACGCAGCAACAGCAGCAGCAACAGTCTTGTCAGCAGGTGGCCCGTTGACTGTAGCTACGGTTACTGGACGGTAGACAATACTAACAGCTAAGAAGCGACAAGACAACGACGCACCTCAAGAATAACACTGGCACGCAAGATATTCGATCAGGTGTGATTCCAGCTCAGGCGTAATAGAGTTAGGAAACCTACACCAGCACTTGTGCCACCGCTGTGGCAGTGTGCGTGGAAGACGCATGGGAGCGGCGAAAGAGAAAAAACCAAAGAAAAGGGGAAGAGAAAACTCACCGCCCGCTCTAGCACGAAGGATGATGGGAGCACGCGTGGTAGCCGCAAGGGCAAAAATAGTAGAGGTGGGCATTTACCAGCAGTCGACACAATACCAGCGACCCTAGCTGATCAGAGCAGTACCTGCAAGTCGTAGCGTGTATGTTTAGAAAAAGTGAGACGGCGGTGAGACAGGGAAGAAGAGCCGAAAAAACAGCGGACCGTGGCAAGGACAGTAGACGACCGCAGGCAGGCAACAGCAACAGCGGCAGAAGCCCGAAGATCCCGAAGTGTGTTTGAAATGGAAGATTACAAGTATGTGCAACAGCGTCACTTCCGAGTTGACCGCTGATGTATTCAGATTTTTCTATGGTTGTTGCAGTTGGTACGTATTTCCTGCCGCAGCCATCAGTTACGCTATGCTTGTCCTACAGAATCTGTCAAGGCAACACACAGAGGAGCAGTATCTGCATCAGCAATAGTGTCGAGGTACAGCAGCCGCAGCCTTCAAGTTCGCGGAATTTGAAGACGGCAGCCACAGCAGCAGCACACTCACAGCAGATCCTTCGGTTCGGCATTGGCAGATGCAGCAGCTGTTTGATCGAGCATCTTTCCGTACTTGGAAGCAACCTTCGGCAAGCTACAAGCATCTCATATAGCCGCAGTAGCACACCAGCCACCGCAGTAGGAAGTAGGGGAAAACCATCAGGACCTGCTGCTGCGGTTGCTACGCCCGCCCCGGAGACGGCGCACCCAGCAGTAAGCAGGTCGGCGACCAGGGAGATACCGGAAGAAGATGCAGCAGCAGCACAGAAGACAGCAGGATCTGCGCATATGTGTGTTTAAGACACGTCGTAGGGGAGATGGGGAAGGGAAAAATAAAAATCAACCGTTCCTGGGGTATAAGTACCCTCAAAGATTCCAGCATGCACGCGTCGACCAGTTGATTGTGTGGACGGCGACACGTGCATACACATACGTTCTGACAGTGAAAAAGACATCAGTCGATTCACGGAAGGCTTACGATACTGAGCTGTAAAGGAGACGGGATTCGTGATTCGCGGGTGGAACAACAAGGTCCAGTGTTGTCTCTGTCCACGGCACGCAGTAGCAGCCCGCCACTGCCGCTCCTGCTCCCAGGTTACTTCCTGTTGCCGGTGATGACTGCCAGTGTGCTGGTGGTCCTGCTCCTTCTGCTGGTGATTCTCGAGCTACTTACTGCTGTGCAGCGCACTGGCTCCTGCGGAGCTCCGGGTACGACGGCCGCTGCTAGGACAGCTGCACTGGTTAGCTCGTGTCAGTTGTTGAGGTGACGTTGCTGGTGCTGCAGCCAGCGGCGCTCGACCGACTCGGTCATCGCTGCGGTTGGCTGCGGTTGGAGTGTTGCAGTCGCTACTGCGGCGCCCTGTGGTGTTGTTGCACGGGGATGTCCGCAGATTATAGATGCACGCGCTGGCCGCGCAAAGACAGATCTGAAGAATGCGGGCATCAGAAAAGGAAGGAAGGAGCAGACAAATCCAGTCACTCGCTACCCCCGCAGCAGCCAGCTACGACTTCATCGGCGGTCGCACACGCGTGGTGGATAGCGGAGTAAATGCAGCCCAAGGAGCAGCAGCAGCAGAGAGGGGCGAGCAGCGCGACGATCATGATCTACAAGAACGGCATCTACAGGAGCAGCTGCGCATGGCGCGGTAACAGCAGCAACAGCTGCTGCAGCAGCAGGAGAGCCCCGCAGGCCAGCCGCCACGTCCAGCAATCGAGGGAGCTATGGGGGCGTGGACGTTCATACGAAAGCGTGAAACTCTCTAAACAAGCGTGATAACAAAGAGAGCGCAGAAGGATCGATTTCCCGGACGACAGACGGCGCACAGCGCTGCAACGAATCAAATACAGACGCGCACAAGCCGCTGCTGCGTCCGGTAGCCTGCAGGGTTTCCCTCGCAGCAACCTGCACACGCCGGCAGCTGCCTCGCAAGCAACCACGCATTTCAGGAGCGTCTTTCGGCTAGCGCGAGTCCGCAAGACTTCGTTGACAACCACCTTCTCTGGGAGCCGAATTTTGCATGCAACAACAGCATCTGCATCTTTGCGGCTTTTCGGTCTGTGTGGGAGTTCATGGCTCACGCGTCACACTGCACTTGCCTGCTGCGCGCGAAGAAGGACCCAACCGCTGCTGGATTCCTGCGCGCCTGCGTGCTTGGGCTTCATCCACCAATGTGCATTGTTACCACCCGTGCGTCTCCTGGTAATCTCTAAATCTCCTCCGTGGCCACGCTGCTGTACTGCTGCTGAAGACGGTGGGGAAGCACTGCTGACTACGCAGTGTGACCCAAACTATGCTCTGCATGTAATCCTTCGCTTTCGTTTGATTTGTTGGGCACATCATGTCGTCAGCTCAAGAGTTGTGAGCGTTCGCGGCTTCTCTGGAAATTCCATCCCACGGCGGGCGATTCGTAGGAAATACGCCGCATTCTCTTGTGTCTACGTGCACGAACGAGTACCAGCTTCATACAATAGGAAGTAAGTTTATTTTTGGGAAGTGTACATGCGGAAATCGGTATGCACAGATATACGTGTATCAGTGCATGCGTGTTAGAAGACAAAAATAAGCGTGCTTCTGCGCTGTGTACACTTCTAGAAGTACTTCCGGGTGTCTGTCTGTCTGTCTGTTAGTGACTCTGTCTTCAAGCACAACGTGGCGATCTTGTCACGGATACTGCGTGTCTGCAATGCGTTGTTCAATAGTCCCTGACCGTGCAAGTCCAACGATCTACAGGATGACAGTGCTCCTTCTAATTTCTCGATAGCTGTAGCCCATTCGGCAGCAAGCCCTGACGTATAGGGCACGTGAAGCATGAGCAGCAACAAACAGAGAAGTGCACACCCCTTTACGTGGAAAAGGCTTTACGCAAGCGTCCGTCCTAACAGAGGCGCAAGTAGGAGCGACGAATGTGACTGGCGTGTCTGCAGACGTGAAAAAAACGATAAGGGACAACAGCAGCGTCGGCTTCGATAGAGACGCACACTCATACGTGTGTGTATACACATATACACGTATGTACGTACCCGTTGATATCTAAATAATACATATATACACGCGTATACAACGTCTACGTCGGGACGACACCCGAGCAGTGGAAGTACCTTAATGGAGCTTGGACATGTTTTGCCATGGTCTGTTTACAAAACAGAGATCGCAGGAGTCCCCGTTGAGAAGTTGCGGGGTTCGGCGTTCACACACTTATCCCACACACAGGGCACATGGACATACGTTTATATATATACATAAAAATATATATATATACACATGTACATCAGCGTAACGTCCGAGGCCCTGCCGCCTCCAGGCGCAGCAACTCTACCAAAGGACAGTGACTCTTCGGTGTTTTCGAGCTGTCGTCGATCGTACAATCGATAAAGACGGGCAAGACTCACCCCACTGTAGGGGATAAAGCCTCTGTCGAGTTACTCTCTGCCACAACCCGGCTGACAAAAAGGATCAACAACAGCGGGCAAGTAAGAACTCATCCGAGAAGCAATACCTCGGGATGGGTGAATAACGCGGCAGCTGAGAAAGGAAAATTTCAGTGCTGTGCTTGGTCGAAACGAACTAGTTTCCGCCGCGCATGAGCAATAGGGAAACAACAATAGCAGCTTCACAAGAAACTGCGCCTACCCGACGTGAGAAGCTCTCTCTGGAAATGGTACGTCTGTTTGAAGAGCAGCTTTGCTCAAGCAGGAAAGTTGTATTGTCCTGCAGCAACAGCAGCAGTACTAGCAGTACGCTGGCGCAGCCGTACAAAAGCCCACCGAGGAATCCAGAAGAGACCAAGATGGCACTGATTTGCTTGCATGGTGAACACTCGCATTACCAGCTGCACCGTAGGAGAAACAGCTGTGGCCGTCGGGGTGATGCTTTGGTCACGCATGAATCGACAAGGCAATTCATTACACCTCTGGCATGATATATACAGTCGTGCGTGTATCCGTACGTACCACGTCTGTACACACACAGGCTCTTGTATGTCATGTGAATAGCATCTATGTATACGCGTATACACGCTAACACCCAGTGTGTCGGTGTATATATATGTACATAAGCTTATGTATCCATACACGTCTATTTGTATAGGAATACATATATCGCACTTGGCTTCCCTCCTAGAGTCTTGAGAAAGTGTGCCGTCCGCACGGAGTTTCAACGTGTTTAGTACCAAGCCTGACGCTGCAGACACCAATGTGCTGCTGTTGGCCCTAACCTACTCTTGTACAAAAGCAAACTGCATGTTTCCGCCGCACTGGCAACCGTGGTGACGCAGATACTTGCAAGCGCCAGCTTTACGCGTGAAAAGGTTCTTCCATCCTTTGAAAGGAAGCTTTCTTTCACGAGGTCATGAGGACGTTTGACAGGTGTGCACTTGTTCTGTACAGCCCTCCTCTCAGCCGAGGCCAAGAGTACGCGAAACCTTCAGTAGTAGAACCCTCCCAAAACTCTTTAGCGTGTTGCTCCAATCCTCCGCTTAGAAACTCTCCTTAGACTTCCATATGGAAGAAGAAGTGGATGTACAAGTATACATGTATTGACGGGTATGCAGATACGTTTCAGTGTAGACTGCGAACCCCCACAGTTGCGTGTGAAGATCTGTAACCTTACGTTGAGTGGCACTCTCTGAGAAGAGAGCTAATCCTGGTCTCAATCATCCGGCTCGATGTACCCTTTCGCTTTGAGTGCACGGTGCACTGGTTTGTCGATCACGCACACAGATAGATGAGCTGGACGGCGTTGCTGACCACACATTAACGCATCCATACAGGCGTGTATACACGGAAGCGGACAGTGAAATAGTCCTATAACTTGCTGAAGATCACAGCTCAATTAGTGCTGCTGCCAGCCTCGTACATGTTATGTTGACGCCCGTACGAAGTGCTACAATTCTTCGGCAGGCCCACGCAGACCCACAGTTCAAAAATCTGCTTCAGTTGCAGATGATGGCACACCTAATGAGTGAGGAGAGGACTGGCCCGCTAGGTGACACTAGCGACCCAGGAAGCAGGCAACACGAAGGAATCTGCGCAGACGAAGATTCGCCTGTAGCTCGTGAATGTGACGTTGAAGAAGTGCGTCGTATACCACCATCATCGAGTCAGTATACTGCAGAGAATCTTGTTTCACGGCAACAGACAGTTCTCTTCGATAATTTTTCGCAGCCACACCAGCAGCAGAGCAGCGGTGCACTCCAGCAGCAGCAACGTGAGCTACCCTCTATGAAACATCTGCCCCTTTTACCGCCGTCACAGGCGCGCTTCGTCCAACTGTTTGAGGCTCACACGCCTGTTGAACAGACCTTTTCGATGAGATCGAAACTCTCTTTATCTAGCAACGTAGTAGTGTGTAAGAACGACGACGACTTGAATGGTCTACCTGCGAGAGATCAAAGGCTTGACAACGCGCGCGGTAAATCACGCACACCAAGCGGCTCCGCCAACAAAGGCAGTAACTCCAGTTCGAGAAGCAGCAGCAGTGCCCACTTCAACAACGTGGATGCTGTCCGGGAGTGTGTAGCAGCACCAGAACAGCAATCCCGTAGAGACTCTTCTGCTGAAGAAAGGATAGTCGACGGCCCTAAGGAGGCTGACGTGGTGATGACTGAAGAGTGCACCGTGATCTATAACGTACTAGAAAAGCTTTTTGCGGAGAAGAAGCTAGGCCGAGCAGAGTAAGACTTTCCCACAGTGGTACAACTGGGTTGGAGCCGCATGACAAACAAACACACGGTCTACAGACGCTATCTAAAAAACATGTTATTTCTCCAACGTATGCCCGAAGAGGGACGTGCTTGCTTTTTCACCTGCGCACTGGCGGAAGTTTGAGAACTGGCATAGTTGCAGTCGTGCATAATACTATTATCAGAGCTAAGTGCGGTTCAACATGCATAAGCATGCTCAGTCGCTGCTCCACAGGTAATGTCACTTGGTTGCCACCGCATAATCCTGGAGTAGATCTAGCTGCAAAACGCGCTATGCCAGTCCTCTACAAAAATGTGATAACACGAGCTCCCAAAGATCAGCAGAATAGTTTGCCATCTGTCCGCTTGCGACCTCGTGCCAAGTTGTGTTCGCCCGCCCTTTTCGTGTGTAGATGTCCTTTTTTTGCCTTTAATGCTGCATCCAATCATTCTGTGCTTGGGCTGCTCTGCACCCTGCCGCCTTCGGGCACGCAAAACGAACATTATGAGAAACAGGGTATGATGTCAAGCTTTGCTTCATAAACAAAGCTTCAGAGTGTAGCACTCAGTTCGACAGCTGTGAATCTGTCAGATGCCAACTCGAGATGGCAGGTACGACGTTGTAACAGAACCCCTTTACTCTTGCAGTGACGACATATTCGTTTTCCTCATCTGCGACGGCCTGACCCTCAGAACGGATCTGTGTAAGCAAAAACTTATCAAGCTCTACACCTCGTTGATCGTGGCGCAGCAGAAAGAGCGAGATGCGTCGGACCAGGCCATGGACTTGTCCGGACAACTGGAAGGGCACAGGGAAAAACTTGAGAAGTTGTTACTTCTGAGTCAGCAGAACCAGACAGATCGTGAGGCGTTGGAACAAAGAATGAAAGACGTACGCTACCGAAGCGCAGTTGTAAAAGTACTAGTCTGATTCGTACTCGTAGACCTTCGTATGAAGTCCAATACACCAATTGACACACTTCGTCAAGTACGACTCCGATATACGATCTGTTGTCGCACACACATCTCTCTGGAGATCTTTATAATGCAGCCTGTGGAAACACTGAATGTCACGCATTCGCGGGAAAAGCCACAATCGGAAACACCAAATTAATGGTGAGGATGTCGCGCTATACTATTTGCTATTAGCGTGTACACTTTAGTTCCCTGAGCTCTCTACGTATTTATTTGGGTTTGTGCGTTCATACATCTGTATTTCCTCGCCTTTAGTTTCCAGACCACGTACTCGTGCATACCGGCCAGAGAGCTCCTGCAAGGCGCAGCGGTGCCTAAACCTAGTTCACTACTTTTGTTTCTCTTACTGACTTGAGCAGACACTTGAAAACAACAGTCCATCACCAAATTCTGGAAATTCCATGTACCTCAAGTGTCTACAAATGCGGTCTAGCTCACACCAGTGTAGCAGCGTTCAGATGCAGCCTTTCCCCCAAATCAGCTAGACGGGTCGTCACACAAGAAACGCGTATAAAACATGTGGTATTAAGCCGGCTGCCCGTCATACCGGCCTCACCGCAAGCGACGCTCATTCAGTGGCTTGCCACCTCCCTTTGTCGATTCTACACCTGCACGCTGTGCAAGTCAAAGGTTAGCGGTGACAGAATTTACCCTGTTGCGGGTCTCTTGTCATTTCCGCATGATGTTCTTCTTCGCAAATGATAATTTACTGACGCCTATCATGTTCGACTGACGCATTGTACATGTCTTATTCACTAGCTCCCCCTGTAACCAGCAGTGAAGCCTCCTGCCAGCGATCAGGCGTGGACGTGGGCAACGGCTTTCACTTTTTCCTTCTTGTTCCATCCTTTAGGGACAAAGCGAACTGGCTCACTCAGCAGAAACAGAAAAGCTACTTCAATTCCAGATAGGCGAGCTGCGCAGGGAAAAGGACGAGCTCGAAGTCACCCTGGCGGAAAGAACTGAACAGATACGAGAGTCTTTTGGTGTACTGATTGAGACGGCAACAGTGGAAATTGATTGCATCAAGGTGAGCAGTGGGAGGAAAGATCAAAGTTAGGAAACAAATAGAAAATTGGGATGGGTTAAGGCGACGGACGGCGTTAAACCAACCAAATAATCAAACGAGTGTATGAATTCTGCTCGTTCTCCTGAATGTCAGAGCAACTGCTAGAGAAGCAGTACAGCCATTCTGACCACAAGCACGTCATCAAAGGAGAGTCTCGGCGTCACAAAGCGTACACTTGTGAAAAACACGCACTTGAGTTTAGTGGTTGCAAGCACTGCCTGAGACACTTGACTCGTTGTGTGATTCACTTCACTACGCGACGCGGTAATCCAACTCCACACCACATAGACAAACGCGGAGACATAAGCTAGTCTAGTTGACTGGTTGCAGGCTCACGACAGCGTAGACAGATGGAGTTCTCGTCTTATTGTACCCCCCGGTGGAGTAGAAATTCGCAGATCTCTCCAGGCCCCCACAGTCCGCATGTGCCTGTCTTCTTCGCTCTGGGTAAGCAAGTGGTGGTTCAAGTCAAGTGTCGACTGAAGTACGCGCCACTGTTACGCGAAGATTCCCGCGACGGTTCGGCGTGTATCGCGTCGACCCCATAGCTGCGCATTTGCATACAAAAGTAATTGTGGATTTGTAGGCGTGCTTGTTCCTCTCTTCTTGACAGCAGCACGTTTTGGCATCACGCGCCTGGCGAGGACGGTTGATACTCCTTTTCTAGTGCGTGTCAACTGCTTTAGAAACAAAGAAATACATTACGAGTTTCCGAGGACTTGGAAGGCGAAAACTAAAAAGCAACCTCATCCAGCGCACGGTGTGTGTCCTTGTTTGTTGACGGATCTGTGCAGTGCTTCACGTGAGTAGGTACGTGTACACACATACACGTAAAATGTTCTTCTTCGTGCCTTTACACGTTTGTATCCCTCCGTGCAGATGCATGCACCTTATACGTGTATGGCTATGCCTCTGCCATGGTTCTGGCTATTTAGGCTCAGAAGCGAAAGCAAGAAGAAAGCATCGGTAACTGAACCACCTGGGTCAATGCGCTATCATTTACCGAGGAAAACGGCGGGCGCTACGCTTCGCGGAGCAGAGCTGCTCACTGATATCCCAGATGCCTTCCACCCGGCAACCGAACAGTATAGTAGAAGTTACGTGGATTGCCGTGTATTCCGACAGTTCAGGCGTCCCAAGGAAGTCCTCAGCAGTAAAACAATGAGTGTGATGGACCGTCTCTGTGTCTTCGCTGTAAAAGCCGAAATGCTCGTTCTTTTGAAAAGACTTCTGCAGCGTACACCGCTTCCGTGTCGCTGCAGCGAGCTAATTCTTCTACCTCATTGCTTTGTTGCTGGGCTCAACGTGTCACTGACACTTACATTCTGTTATAATTAGAGCCTCACAGATCCTTATGATCGATGCAACTGCTTAAATTTGGCGGGACATAACGTGTAAGTATAGATAAACTAGCAAGTAGTAAAAACTTCAAGGCAACAACGGCTTTTTCCAGTCATAGAATAACAGGACATTTTGTATCGGAATACCGTCTTCCCCTCTGAGCCACATTTTCCCTTGAGGACGATCGTAACTGCGTCATGTGTACGCCTGGTGCTCTGTCTTAAATATGTGAAGAAGAGTTATGAACGCCAACATACCACCGCAGTAGTCGGGTGTTTTCAATAGTGTACACACCGTTTTGATGACTGGTACAGTCACCTGTGAATCAGCATTATTCCTTTTTCTCAACAAATGTGTTGTGACGCGTTCAACCCGCAGAGGTTTGGAAGAAGCAACGCGCTATCTTGGAAAAGAGGCAGGGCAAACTAGATAAGGAACTTGCAGTGAGGACACCTGTCACAGCACCACGACCTATAGACGACCTGATATGCGTTGCTTGCCCATTCCTACAAAAACAGGGGGATTAGCTACAGGTCCACTCGTGTCGTATAGAGATGCGCCCTCTATTCTCAACAGCACCGTACGCTCACTTGCGTAGAGCAGGGATATGCGTGCGGTGTTCACGTATGTGGCAAGGAGGAACCACAAGCACCTACGTTGAGTTGTGAACAGTGAAGTGCGCCCGCAAAAGGGAAAAAGGTTGCACATGCCGCTTACACATTAGGAATGCGTACACGCGACGTGTACAGAATCAAAAAGTACGCAAACGATAGAAAGACCCTGTGTGGCGACTTTACTGCCTCCAGATACTGGACACTCAGGTCACCGCTGCGAGACAGGAACTGGAGTACGTTTCCCAGGAGCCCCCCCGGCAGAGACTACAAGCCGATCAATTTGAACAAGTGATCACTTCTTTGCGCGCTGAAATCCGTGCTGTCGAACAAGAGTTAACATCTATTCATCAGCGCGAGTCCCAAGGAGAAGAACGCCTGAAGGTGCTCACAGTTTATATTAATATATACGTATGCGTGTATGTATATATTTTGGCATGTACTCTATTAGTGGCCGGGGAAGCTTGTACACCGTACACTACCAACTTTTTACATCGTTCCTGCATGTGCCTAATAGAACGGTCAGCAGAACCTTTAGGGCTATCGAAGCTGCTCAGGAGGAAGATTTCCCGCATCGTTTCGTCAAACACATACGGAAGGAAGAAGGCAACCGAAAACGGAGTTGTAACTGCGTACTCCGATGCAGAGTGTAGTGCGGTAGTGCTGCCCGCACCAGTTAATGAGCAGCAGAGTGACACAATGTGCATCAGGTGATATCGGTGGTTTACAGGTCCCTCAGGTGTACACTGGAGCGAGTCAGTTTGGAGTTCAGACCTCTCGCTCAAGAAGACAGTCCAGACTACACGCTTTTTCACATCGTTTCCTAAACTCGTGGTTGCCACGTGAAAGCAGGTTCCGTATGATGCCGTGCAGTTTGGCCAGCGTCATAACTGGTCCACATAAAACTCGGAGCAGAAGTTAAGTTGGACACACAGTTCGTCGTACGAGCCGGCGACGTGTACAACGCAAGAATGTGCTGCATGAAAGCCTGTAGATGACAACATCATGTAGTGCTGTTTCCTGCCTTTAAAAATTGTGTGTCCACCAAGGTGTACTAAATGATCGACGTATGCGCTTCAATTTGCACTTTTGTAAATAAGTAGCCTTCGCCGTACAGTGCAGTTATGTACAATCTGGTCACGGCCGGCTAAAGCGGTTTGTCCACACTGCGTCATCACTGTTTTACAGAAGCTCGAGAATCAAATTCAGGCCGTCACTACCCAGCTGAAGGCAAAGCGCGACGAACTGTTCACTGCAGAAGTGTCCGAACGCACTTTGAAGGCGAAGCTGGGAGAAGCAAAAGTAAGGTGACACCCTATGATACGTACATTGTTGCTACTGTATCTCTCGAAATCACGGAGTTTCTGGTTATCTGACACGTTTCATTGGACTTGCGCACCTTTTGAGAGTGTGGGGTATTCGGTTTTCCACGCAGAGTAGCCCTTCTTCCTAGAAGCGAGGATTTGCTGATTCCAGTAAATGTCCCTCAAATTGACCGACGCCGGCTCCTGTCGCGCTCAAGAAAAAATATGTATCCTGCTTCAATTGAATCGCACGCAGATCTATATGTGTGACGCCTAGCAAACCACAACGGTGCGCTGTTTCCAATTGTTAACAAGAATTCCGAAGGGTAGTGGGCCTTTATACATACTCTGGCCTATTGTATCCGTTTACATGTTCTGGACGCCTGGCAAGAATACAGATTGACAACAACCCTTGCTACGAGTTCTGGCATAATCTCTGTAGCCACAATGACTTTACTTGCTGGTTGTATCTTATGTTCATGAGGGATATATAGCGTCACAGCTACGCGACGGCTTCTTTATCGTCTGGTGTGATGAGGACGCAGTGCACAAAAAAGGCGCCTCCAGGGAATGGTTTCTCGGCCCCTTGCTGCTATTGTTTCCCGACCACCGGCTCTGTTAAAATTTACTATAGCGGAACAGCGTTGTGGGCAGGAGCGGAAAGAACGTTGTCAAACCAGTGTGACTCCTTCAAACGTTCTTCTGCCTGCAGTTGGAGCTACTGAAGACGGTCGAGGGTAAACGTGTCATCGACCTTCAGGCCAAAGAGCGCAAGACGTCTCGCAAGATGCTGCGAGATTTGTTGGCACGACAACGGAACCTATTCAACCAAGCAAAATTGTACGGGAGTGACCAGCAATGGGGGTATCCACTCGTGCCCTCTGTCGTGCAGTTGACTAGTCAGGCTCATGTCGCGGGTGGGCTGCTTTAGTCGTGGGCACGCTGCGCCTTCTGTGAGGTTTCACGCTTCGGTACCGTCCGAGACGCTGTCTGTTTTTACCTTACACTATCTCAATACTCTCCGAAAGTGCGTTCGTGGATCATCTTGCATCTAAACGAGGATACGTTCTGCACAGAGACTACAAGAAAAAAGTGTCCGCACGAGACATGATCTTTGCCCAGATACCCGACCACGTCACCTTGCAGGTCAGTGTACACCTAACCCCTAAGTGAATCCGTGCAAGAGAAAGAGGCATACCCTTTCTAGCGCGCCAGTGCAGTCTGGCAACTGCTGCACCCATTTTCTATCCCGCTGGCTACCGCTGCTAGGCGCATCTGTAGACATATATATCTACGCGTATTCCGAGTCGCATGTTCACACTTTCGCATCTCATGAGACAGGGATTACATACTTCTAGGAAGAAAAAGAGGACAAAGGAGGAAGACACAAGCAGATCAGAAGTGTCTTCCAGAACGGAGGGTAGCGCGACCGGCGTGCAGCGCCAAAGCGCTGTTGCCCTTCGACTACCACTTATTCTCACAGAAAACACATGCTAGTTCGCCACTCAGCGAAATACTCATATGTTTCCTATGCTTTTCAAGCTGCTTTGGATTTCCAGGAAAATCTATTGAAGGAGAAGAAACAACTTGAAGAAGAGATTAGACAGAAGGAAGCCACAGTGAGTCCCGTGCGCGCGGAGGTGTGTCGTTTCTGCAAGCCTGCACCTTGTGCTGTCAGGCTGATTTTCCACGGAAAACAACCTCTCTCAACAACACAGCCTGGGAAGGTCCAGTTGAACGCGGACTCCCGCAGCTCTACCCTACCCTGTCGAGACGACTTTAGACCAGCTGCCACCACGAGAAAAGACGTGCCAGAAGATTTGCGACTGTGGGATCTCACGGCGTAGACAATTGCGTTGGCAAGTGTTTGAGAAAACGGCGGAAGCCACCCACGTATTCGACCGAACATCCTTGTTATTACCGGAGGCTGCGTGGCTCTGTTCTGTGTTACGACAGCGTCGCACCCTGGCGGCCGAAAATCAGACAGTGTCTCGTTCTCTGGCCGAGCAGGTAAACAACCGTCACTCATTTACACATGTGTCCCTTTTTGCGCCTGGAAGTATACACTTGTGGAATTGTCCATTCGTGTGGTCGTTTACACACGTTCTTGACCAGTCCGTGTTAGGACGCATAGCTTTGTGTGTGCGACGCACGAGGATACAGTGCGGTAGCTTCTGTGAGAGTTGCATACCGTGTGGTCATTAACATCATAATGCCAAAGCAGCGGTTTGACTAGCGTCGCCCAGATGGATCCGAAACACTTTTTTAAAGTTCGCAAAGCCTGTCGGGCGCTCCCCTATACTTCATTGCTGCGGGTGTAGCAGAACATGACGTGCTTGCTCGCGCTCTTTTTTGCAGGACGCAGACATGAAAGAGAGGCTTGAAACCGTTGATCTCGCCGTAAGTATCTAGAACCCACTTTCAGGCGTGTCCTTGCTCTTTACCAGAGTAAATCTACGCTCATAAACTCCCGTCCTTCTGACTGTCTGTCCTTGGCGCCCAACACCGTGTCAGCCAGTGTGTGCGCCCTAAACGCAGAAACACTAATATTACCATCACCAAAGGTGGTGGCGTTTGTTAAGACATCGACGCAGCCCGTAGGAGATGGGCTCAAGCCGAACTCCACACACCACACACCTATTGTACGAGTCATGCTAAAACTGCCGGTGACATTGTAGAATTGCGCGCGGGGTCACAACCCTGCGCAACATAGGCAAAGGTCTGCGGTGGGAACCCTGCTGCAGTACAGAAAAGCTGCTGATCTGGACAGGGAGGTTCAGACCTTGAAAGCCGAGCTTGACACCTGGACTCACCACGTGTATACCAGCATGACGCACAAGGAAAAGATAATACGGGGAGTCGCGGCTGCCCAGCAAAGAGCGACGGAGACTCAGACCCTGGCAAATATAAAGGTGAAGAGATATGCTCTGAATATTTTGTGGCGCCAGCGGAGGTGGAGACCCTTCTCCTAAGTCTATTAGGGTATTCGAACAGCAAACCTGCTTCACGCGTCAACATAAATGCTCTGCGTTTGGACTAAGCAAGTTCGCACGAAACAGAGTACACCAGACTGCGAGAGCGTTAACTTTTCTTTCCTGTAACGAACCACAGAAAAATGCGTCTAGCCGCGAGCCGCGCATGAGTGTTGTACCCGCGAGCCGCGCACGAGTGTTGCACCTCTGTTCGTACCGTCTAGTTTAATGAACTGCATTGGCCAATAGCCTGCTACATAATTCATCCTTTGTAAAGAGCGAATGCGGCGTGCGCACGGTGGCACTTGTGCCACATGCCAGGGCGACGAAGAAAAACACCTGCGCAAGCGCCAGCGCGACCTCAACAAAAGTATCAGCGAATTTCAGAAGCTGCTGGACAACATGCGGGTTGAGTGCAACAAATATATCAATTTGAAGCAGAAGGCCGACCAGCAAGCAGCCGAAATGGCAGAGCGCCACAGAATACTGTCAAACGAAGTTGAAACTTTAAGGCTGCAAGAGGAAGCGAAGACAAACGGAATTGAGGTTTGGGCTCACCATACGTAAAGACGAACTTGATAGATTGACAGACTTCCTTTCAGTCTGAAACGGCTAAGCCCAAGCGCTGGACGATTAAAACAGTATACAAGTACACTCAGTTTTTCTTCTGTGTGCGTGCGTCCGTACGCCTGTATATATACACAGACGCGTAGATGTATAATCACGTGCGTGTCGAATGACCAATCAGCGTGTGGGGGTAGACACTGTGTTCTCAGAATGGCGCATTTGTCTACTGTAGTTCCCTTCTAGCATCACATACACACACGGGCAGAAACGTTGGGCTACTGGATATGCAATCGTGGGTCCTTTGAAGATGCATTGCATGCGTGGAAGGAAGGATTCCGCCGGAGAACTGCACAGCAACCTCTGCTGCTGTGCGCTTGCAACCTGCTAGAAAACCAGGCTACAAACGCAAAAAGCAACAGAACAGAGGAGCTGGTTGCGGTCCGAACAGTCCCTCCTCATTCAAAAAGTTAAAGAAGAAACGCGTAAGCGTAGCGCGGAGCCATTCTTTAACTTCACTGTCGTACTGACTATAACCCAACATGCATAACCCCTCTTCTTCGTATTTCGCACTTCTGTCTCCCATGTCGTCCGCTTTCTGAATGCCTCGCAGAGCGCATGGAAGAACACATGATAGAGATCGATCGACTGAACAATATTATTAACATGATCGAACGAGAAATGTTGGAAAACAAAAGCGCGTACGAGAGTGCGGTGGAGTCGAGAAGCTTGACCGGTCTTCAGTTGATTGACAGGTATGGAACTCTGGTCCCACGACGTGCGAGTACTCGGGACTGCACACCAATGAAAGGCGAGACGGTAACTACACGGCGAAGAGAATTCGATTCTTTACGCGTGGTACTACCCTCCTTCGGTAATATGATTAGAGGGAATGAACTGCCAAGAAGGTTCATGCTTAGTATTGTTCAGCAGGAGTTCCCAAGCACACCGTAAAACGAAGTGTCCTCCACGTAGAGCGTAAATGCTACTTCCAAAGAAGTCAGGATAACTTCTAGAATGTGGGACACTCGAAGATACGGCCGACAGCTGTTATTAAGGAGCTGACACCAGGTCTTGAAAGAGACTTAGAACTACACGAGTACTTACACACTTTCGTAATCATACTAGTATTGAATACTTACACGCTTCCGCAGTGGATATTTTTGCATACAAGAACATCGAGTTACATACGTATATATATGTGAACCGGAGAGACCTCAAAGAGATAGCTTGCAGTCTCGCGTCCGGACCGTTAGGGTACAGTCGCCCGTACGCTCACCGAAGTACGTACAGATTCATGTGGAAGGTTAGGTTGCACAGACCACCAACAAGGACACAGGAGTTCCTTGATATATATATATATACCCGTACACACAAGAAAAATAGGTCGTCTTCCTCAAGTAGACATGTGGACGGTCACGAAAGTGGGGGCACTTTGACACGTGTCTACGTGAAGCCTCCGTTATACACAGGGAAGCCAGTTGACTGGGCGCGATTCCGGCTCATTGGGCCACGTTTTCTTTTTTCACTTCCGCAGAAATGACGAACTCTGTCTGTTGTGGGAGAAATCGAGCGCCTTAGGTAAGATTCAAGTTCAGCAACACACACAGCAGATAAGGTGCGAAAAGATGCAAGGCCGTCATAGAGTTGTTCGGGTACAGATACACACCACCTGTTCATGAGCGTGTACGATCTATGCTGCCAAACTGTGTGTACTGCCGTCCGTCATGTGAGCTGATCGGTAGGCTTGCGCTACCTCTTGACAGCGTAGTAAAGCTGAGCGTCCCGTACATGTGGTGAACATGGGGAGGGTGCGCCAGCAAGTATATCCAGGAGCGGTCGTGTTATTCACTGAAACCCCGCTGGCGACTCTTCATCGTTATCAGATATTTTCGCAAGCTTCTAAATTAGTATTATTTGCACCCGCAGATGCGCACGGGAGGAGTAATGCTTCAGAATGCGCTCTCAGGCGTGCAAGCACACGCAGCCGACGATGCCGCTGCTCATATGTGCATACGAAAAAACTCTGACCTCATAGCGCATCGCACTCGGAGGTACTTTGAGCAACGACGCAACATGCGTTCTCCAGTGGGAAATCGCCGGTAAAGTAGTTTGGTGTTGAACCGTTGTTCTGGGCGAAATGCTGGTTTTTCCTGTGCACGCACAGAGAAAGCAGAGAGGACCAGCCAGAGAGCTCTCGGCGTCAAGGAAAAGGTAAACTGTACAATCAGAAGAAGCTTACCTCCGCAGGACGAAATGCGACAACAATAGTGAATGCACGAAGAACTGGACCAGCAGCCGTGACTAACTGCGCACAAACATTATGTAAAAAAATAGCAACACGATGAAGACGCAGAACAGCTGCTTTTCAGGAGCAGTAGAGTCTGGAGCGAAAGCAGCAGCAGCGGAGGGACCGCCGCAGAAGAATTAGTATGGGAAATTTCTAAAGATAAGCACCCATCTCCCAGTATGACGAATATTGCCTGTTTGGCCACATTTGTCTCGCAAAGGGAGACTTTAATTTTGTATTCGGCGAAGATTCATCACAGAGCGCTAGTTGTACTTCAACCAAGTGTACAATCTTTCGGTGAGTGTGAAGAAACGCTGGCCAAGATCTTTTCGCCTACTTGGTCTAGCTCTGTGAATGCGTACCAGTATACTTGCTGTTGTATGTCTGACCCGCGTCGACCCACTTTCTAGTGCAGTTGTGACGCCTGTTGTTATTGCGGCTGTCGAAGGATGTTGCTTCCTTAGGGCTGTACCTGCAAGAACTACAGCGCCAAATCTTCGCCAAAAGAAAGCGCAGCGAGGAAATTCCACGTTTGGAAGCAGATGTGGAGGATCTCAAAAAAGAGCTAGAGAGAGAGCGTCAGCGGGCGGAAAGCATCAGTTTAATGCTTGGTATTTCAAATAATATATGTCTCGAAAGGGACGTGAATGTCCAGCCTCAACGCCCGTATACACACTCTGCATTAAAAGGATATTCAGCCTCTTGCGTCGGTATCGACGTGTACGGATCGAATAGTGTTCGTATGCGTATGCATACTTACATGTCTATTTGCACGTACATGGGCAGGTGCATACTTGCGTGCACCAGCAAGAAGTGCCTGGTTTCTTCCACCGAATGGACGATCAGACTCTTGTGCCGGGATCTACTTGTACGCCGTTACACGTACATATATATATATACACATATGTGTAAATGGACAGATTCAAATGTGCATGGATCCGCAAGAAATTCCTGACTTTCTCCATTTCGCGTACCGCCTCTTCCTCCGTGATCAACGGTGTTCTGCGTCGACACTTGTGTGTATCCAGAAAATCCCATAGGCGGGAGACAGTGGAACGACCTCGGAGGGTAAGTCACCTGTCTCAACGCATCCAGCTTAAATTTTCCACCCGCGGACTCTTGCGCCCATCAACATCAAGTCACGAGTGTGTGTGTGATCATGCGTGGTTGTGTGTGTGTGTGTGTGTGTGTGTGTGTGTGCGTGTGACCATTTGTGATCGTGTGTGTCTGTGTGTATACGTATGTATGTATGATTGTATGTAGGAATGTATTTCTGTATGTACATATTTATGTATGCAGAAATGTCTGTATGTACTTATGTATATGTGTGTGTTCGTCTGTTTGTGTACGTGTATGTGTGTATCTACGTGTCCGTGTGTGTGTGTACGTATGTGTATACGTACGCATGTATATGTGAGTGAATGAGCGTTTGTCTTGTGAGAGAGCTTCTACAGTCCGACGCCCGTTTAGAATCCTGTCTGTGGATCATCGCGGGTGTCTCGCACGCAGCGTTTTGCGCTGCGACGCTTTTTGTGTCCATCATCCATGAAACACATTTTGAGGGTGAGGCTGCCTACGGCACGCAAACGGTTTTTCCGGCATCTTACAAATGCAGTGGGGGAAGAGCCTCTTACCATCGCATGTCGGGACAGGCGACACTTAGAAAGGCTTCCTTTTTTCGAACAACATACTGATTCAGCCTAAGACCCTGACCTTGCAGGCGCCGTTGCTGCTTAAGCTCTCATGCCGCTTTTCAGTGGTGAAGCAGCCAGCATTTATGTTCTGCTGTTGAGGCATCCGAAATCATTAAAGTTGCTGCTCGTGTCGTTGTAGAAGATTCGTGCTCTCTACTAAAATTAACTCTTCTCGCTTTTGAATGGAAACGTGTGCGGTAGGGACGACATGGACATGGAGACGTTGAATGCGAAGTACCAGGCTATCGAACGTCGCTTTCGAGTAAAGAAGCGCGAGCTGATGGATAAGGATCTGGACCTCGAGGAGCTAACGGAGCTAACGAGTAAGCACTAATGCTGCGTACTTCCCCCACCTATATTCTGCGAAGTTGGGCAGGCGTGGCGTTGACGATCTGTCACCTTCACGAAGAAGCGTAGTGAAACCAAACAACCCTGCACACCGGCATGTTTGGTGTACCCTCGAGGCACCGGGAAGGCACACACCTCGTTAGACACAACGTACGGAAGACGTGCTGCTTCCCTGTCTACCGATATGCAAGAGTCTGCGAAGCTTTTGTCAGTGTAAAAGGTAATTGCTAAGGGAGATCCTGAACACGTGCGGCCGAATAACAATGATAAGAAGGCAGCTACTTTCGATCTGCAACTGGAAATACTTTTACTTCTAAGCACACGCGTGACAGGAGGAATCCGTCCTCTGTTACGCTCTTCAGATGCCATGCGACAGAAAGCAGATTCCGGCAGAAAGGGTGCTCTACTTCTCCTTGCTCAAATTCAAGAACTTCAGACGAAGTTGGCGCAGATGGACAGAAAAGGCATGGTCGTCGTTTCTGAGCTGACGCTGTACAAGGTGAAAAATTGTTCTTTCTCTACGACGACGGTAGTAGCTGCGAAATCAGAAAAGTGTGTGTGTGCCAGCTCATGTGCTGCTGGCTTTTGCCACTTTTCTAAGTAGCGCAGGATAGATAGTCTCCGTGTTTGATAGAACACATCTACATATGTAGCAAAGGCACAGGTCACTTCACACCTTGCAGGGCTGCAACCAAGCGAATCACTGCGCGGGTCGTGTGTCCGCCGAATAGTTAAGAGAAGCATGCAAGATGTGGCACACACACCGAGTTAGCCTCCGCCATTGGCAGACACGTCTGTAGATCGCGCCTGGTCAGGCATTTTTCTTTGAAGGTGAAACCTCCTTCAAAAACTAGGAGCACTGCATCTATTATCGGTGCACATAATACTGGTAAGCTGCCTTCGCCCACGGCTTCTCCAAATTCTGTAGCATACGGTTGCACTCAGACGGCGTTGCCGCAGTTTATTCAAATGAGAGACGACGCAGAAAGTCGAGTGCAGGAAGCGCGAGAAAACCTCTACTCCGGCAAGCCTCCTACGCCAAATTCGGAAGAGCAGTTCGAGTCAATTATCAAACAAGAGTGTCTGAGCCAGAAGCTGCTCAACGAGCTCCGCCTCAGAAAGAAGGAAGAAGAGTGCAGGAGAAATACGCTGAGGTATGCGTCAGTTTGCGAAACACGCCCCGACTGTTTGCGCCTACGCACTTTGACATGACAGTTTGCTCATCAGCACATACAGCTGAGGCGCAATGGAAAAGAAAGGATGATTGACGCTTTACAGTTGCGTCGTGCAAGAATTTCAGGATTTAGATGTGATCCTGCAAGGGCGGTGTTACACTAATGCGCACAGAGAGCGTGACCGCGTTCTGCGTCGCGTTGTGCTTTGATGTGCCGACTTTCTAGTTGCACACCCCGAACACCCCGGACCACTGGTGGCCCTCCAGGAATGCACAGCTCTACAGTGGCCTGACGTGTACACGTGTTTTGGATGTACTACATGAACACGTGTACACGTAATCGTGGCAGTCGCCTGTCCTTCCATGATGCGCCGTGCTCGCGGTGCGTGCGCTGTCGTGCATCGCAGATCAGACGCTCAAACCCACTTGCACGTATGGGCGGCGTCTTGAGTGACTAGCACAGGACCGTAGCCGTCGTCCTTTCTAGTTTTCAGGCTTTTCCTGCGTGAACCGAAGTGATTTAGTGAAGGGATCGCAGAAAAGCCGTCCGCAGGACGCTCCTCCACCTCGGTTACCACAGGTGGTCTCGCTTGTATTGCGCGTATTTTTAGACTTGAGTACAATCGTCTGTTCGAAGCTAAGCACGCATATTGTCGGTAGCAAAGGCATGCATGGTTGAGAAGCTGAGGCATCCGTGTGACCATTCTGCAGTTGTCCTGGTGCGGTGCCTACAGGACCACAGCGGAACCTCGGCCTACACAGTACATTCCGGAAGACGGGGGCATGGGATTACCCGTCGCCTATGGCGCCAACCCCCCTTTCAAGCCCTATCCTTCGTGTGCATCACCCACTTTACGTAATTATGACCGTGTGCCGCAGCGCGATCAGACACAGGAGAAAGACAAGCAGATGACTGGGTAGCGGCATTTTTTTCTGTTCATGTAAGTGCGGTACAGCGCTACGCACGCATACGGGAGAACCGTAATCATCGATATCTTCCGCTGTACGGGCTCTCACCTCACCCTCTTAGAAGGTAATTCGATAATCGCCCACGCACCACATTTCAGGAGGCGGAAGCATGAGGCTACTTGTTCGTGCGTCGATAGGCACAAGTGCAAATGTGCATTGTAAGACGCTCTACCGTTAGTCAAGTGCACTACAGTTCATGAAAGAGGACATGACAAGTTGTACAGGAGATGTTCATGGAAAGAGGAATTACAGAGGCGTGCTGAAGTCGATGCAAAGTAGTACAAACAAAAATCCCATTCCATAAGTGTGCTCGTATATGTAGATATGGACGAGTTTTTGCGGCCGTGCACAAGTGTGGAAAGACGAGTATTATTACTGTGTTGCCCAAGATTAAAAAAAGCAACGTTCAGACGCCGGTGGTTACACATATATGCGCAAGCCTAGACTGCTACGCTTCTAGGTGCTCATGCCAAAGAGTGCAGCAGCACCGCGCGCTTCGTTACCCCTCTAAAGCTGTCACACGATACACGAGTACAGCTGTGGCGCTTCCTAATGTTACTGGACAAAGCAGCTATTAACCTCGCAAATGTGCGTCTACGCCCGCCGTGTTGGCTGTCCTCCGGTTCTGTGATGGTTCGTCACGGAGTGTGCCCGTGCGCTAGGACTATGCGGGTGGCAGCGGCATACACCCGCCTGCGTTAAATCACTTTCATCGCCACCGTCGCCGATGACCAGCGTAGACAGTGTTGCAGTTTCAAAGGCCACCGCACACGGCATCCCACCATAAGGAATGTTGCTAATTTTGTTATCGTGTGTCCTACAATCTGATCTCGGAATACGTAAACTGCTGGTAAGTGAAGTCCTTGTGAGGCAACCGCCGAGGTATGTCGCCGGCGTCGCAGTGTTGTGCTTCTTTCCCCGCACACCTGGACGCTGACACACCATGCTAGCACGGAGCTACGTGCGCACGCTCACGCAGCAGTTGTAAACGCTAGTTGGTTCCCTGTCAGGAAAGGGCTGTCCCCGCTGGAATTCGTCACAAATCTCTTGCTTAGGTGAGGTTTTAGTTCTTGCAAGACTGCTGTACGGTCTGTCACTTGCAGTTGGAAAGGAGCCTGCAGATATAATTTTACTGTGCGGCGCACAATTTGTAAAGCCCTACTGATTACTCAGAAGTGATGCCAGCTGCTTCGCTGTAGCAAATGACTGCGTCCTCACTTCTATACCATAGCACCTGCGACCGACGACGTGTGAACACGACTTTGGGCGTTAAATCATGTATCACTGTGTAAGAATTTCTCAAGTGTACGCAGCAAGAGGACCCACTGTGTAACCGTGTATTTCTTCACGCGCTACCCATATGCAGGACCTGAGGTGGTCTAATCGACATGCGGAAAAGCGAGACAACGTACCACCGACGTCATCCGTCTCGATGGCAACACCCGTGTTTCTCATTTGTTGAGAACTGTATCAAAACAGAAAAATTCTGTGGAACTCTTTCTCCTGAATCAGGGTGTCGGAAGACGCCTCTGCTCAGAGACAACTTGGCACACAGCCTGCAACAAAGGCAAGCAAGATAGTGGCACGTTTGAACACGTTAGAGCAAATGAGGCGCAGAGTGACACTTAGAAGACCTTACGCGAAGCGGCACAAACGAAGCAAGTAGGTATCGCAGAGGGCGCAGAAGAGTCCTGTCACAGCGCCAAATCCATCCCAAATCATGTCGGGGGCGTTGTGGTTGGCCCTATGTAACACCGTGAAAGTGTATTTAGCTGCAAGTTTTTACTGTAGTCAATTAGCGGGGGAAAGTTTTTCCTGTAGCCAACTAGCAGGGGCAACCAGTGGATGTGCCACGAGCAAATGTACTTGCTATCCGCTCAAATACACACTGATACACAGGGTGTCTCTACGCTGACTTGAGCTACGAATGGCAGGGCCACGCTTCATGCTACAGACCGTGACAAGGTCGCCAAGATGCACTGACCGGCCGCAAAGCCAAGGTGCATAATACAGAGCGGAGACTGACACGCTTTCAGTAGTCGAGACGTTTGAAAAGTGGGAGTGCCTACGTAGATAGCAAAAAGGGCGAAATACGCGTAGTGACGATCCAACCAGGAAGCACGAGGGTTGCGCAACATTGGCCGCATGCTCACCGTGAATTTTAAAAGACTAGCCTGTCTATTGAAGACAAAAAGAGACGCTCGATCTTCGTCTGATACAGCAGTCAGGCGAGTCATTTGCGGGGCAGTAGCGCTGCACGCCGACAACCGGTCCCTTGAATCTTTAGTGGAACTGCGGATGAAGTCCACCTTTGTCTGCAACTGCCACAGGTCGAAAAGCTGTTTCTTTTGCTTGTTCGGGGAAGCGTGTAGTTTTTCTCCCCTTCCGTTCGTGAAAGCCAAGCCATGTGGCAACACAGATGCCGCACCGATGGTGGTTTCCGATTTCTGGGAAAACACGCCCCCAGCGTGTGCAAACGCAACAAGGTCTTCTATTTCTGAAGCCACAGTCGAAAAGTCAGACATATCGACGGCGGCACCACGACTGCAACCCGAACAGTCGCCCTGACTCGATGATGTTGTTAAGGCAAAATAGAACCCACTGAGAGCATGCTGAATTTTGAAATGTTTTCCCTCCAGTTCTCCTTCTACGG
Organism: Sarcocystis neurona; assembly: GCA_000727475.1. Lineage (NCBI taxonomy): Eukaryota > Apicomplexa > Conoidasida > Eucoccidiorida > Sarcocystidae > Sarcocystis > Sarcocystis neurona. The sequence continues at coordinate 4,220,220 of KL647291.1, forward strand.
CATCGGATTCTGTTTCTTTCCAGTGACAGCCGTGGATGCCACCTGTGCCACCAGTCGTTTGAGACCGAGTAGTTTTCCCTGCACAAAAGTGAAAAATGAGCAAAGATTCGTCAACAGGATCTTGTAACAACCGCGTGAGGACGATGTTTTCCTGTGGAAGCCGGAGGTTTGCAGGTTTCCCGGGTGCACTCAATCCATCAGAGATCTTTCGTGTCCCCGAGCTGGCGGCCTGCTGCTGCTGGTGTTCGTGCACGTTTGGCGACTTCTCTGATCCGAGCAAATATGGCTGCATCAGGAAAAATGCCACATATGGTGGACTTCTGCACTCCGAGGCAAAGGTGACATCTTGCAGGCGTGCCAACAAAGGCGTTTGTTGACACTGACGCGCATGGCCGCTTTGTGTGTGGCGCAGGTTACGATCTGTTGAGCACCTCAGGGAGGAGATTCCGGGCGGCACCCATGCCCCAGACTCTTCCTCCGCCTCTCCAGAACAGTGTTGGCCTGCATCTTGAGCGAAAGGCTTCCCCCTCAGAGACAGAGAGAAAAAGTCCTGGCGCTTATTTTGGAGGTCGACGCAGAGGCGGGCAGCGCCTGGAGAAAGGTGGTAGAGGAGGACTGGGCTACATGTTTGAAAAGAGTCGGAAGGAGGAAAAGCATACACGGTGGCGTATCTGTAGCAACATGTCTCCTTCGTATGCGTGAGTGCCGACAAATGGTAGATGGGCAGGGGCTTTTGCGTTTTGACCTGAAGGTTCTGTTCTAGTTGTGTGTTCCACAAAACACGCGTCACCACCTCAGGCCGCTTAGTTCCACCTCCTCCCTGGTGCTGTTTGTTTCCCTCGTTCACGGTGTCTTCTCTGTAATCCAGTCCTATCCACGGAAGGCTCTGCGTTGTGTTGGATTTGCCTCGCATGCAGACAGCAGCGACATCCTCGTATGTGCAATTGCTCGTCGAGGGATTTCGTCCACCAGCGCTGATGCCCACGTTAGAAATGCAGCTGCTACGGCGAAAATCTTGGCTATGACCCTCTGACTCGCACCCGGAGAGCGACCCCACTGGTGAGGAAATGGAACTTGAATGCAAGTTGTTGCTGTCCTCCAACATTGGAGCCGTCGAGAACAGAAAGAAAAAAGGCGTCTTATTGAACGTGAATGCTGCCGACCCTCTAGGATCTACACATTGCCACAAATTCTGAGGATATCGTTGCTGCCTGAGTGCAGCTTTCCATTCGTGCCGCACGAGGTCCAGTAAATTTGCCTGAAAGAAAGGCACGCTCTCCAGGTGAAACTTTGCACTGCACGCCACAACCGCGTGTGACTCACAGAGATATCTGCCAGCCACAAGACACCAATCATACATAGAGACGAATGTGGTTGTGAAGTTTGTTGTCTACGACTTTCTGGCAGCCGAGCAAACAGTACTCAGCATGCAGCGGATGCAGCCTGACGCACACAAGTGTAAATATTACTTTTTCAACGCATCTGGTCCGGCGTTGCACAATATATATATTGATTTCTACCCGTACCGTGGCGCGGGACCGAATCTAGAAGACTCCCGAGCAAACGGAATGCCCTACGTGCGCGGCCGCGCTTAGTCGGTAGCTACTATTATCGTGGAGTTGTCCGCAAGCCACTGTGAAACTGCGGCGCACAAATGACTTCGTCTGCCTAACAGCGACTGCGCTGTTGTACGTGTGTCTGTACACTCCACATGGCGCCATCTTCAAAGAGTTGTGTGTGCATTCGTAAACTTAGTGCAGGCACACCCTGTGAGACCACGTTCAGGTCATTTGTATTTTTGACTAGACACTTCACTTTCACTGTCCGTCCCACGAGCTTCCTTTTTGGGTTTCTGGACCAGCAGGCGGCAGCTCGTACTCATTACAGTGGTCGCATGTGTGTCCTCGTAAGCAGTCGGGAGAAGCAGATGTCGGGCACCACCTTCGCAAGAAAGGCGGTTGTGTACGTGATACAATAAAGGGCGAACTACTTCCTGTGCATGTCGTGGTGCGGGAGGCATCTACTGAGGGCGCTATTTAGTTTGTTGGTGCCCAGGCAATGCGTCTCCCCGCAAAATTTTTCATCCCAAGCGTCAGTAGAAGTGGCAAGATAACTACAGCTGTACGTGCGTCCTGGTCGTCCGCGTGTACATGAATGATCTGCTGGTGTATGGAGTGTGCAACGTTTTCTGCATTTTTGCACCATCTTTGTGGTGCCGATAGCTCTGGCATAGGCCGCAGTGTGTTCTGGGGAAAATTTTTCTTGTTGGCGTCTGCGGTGATTAGCGTAGCTGCTTGATCAGCTGTACTCGGCTGACAGCGTTCTGCAGGTCGTGCCTATTTGCCGCTGAGAGGCTACGGCACACGCATAGTACCAGTAGAATTGGCAAGCGGTGGGACCACCACCGTCATGTCACGGCCGTCTCACACATTTCCCGAATAGGAGAGCTTGGGCGCCTTTTTGCTCTCATACCGTTTTTCGACTTCCAGCAGCCCCTTCTTGCGCATTCCCACTGAGGGCCGTGTCACGTGTGCTTGGGGGTTCCAGTTTCACCACTGCCGCCTCGCTGTCCCGTCCTTCATTGTATCTCAATGTTTGTTCGCGTCGCTGCTTGCGTCGAGCAAGAAAAGGACGCAAGTATCTCTCCAGGCTTCCTTTAGGCAGTGCCGCACAGCCGCAGGGTAGTGACTGCTGCTGAGGCGTCAACAACGTTGGCCCGACTGTTGCCAAGTTTTGTGTTCTTCTGAGGGCCATAAGCACTCCCACTCGCTGATGCTCCGGCAGGGCCAAAGGCTGCAGCCCGTGGACACCTCCAGGGCACACAAGCTCGGTGGTGTCCTGATGCTGCTTCGCCACACAACCGCGGTCGGCTAATTTCGGCTGCGGAATCTTGGTCTGAGAGGTGCTCCAGGCTTGACAGAATGGCTGTAGCATAAGTTTAACTTTGGAAAATAGGTGGCTTAGAGTAGGTGGGGAAGAAAAGTTCTGTCCTGAGGCCTTTTTTCTGTTGAGAGAATGCAGCACTGCGCTACGCCGTACTCTGGATTCTGACTGATAAAGCTCCTTGAAGACAACAGATTCCCGCTGTGTCAAAGCCTTATTCTCCAGCATGAAATGTAAAAGCAGTTGTATATCGTGATCCCTTAACTGCAGCAGATTTTGCAGAGTATTTACCTCTACAACAAGCGCCTCACAGAGGCGAGAACGAACAGTCGACAACAAGTGTGGCGCTTTTATTGAGAGACTTGGAAGGACTTCGGACGTGGAAACACTATGAAGAAGTTCGGCCTTGGCCTTTTTTGGACTTGCGCAAGTGCGGGACAAGTATTCATCGGATGTATATAAAGGCTGCGCGAATGTCGGTCGAAAGCAGGGGAAAGGAAATTGGGTTGTTACACAAATAGCCTCGCTTGATGTGTGAGGTCTTTGTCGGTCGTGTACCTGCGAGGCTTGAAGTTGTTGTGGGCGGTGACTAACGAATGAACTCTTGCAGAGAAGGCCGTTTACGTCGTCAAAAGTTCTCTCACAGGATATACTCTCGAAACCGCAAGTTCGCTTGAATGACACAGCTCTTTCAGCCACAGAATGTGCGCTGCTCATCAATCGTGCGGGTGTGGGACCAGCTGAAGTTGGAGTTACAGTGCAGTGCGCTACCTGGCGACATGGAATATACGTTTTCTCAAATGTGGGTGGATGCTGCGCTGTTTGTGCCTCTGTTATTGCGGACTCTCCTATCTTATTGCCATGTGCTGCTGGAAGCGTAACACTCCGCTGCTGCTGGGGCTGCAGGCGCGGGTTAACCCTTAAGCTGATTTCGCCTATTTGTTGCAGTCGATTCTGCAGCTCCTGTTGCTGCTGTTGCTGGAGCCCCTCTTTCCTCACCGCCTTCTCGCGGGTGGCAACGGGGTGATGCTGCAGCTGCTGCATCTCTTGTCGTTGGTGACATGTGCGTTCCTCGCTGCCTTCGTTACCAACTTGTGAACGAACGATGTTAGCTGGGAGAAGCTGCTCGAGTTGCTGAGGCGTGGGCTGCTCACGGGGTTGGTGCTGCTGCGCCGCTGCAGACGCCTCCATCCTGTTAAGCCTTTCTCTGTCGCGTTGCAGTAACGCCGTTTGGGTATTATACATGCGCCCTAGCTTCTCCACTTGCCGCAGGGTTTGCAGCCGACTACTCTCCGACCGTTGGAAGTGATTTCGCCACTCTTCAGCTGGTGGCATCGTTGGCAGTGTAGTGGAAGTACCGTTCTCTAGGATATTTGCCATTGTCGCCTCGTCTTCGTTCTCTACGCGATGAATGTCCCTCTGTTCTTTGCCCTTTTCTCGAACGTGTTCGTGTTGCCGCGCTCCATTCCGTTGCGCCGACGCAGCTGGCAGGCTCTTCAGTTTCTCGTATCTTCCGACGAGTTGCTTTTGGTCTCTTGGTGCTCCTGTCCCTTTCCGCAGGAAAGTGTCTGAACTACTCCGGTGCCCGCGAAGATTTCTTGAGTGCCAGTTAGTCGCACTACCTTCTGGTCTTTTCTCTCCCTGCATCTCTGTCTCAGTTTGCTTTGCTGCATCCTGACGACCCCCCACCTGGTCCTCCAGATTTACATTTCCCGCTTTTACCTCCTGTGCGGGCTTCAAGGAGGCATCAAAAAGTCGCTTATGCAGTTTTACCCCCGCGTCTACCTCCCGCTGCTCCACCATTCTCTGCGTGAGCTGCGCCTGCGTCGCCCTTTGTTGTTGAGACCCCTCAATGTAGTCCTGCTCCAGCCTCTCACGAT
>KL647291.1:4226827-4253164 GCA_000727475.1 Sarcocystis neurona
CTTCTCAATCTCTTGTTCGAACTCTGCACGTTGTTGGCGGAGACGCTCTTCTATTGCCTTCTCCTGGTCTGCCTCCTGCTGCTCTAGTTTCTCACGCATCAACTGGAGCTGGCGCTCTAGCTGCTCGCGGCCTTCTGTGATGTCACTTTCCTGCTTCTTCCTCTCAATCTCTTGGTCGAACTCGCCACCTCGTTGGCGAAGGCGCTCTTCTATTGCCTCCCCAAGGTGTGCTCGCTGGAGCTGTTCAGTGTAACGGTCTCTTTGTTCGGCAGTCTGTTGATGTGCCTTTTGCAGCGTGAATATTCCTTCTCCTGTGCGCTTCAGCTGGTCCGGCAAATCCTGTTTCAAACATTCTTTTCGCATTTCGTCTTCTTCATTTTCCCTCAAGTACACTTTGCTGCTTTCCACCTGTCCGTTGACGGTTCGTACACGCACTGTTGGACTGCTACAACTCCTGGTTAGCTGTTGCGGTAAGTACGCACCGTGTTGGTTAGGCTGCTGCTCACTCTTCGGCTGTCGCTGTAGCCTTCCTACGGTCTCGCGCGCACGTGCCAGTTTCTCTTGCAGCTCTCGCAGTTGGCCTTCATGCCGTTGTTGCTGCTGAATCTGTTGCTCTTTCATTGCCTGCTCTCGTGTTTCAGCCAGCAGCAACAACTGCTCTATTTCTTCCTGGCGCATACGAGTGTGCTCCCACGCGTCATGCAGTTCCCCAATATAGTTGACAGTATGCTGTGATAGGTTTCCTTTGTTCTCCCTAGAGAACTCTTCAAGCGACAGTGACAGTTTGTCCTGATGTTCCTGACACTGGTGCTTCTGCTGATCCTGCTTCCGCTGATCACCCGATTTCTGCTCGGCTCGTCTAAGGAGAGCTTGTACGTAGTGCTCCCATACGTACTTCGTTGCTTGGAAGCGTTTCGATACTTCTTGTACTTGGAGCCTGAGAATCGCGTTTTCCGCTATTTGGCGCAAGCAGCATTCGTCATGCCCAGCCACCCGTGGTTGCACCTTGTCCCCTGTACTTCCGCTTTCAGTGTGTCCGTGCGTTCGTTCAAGTTGAAGATAAGTCTTCTCAAGCAAAAGTTTTTGCTCTTGCTTCTCAACCAGCAGAAGCAGCTCCACGTCTAGTTCTTGTCGCTGCATGAGCCTGCATTCCACCTCCTGCTGCTGCAACTGACACTGCTGTCGAAGCTCTCGAAGTTCTTCTGATAATTTATTTCTACTTTGATGTTCCCCAAGTTTTGCCTCGATTGACTTGCGCCACTGCCTCTCGCGCTCCGTTTCGGCCGTTTGTGTCCGCAGCTGATTTTGTAGTTGCGTGATGGACTGGTTCTTCTCTGCAAGCACCTCCGCGTGCTGCTGCTGGCTGGATTCAGCCCCTTGTCTCACTCTAGCTTCTGCGTTCGCAACGAGTTCCGTCAGAGTATGTTGCACCTCTTGCTGGTGTCTCGACTTTTCCTGGAGAGTCAACAGTTCGACCTGCATCGCTCCGCATTGCTGCTGCGCTTCCTGTAACTGCATTTGTAATTCTTTCACTTTCCGTTCGAGTTCCTGTTGGACTGCTGACTCAGTATCTCGCAATGCATCAGAGTTTTGACCTTGACGGACGTCTGCTGCTGCTCTCGCATTACCGTTTCCAGCGATGTTTGATAGGCATTGGTGTTTCACCTGCTGGTGTTCCAGCTGATCTTTTATCTGGTTTAATTGACCTTCCATGCAGTGTTTTATTTCTTCTTTCTCTTCCAGTGCGTGTTGAGGATGCGCCTGCAAATGATCTGGCCTCCCTTTTACAACGTCTTTTACGGTTTCCATCGCTTTTTGGCACTCTTCTTTCATCTTCTCCAACTCCGTCTGTTGCTCTGCCGCATGTTGCATGTGCTGCTGTAGTTGTTCTTGCAGGATTTTCACAAACTCCTCCCTCTCAAGAAGTTTCTTCTCTGTGGACTTGAGCGCGTTGTCTGCTTCACTTGCACGCAGATGTGATATTTCTATCTGCCGCTGATACAGTGACAGTTGCTCTTGCGCTTGCTTCAGTTGCTCTTGCAGCTTTTCCATAGTACTGTCTCTCACGTGCGCAGCCTCCCGTGATATACCTCTCAGTGGATGAGACTTCGCGTGATTTCCCTGCAGGGATTCAGGTACACTTGAACAAAGTGAGGCCTGCGACATTCGCGACTAACCAGCCACATGGAGTACCGATGCTTGAGGACGAAAAGATAGGGTTAATCTTCCCCGGTTGCCGCTGCCCAACAAGAAATCTATGGGTATACTAATGCAGATCTGCATTAGCGCACGAGGGAAACGCACTTGTCCTCGTAGGCACACCTTGTCTATTCGTTACGATCACATGGGTGTGGACACACGTGTGGACACATGGGCCTTACAACATCCTCTGCCAGAGCCAAAAGCTTGCTGACCGCACGCTCGTCGCCATCTAGTGAACACCCATAAGCATTTGGTCGTCAGCGTACGGGATACACCCCAAATAGGTTGCAGAGACGCTCGTGTGCCGAAAAGCTATCGTGGCCTGTGTCACTTTGCCCCTACGTGCGAAAGACGTTGTCCTCACTGGGGTTTGCACAGTATGATACCCGTTTTCCCACATTGAGGACTTCATCCACACACGCGGCAGCGTCAGGGGCGAACCAATCTGGAACCCCACAACAACAAGCTAGAAAAACACAATACCGGCGGCACAAGCGGACGACGCACATGCACACTTTTTCCACCAGACGTTATAATTCATGAAATCTCTACATCAGAGGACATCGCGGCCTCAATCGTGCATTTCCGCTGGACTAACCGGTAAGTTATGTAGGAGACTATACAACCAGATATACAAACGTATGTTTACATGTGTTGTCATGGCAAAGAAGTAAGGGACTTCGGCAGAGAAGTGTATCAAATATTCCAGCAGGGGGTCTTTCACGGCATAAATCAAAAAGTGCTTAGCATCTCGTGGCCTCCACATCAAACACTCGCACCGTGCAAACCGCACATCAGCTGCACTCATTCTTTCCCTGTTGCTAGCTCACTTGCTTGCGCCGAGCCTGCAGCGCCTCCATCTGCCGCTTTGTTTTCTGGAGACAGTTCCACAGCTCGACGGCCTTCGGAGTGATGAGGGTTTCTTCTGTGTGATCGGTCGCTGCGACAGATGAGGCTACGTGTGTGTGTACGCAGATGGCGGCGGCTCCTTCGTCATGCACGACTTTCGCGGATGTGTGTGCTGCTGTCCGAAGGGAGGCTTCCCCTTTGCCTACGGTGACGGCTTCCGAAAAAACTCGGACAGAGTTACTGCTGCTTTCACAGCGGTACCGGTCATCGCTCATCACCCCATACACGCATTCTTCGGTGTGATGGAATGCACGTGGGTTCTGCTGTTTCTGCCGATCATGCACAAGAGCAGTCGCTGAAGATCCAACAGAAGCGGCTGCACTCTGCACGGCGTGCTGCACCAAATGCAACTGAGTGTGCGGCTGAGGCACGGAAAGAGAGGGACAACATTCTCGATGACCTTCTTCGCAAGGTTTGCACCCCTGCGGCAGAGTGTGCCCGTTTCTTTCATCGCACTGACCCTGTATCATAGCTTCAGCGCGGCTGGCCACTACACGTTGGCCATTTTTTTCCAAGGCCTGCGGTTGCCGTGTGAACTGCTGTTCCTGTCGCTTGACGTCGACTTTTGTGGATGAGACGGCAACGGGTGGTGTCCCGATCGAGGACTGCACTGACTTTGCGTCCTTCTGGCAGTGAATCTCCTCGCTCGAGCCAAGGCTGCACGGTGTTGCAAAATTTTCGTGTTTGGAAGATAGAGAGTTTTCCACACAAGTATCTTGAAGTGCTCCACACGCTTGACTACCGTCGTCCTGCTCTTCTATTGCCGGAAAGTGTGTCGAAGCACCTTCCCGCTGGAGGGGAGTACAAGGCTTCATCGACCACCCTGCGGGCACATGCACGTCCGTCCATTTTCGGGCCGATAAAAGCAGGACGCCCTGCGATTGTAAGCTCCAGGGCCCTATCGCTAAGTCGCGCCGCAACAAATTCATAGGAGAGCCTTTTGAAGCAAGAACACTTCCCAGAGGTTAATGTGGGGATAGAAGGTACGATAATTAAACTTGAGCTTGTACAAACTGCGCATCTGCAGTTTACCTGGACCTCAGAACATGGTCAGCAGTAGCTTATACTCCGCCGCTAGGATGACCGGCGACCTCTGCCGCACTAACGTGAGTACCAGTCACTCAAGCGACTCAGTGGGTGACGTTCTCAGCAGCAGCTACGCGGAGCAGATATCCGGACGGTGTAGTGATCGCGGAATGGCTTCTTCTTGAAGAATAGACACGGTAACGTATGTGAAGCTAGCTCCGTCAGATAACGGCGAGAAATGGGGTACTGCTTTAATCTCTCTGCATCTTGTCCTACGCGGCTGCACGCAAAGCTTGTGGAGAACGCGTGGATCGAAATACGTACCTGAAAAATTTGAGTCATACTGTTCTGTGTGAACCGGTGTCACCTAGGAGGCGATGACTGTCACGCAGAGACAGTATGACAGGGGCTTCATTTGCTGCTACTGCATGCAGACACTTTTCTCACCTTCAGAAGAACATCGCTGGTGCCGTGTGGTTATCCGACTGTTCCTGCCGGTGGTGACGTCGTCATAAACCGTTTTGTTAGCGCCGTCGCGTTGCTGACGCAGGAGGTGCGAGGCCTTACAGACTTCGGAAACATGGGTGCGCTGCATGCGGCCCAGGTGGCCCCCCTGACAGATCTGCTGCTCATCCTGAACGTCCTGCGCTTGACCCGAGGGTAGAACGTGTTGGTGCGTGGCTCGGCACTGCTGGGCAGGCACTCCTGCAGTTACCTTTGTAGTGTCATTACGGCGGGCAACCTCGTCGTGCAAGCAGGCAGCCTTGACGGGCAACTTCGACCACTGCTGCGCCAGTGTTGAGACTGCCTGTTGGTCCTTGCTGCTAGCTGACATGTGGCAACTAGTTTCCGAATGCCTGAGGCGCAGCCGACTGTTGTTAGCACTGCGGTGAGACTCAAGCTGTACGCACTCAAGAGCATGTTTTGGTGCTTCCGCCCACACGGTAACAGCAGAGTTATGCACCTGCGAAGACCTAACACTTCTGACACGGCCTCGATGCGCTGCAGGTAACGAAGCAGGTAGTGCTGCCAGGTGTGCACTGTCGCACTCCTCCATCTTACACGCCTCTGCGCGGCAGTAATTGCTGTCGGCTTCTCCCGTTTTCCGGCAAATGCCATGCTGCCGAAAGTTGCAACTGTTTGAGGTCTTGGTAGTCTGTCGCCCAGCAGAAATATCTCTTTCCGTTGTTCTTTGGCAAGATGTACCGTGCCCGCACGCGCTGCAGGAGGAAACGGACCTTCTCTCCGTGCTTGAGCCACTGCTGCAACCAGAACATTCGCTTTCTTCGTCGCTGCAGCTGTCGCTGCTGCCGCTGAAGGTATGCCTAGTGAACCCGCTGCAGGCATCCTCGCTGCTGCCACTCTGGGAAACAACACTGTCAGTTCTGCTTTCTAGAACTCTCTGTGGTCCATTCCAGTGTCCGCTGCAGTCGCACGTGCGGCCGGACGACTGGTGACTTCTGCTGCTGTCGCAATTGCGTGCATCGACGCTGCCACTGCAAGCCCTCCACCTCGTGCTGAACCCGCGGTAGCTGCTGCCGCCGCTGTCAATCTCATTTTGGCACAGGGTGCAACAGCTGCTAAATGTGCTTTCGACTTCCGACGCCTTCACCACCATCCTGGTGCAGCTGATCTGCTAGATTACATAGTAACACCAGTTCTTGCAGACGTGAACGCAGCCGCCCACATGTCAGGATCGGCATATATGCAAAGTTGAAATGCTACCAGCATGCACTGCATAGCGTGCCTGTGGCCGCGCATAGCACACAGACACCAGGGCGCACCTGACGCAGGTGCTAGTCTGGGTTTTTACTGTCGTGACTCAGGGAAGTGTGCACCGGCTGTTGTGGAACTCGTGCTTGGCTTGGGGTTTAGAAGTACAACTGCATCCAGATAGTTGGGTGCCAAGTTTGTACTTGAACCGCCACCGCGGCTGTAAATACAGTAACAGGGAAGCAGCGACAGCGGCCCACGAGCAACAAAACCGTAGCAGGTAGCTGCGCGAGCGTAGGAGACGGCACGGGGAGTCGACGCCAGCAGAGAAAAAAAAGCGCCGATAATAATTCGCAGTTCAGAACCAGTATCGGTACCCGAGGCACCGGTATGTTTTGTAACACCACATTGTGAGAACTGAGGAGACAAGCGGTACGTTCCAAGGCTGCCGTTAGGGCCCACACAAGGAGCGCCTTGGAGCGAAAGCCGACATGGTTTGACACAAGCGACAAGGGAAAATAAGTCTCCGCGTACCCAGTTGTTCCACCGAGATGTGCGATCCGAGAATCTAATATACAAGTAGTCCTGTTTGTCCTTGGCAATGGCAAGAATATACTGAATGGACCGTGGACAATTTTTTCGATTCGTGTGTCGAAAAGTTTGGTAAAGTACCAAGCGGGCAAGTAGCTATCAGATGGGCTGGGCAAACTTGCGGGCACGTGGGTTATAGGTCGGCGGTTGAGGCTTCATATAAGTGTTTACAACGCGATGAATTCCGACTGCGCCCAGACCACCCCGTCCACAATAGCTGCAGTATCTACAACTATGGACAAACGATCCACGAGGACCCTTTAACATGAGAATAGCAAATTGATAATACGGTTCGGGGATGTTGAATAGAAGCATTGTAAATCAAAATTAAATTGTCTTGAACACGGTATGGACCATATTTGGGAACTTCAGTGTATGCTGGAATGTTACATGTGTAAGGAGGTTTCTGCCGTATGTGCAACAATACGCGTGTGTAAAGATACGCATACTGCAGAGAACGACGCGAGGATCCCAAAAGAAGGCACACTGTTTCCTTCATAGCCCGTATCAAAGTGTACGAGTAGTTACGGTCCTACGTACAGAGGCGCGTACTCCCACACAGCACGCACTTGTATGAGTGAATACCTGTGCACGTATATACCTACATACAAGATACGTGCGGATGGAGGAACCCGCAAGCAGGTGTATATATTTCACAAAATGTTTCAACCCTGACGCAAGTAGTTTTTTCGCCTGTTCCGTGGTTTTCCCTCCTGCGTGCCGCTCCGCTCGATCAAGCAGGTTGCATAAATTTCTCGGTCGGCCATATATTTTCCAAAGAATAGCCTAGTGTGGTCTGCAATCGCCGGCGTCTTCTTCGCCGTCACGAACTCCTGCAAAATGCCTTTGCTGCCGCCGCCGCGGTGTCACCGTGTTCCTGCTACAGGGCTGCTGCCCCTAATTTCCGTGGCATTTCATGGATCAAAACTGTTTCGGGGCTTGTACGGACGGTTGCCGTTGGAGTTTTCGCTGTATCGACCTGATAGATGCAGTTGCCCTTCGTACTCTTTGCACAAGTAGCTACAGCACGGTAGTGCCTCTACTGCTGCCAGCGTGAGAAGTTACACTGTTCAAATTCGTTGCAATCTGTTGGGCTACTGCTGTATTACTGCGTCTCACACTCTGACCTTGCCGCACTTTTGCAGACATTAAGGAGCTACGCAGCTCACCAATAGAAGGTGGCGTAGAATTGAAAATAGAAGAGCCTGAACACACCGAGTCGTAAGTCTGGCCTGCAGAACTAGCAGTCCATATTTGAGAAGAAGGTGCCTCCGTGTGTATTTTGTTCCCTTTAGCATCTTCAACCGCTGCGTGCAACGGCTACCGCACGGCAAGGACTTCACCTCGTCCATACAACAGCGCCTTTTTCCCAGAAAAATCTGTTGTGTCCAGGTATCTCGAATAGAGTTGAGTGCACCTGGTGCAGAGGTCCATGGCGAGACTCACCAGGACGACATATCTTTAGTCAGTAGTGGCTGAGACTTCAGTGCAGTGCACCTTCGTACGCGGAGTTAAGGTGAACATACACAGAAGTTTGAGATTTCTTCTCAAGCGGCCAACAGGTCTGACAGCCACCGGCTACCACATGAGACCTGAGACACCAGTGACGCATGCTGAAGCTACCCCGCACCACGGTTGCACAAGAATGCACATTGCGTTTGGGAGCGTTCAGTTGTTTTTTGACCGAAGCAGGCACAGCTTAGCGTTGCTGAAGGCCAGTGCCTTACTTTGTAAGCAGCTAGCATTGACATGACGAGCGGGCGATCTCCTTATGGCAAGACGTCATTACCACTGCTGTTCTCTTCCAGAGAACCAACGACCATAGAGCGGCCCCACCCGCTGTGGTATGTCCTGGATGAGCCGTCTCCACACACGTATTTCCGCCTCTGTGTGCATGTGTGGGTGTATGTGTGCGCTTGTGTGTTCGTGAGTGGGGCCGCTCATTCGCCTGCACGTGGGGGCACATCTGCTTAACCGGGGCTGGAGACCTTTCACTTTACTGCGGAATCCTTCGTGGAACACAACGAAACAACCCCGCGGAAACAACAAGCGAAATCAGCCAGCTGTCGTCCTCCGTCTGCGACACGTGAGGGGTTGCGCGTGAAGGCCAACTGTGCGACGCAGGGCCGACGGCAACGTCACCAGACAGGAGGGGATCCACACAGGTGCGTATGTATGGGAAAAGAATTGCGGGCGTTTTCGTGTGTACACGCATGTACGTGTGAGCATACAATAAATTTTTACATGCGTGGGAAAGTGTGTATGCGTACATATGTATATACATATATATATATATATACAGGATACTCCAGTAGTCACAGGTGAATGGATTCAAGAACCCGACGGCAACCTTTTACGAATGGCCTGGTATGCAGGGGCAGTGCGTCGCAGTCACAGATACCTCCGCGCGTAGTAGCCTAGCTCATGATGTTCTAACTACGTTCGTTCCTAAGTAGATGCGTTCCAGCCATCTTGCTTAATGTCATTCTTTGTGTAGATTTGTAACGGAAAACGTATGTTTCTGCAGTTCTCAATCAGCATTCTTTCCCAAAGTATACACGCGCTCGTCCGCGTGCGTGACATGTACAGAACCGCGTATGAAGCGACACCGGCGTGCCACGCAAGCGCAGGATGCAGGGTACCACGCCAGCGTAGAACATTCAGCCACGCAGCTCCGCTGGAGAGGGTCTAGTACTAGCTGCGTTAAGAAAAACGTTGCTGGAAATTCATGTATACGTTCAAAGACTTACATATAAAAATTGAATGCTCTTTCGGGACGTCTGCTGTTTTTGATCTAGGTAGGTGTACGAGACAACGAGTGCAGACTTCTTTCAGCAAGATTATCAACCGCATCAACACCCTTTTCCCACGCACCTTTTCTTTAACAGCGCGAGTCACTCAAATAACACGCACATACATGTTCGCGGAAACTGTCTAAACTCGCACGAGCAACCTTCTCGTGTTTTACGGGTACCCGCACAACAAGCCTGTACGTTCGATTGCACAGGTAGTTCGAATACGTAAACTTCTTGTGCGAGACTACCTCACTTGATCCTAACAGGCGTATGCCTAAATTGCCCGTCGAAATACCGACGTTGGCGAAACAACGCGGCAATCCCTGTTTGGTTCTTCGAGGCACTGATCTATACACCGTTTCCGTCGTGCAGCAGTCGAAAACAGTGCACAAAGGGGCTGGACGATTGTATGCCTTGTGTGTGTCCACGTGTAGGATGCTCTGTGAGGTTGTAGTTGCTGAAATCAGGAGGAGACCAACAAAACTGGAGGGGATACCTCCTGTTGTAGGATGCACCTTCTTTCCGTAGGGTCAAGTATACTAAAGGTATACTCTCGTCCGTACTGCCACTGATGTTGAAGTTTTCGCTTGAACACCAGGCATCCTCGAGCTCCCTCAGGTGAACAAACGGGTAGAAGGTGAAGAGGCATTCTGGGAAACACTGTTAATCAGGAAATTCATATGCAGGGACCACGTGAGACAAAGGACCAGCTACTTGAAGACAAACTGACAACACATTAGCATAACAATGAGCGACCGCGCTCTGGAGTACACAAACGATAGAGGGAACAGAGATAAGAACCGTGTCTGTGCACCGGTGGCGGCACGTTTACGTTCTACGCCCCCGAAGCCATCTGCGTCTGCGTGCACAGTCGCATGCACTAACTTACGACGGATGCTTGCATCCGCGTTTTCTCCATACGAACGCGCAGCATCGCCAAGTGTTCCTCTACCGCCCCACCCATAGCTGCTATCCGGACAGAACGCACGTACGTAGACTGAGATAATTATCACGCAGTGCAGTCGAGAGTGCTGTCGAGAAAAGCAGCAACGTCTCACAGCTCTTCACGGGAAAGAGAGTCTTTATTCAGGCACAGAAGGGAGTTCGCAACAATGCATCTTCAGTAAAGCACGCTGTCTTTGCCAATGTGTTTTGCTACCTACGGTAGGGACTCACAGTGCATTTCGCCGAGTTCAGCCCGAGGCATGTGGCCGCTCGCTCTCCACTGTACTTCTCTCTTCTGCTGCTGTTGGCAATTGTGTTTCAGACTGTAAGGGTATAAATGTTCGGATTTGGTCGGATTTGGTCGTTGTGCCCTAATTATCTCCTACGTCTCACGCGTCACCTTTTGCTGTGCCCCACCCGGAGAATGCCTGCACGACGAGTGGGTGCCTTTTTGCTGCTGCCGTACTGTTTTCCACGAAGCTACCGTTGCCGTACGCAAACCGGACATCCAGATCTGTACGACTGGCGCAGAGCTTCTTTCTGCAACTGCTTTGCCTCCAACTGTAATTTCTGCACTGCGTACACCGGAGTACGTTTGTGCAATAGGAACAAACATGCATGCTCTAGTCTTCCCCATGCTGCTTTCCACTAAACTACTGTTGCTGCACGCGAATTGCACATCCAGATCAATACGAGTGCCGCGGCGGACCGTTCTGCCCCTACGCTTGCCTTGCCTCTCAAATCTTTAGTTTGCGCCTTACGCACACTGGAGAAAGTCTGCATAATAGGCACAAACACGCATGCTCCAGTCTTCCCAGACTGCAGTGCTCTATCAGAGCGATGAGGTATCCCGTGCTGCCATACGCTACAATTTTGTCACAAAATTGTAAATTACTTCTACTTCGTCCTTGGGAAAAAATGATGTGTCCGTTTCGTGGCCGTCACTTGGTGTGCGCGTCGTGGAAGTGTCAAAGTGACGATGTAGCTGCGCATAGACAATCGCATCGGAAGAATGGCCTCTTTATCCGCATGCACCAGAATACACATGTGTGGCCCCAGCTGCGCAGGAAACACTCTCCACGCAGGAATCGCACAGTAGCAGTAATGCGTGCGTAAAACGCAGACTGATTAGCAAGGCGAATACGAGGCTGCTTGCAGGTTCAGGTAGACCTGGAGAGGGCATGCGCACGCCGGTCTCCTGAAATACGTGAGGACATTCAGCAAGAACACTTATGTACATTTCCTTCGAAAGTCGGCAGTTTGTGCTTGCAAAGCGCGTTGAACGCGCGTATCTAAAAGCGCCCAATGTGTCCGCCTCGACGCATGCCTGAAGACTCATACACATGTGGTGTATCGCCAGTTCATACCTGTATACGTAGCGGTCTGCAAAACGCGCAAATCCATGCCCCTGATTCTACCGTGCAGCGGCTTCAACGTGTGGAATCGGGTGAATTTTTGTAGAGAATCATCTCTCGTTGACAGCGGCGTCCACACGAACGCACCATGAAACTCCTACACTCATGGTCGTGTATCGGGTGCAGTCGAACACGGAGCTTGCAGCGCTCCACATCTTTGTATGGAAAGCATTCGAAGTGATAGTTGGCGGATTCGCTGTGATGTATTTTTGAGTAGTTCAAATAGCTTGGGTATAACAAAGTGTAAATCTTCAAAATATTAGGACGTAGTAACAAGGAGAGCTTCTACTGAGGGGCCAAATAAGTGATAGCTTTTCATTTCTTCGTATGCCTCCGTATATGCCACTTCGCGCTTTTACCGTGGTCGAGAGCTTCGACCTGGGCTACGTATGTGTGTTTGCCACATGGAGATAAGCACGTAGGAATATAAAACCTCAGTTACAGCCTTGTGTCTGTAATGTGTGTAATTAAGCGGTTCTTATTGATGTGGGGGGGCAAGGCGCAGAAGGACTGCTGTGGGCGCAGCACCGTGCGACCATTTTCTTCAAGTGGCAACTCCCTCTTTTTTAGTTGCTCCGCAAAGCCTTGCCTTGCCGCGTATGTTTAAACACGTAGAATAGAGAAAGGAAGAAGTAAACAGAGAAAGAAACAGAAATATACAGTACGCACAGGGTGATACGCACTTGCATACAAAATGAAAAGTCCACGAACGCACAACCCCATGCGGTGACGCTACTTGGTGCGATGACTGTCGCTCTCTTCGTCTAGTCAAATATGCACCGCGGTCAGCACTAACGTGCGCTCAGCCGCCGTGAAAGCATGCACCATTCTCAACGCGTTTTCAACCAAAGCACGACTGCACTTCTAACCTGTGCAGAACTACTTTCCCGACAAATAAGCAAGCCTCGCTCCTCTCAAAAACAACTGTTAAGCTCAAAAAAAAACTGCTTGGCGTCGCGCTGAAACAGCTGCGGCTTCGGTGATCAGCAAATCTATTATTACGGAGAACACATTAAAACCTCCCGTAGGATACAGTTGCCACTTGTCGTAGAAAAGATTTCCTGATGGACACAACGGGTCCTTCTGTGATAGCGTGTGTAGCAGGCAGGTACGTGGCTCGTCGGATAGCTGCCGCACTGCTTGCTCGGGATAAAACGGCGCTGCCTTGTTGCGCGCAGCTCCCTGTGCGATAGACGACGCCTACTCTTTGACGTCTAACGCGTGCAGCTACTGCTGCCGCTGCTACGATGCCTGGTGTTGCTGCTGTGGCAGCGGCTGCTGCGGCTCTGTGGTTGTCTGCCGCTCCTGCCGTAAACAGGGACCGAACCACGTCAGAATCTCGTGACGAAGGTGATCCCACGCCTCCTCCAGGTCGGCATTAGTGATGCGTGCGTCGAAGTGCAGCTTTTCGGCCATGCTCAGCTCGCGCTTTGCTGTCGCAAGCCGCGCCTGAATCTGCAGCCGCAGAAAAGACGAACAAACGCAGGGGACCAGCTGTCCAACGGCAGCGACAATGGCGCTGGAAGCATCACCGGCGCCTAACACAGCAAAAAGAGGCTGTTTCACCCAGAATAATAAAAGCTGAGCTACCACCGTCCACAGACATATGCACTCGCGGTCACGAAACCAGCGGAGACGTGCGCAACCGAATCAGTAGGAGTCTCGTAGAGCACTACTGCCCGTGCCACGAGATTACGCCTCGAACGTCTGGCGAAACAAGCAGCTGCCTAGACGCCGCAGGACCGTTGGAACCCCCGGCTGCCACAGCAGCTGCACAGCAGCGGAAACCTCGAATATCAGCACGGGGCACCACCGACGAGAGCCGGCAACGTGGCACGACGCACGTGTGCTCCGGCGCGCGCTTGCAGCAGCCGGACATCAGGCACACATTTAGTCCACCATCTGGTTGCAGCAACTACGCAGGCGATCCACTCCACCGGCAAATACAGGAACACACTACGCGGTTACACGCAGCAAACGCACGAGTCAGCGATACAAGCACTTGTTCGTGCATGTAAATGGTCGTATGACGGTATATAGAGCAAAGGCTCCGTCCACATTTCTACACGCATCTTGGTGTCGGGATACAGTGAAGAAAACACGAGTAACCCGAGAGGCGACTGCACGTCGCGAGGGGACACTCTGGACGTGTCTTCACGTAGTCCCTGCAAGTGTAACATTTCTATACAGGACAGCTCTCGAATCAGTGAAGCCCGCTTGCGCAGATAGCGTCTTACACACATGCATATATGCTGCTTGGCAGGCTTGAACCACCCGCTGAAATTGCTTGAGCTGCTGCCGTCGCTATCACGTAGTTTGCTGCATGTGTCTGCCTCTTTTCTTCTTGCTGCTGCTTCCCCATATCTGCCGCAGGACCTGGTTCTGCTAGAAAACTGCGGGAGTTCTGCTTCTCTATCGTTCTGTATGACCCTCTCTTGCGGGCATGACGCGCACGCGCGTTCTCACACTGTTGTGAACTCCCCCACCCTCTGCTGCTGAAACATGACGCTGTCACTTATTTGCTTCGTCTGTTTCCTCCTGTTGCCACTTCTGCTGCTGTTCTGAAGGTGCCCGCTATTCCTTCGAACCTTACCGCTGCCGTTGCCGTCCTGTTACTTCTACTGTTGCGTCCCCGTGGCCCTGCTGCTTCTTCCGTTCCTTTCGTCTTCAGCGACAGCAGCTACTCGGCTGCAGCTGCGCTGGCTCCTGCTGCTCCTGCTGATACTGCTCCCCCTGGTGCTGCGCTCCTTTGTCGCTGGCCCTTCTGGTGCTCCACTCGTGCTGCCCGGACGGCTGCTGCCCCTTCGCTAATTCTGCTACTCCTGCTACCGCAAATGCTCCTGCTTCTTCTGCTGTTACTCCCGTCCCTCAAGCTGCTGCTCAATTAGACGGCTTCTACGTACGTGCTGTTCACTTTCAGTTTTCCGGCCGCGCAGACGACGTTCCAGCTCAGCCAGAGAAGGCGGCTGAATAAAGACGAACCGCGCCTGCTGCGCCATTGGTGACTCCTGCACCTGTCGCACCCCCTCCAGGTCGATCTCCAACAAGCAAATGCAGCTCTGCAACCTGGATTAAACACGACCCACAACGGCACGTTGTGCATATACTATTTCATACAGACGTGCGCACGCATACACATATGAATAAATATATATATATATGTGCGTGTGTATATCCAAGGCTATGCATCCCAGGAAAATATCGTGTCGCATACACGTGGCTGTATGCACACAGACAGACGCAAACGTACAGGTGCGTATATATATATATACATACACGTATATGCATGTCTGGATATATTATATATATACATGTAGTCATACACACATCTATATATACATTTTAATATAATGTTTTGGTGTATACGCCGCTTGCCAAATCTAGGTATACGGCTCCAAGAGACATCGAGTTGTTCCCTGCGTCGTTGGTCGAGCATCATCAGCGCCACATAATATACGGAAGTCTCCGGATCAACCGCGCGTCATTCACCGTTCAAAAGTGTACTTTCGACTAAAACAGACTTCCTGTGTCTCTGGCTAGATGCACGTATACGTCTGCTTGTCTAAACCTGCAGACACATGGCATAGGGAAGAGTGTTTCTAACCACACATCTATTTTTAAAGGAACCCATGAAAGCACAAAGAAGATGCCTCTACATACCATTCACGTATTTACGCAGATACACATATACACACACCTGTCTACCAACGCAAATTCCAAGGCAATTCTTCAACGCGTTTAGCAGAATACACTTTTGTGCGGACGCAGACTGTGTGTACTATCCTTACAGGGAGGCAAATACATTTGCATATACGTATATATATATATATATACGTCTGCAATGCTGTATCAACTTGTACGGGTGCAGACCGGTAGGGGGGTCACAAAAGCCTGCCGAACGTAGGCCAGCTCTGCAGCTTACTGAATCGATCTAACAGCCGCAATAGAAGTGCCGTAGGAGAACCCAGAAAACGTCGCGCTCTCAAGAAACCCCCCCTCCTTTTTCAGCGCATCAAACTCTTGTTCGGTGCAGAAGTGGTACTCCCGCCCCTGCTGCTCTCCCGGACGAGGGGCGCGCGTTGTGTGGCTGACTGAGAAACGAATCGCCTGCAGCAACACCAGCATACCAACACCAGCAGCCGCATCGGCAGCATCAGTACAGCAGCCCCCGGGTAAGGCGTGAGCTTGCTCCACTAGCAGCGGCAACACTTGCAGCTTCAGCAGCCGTCGGGTGACAGCACTCGCAGCACCAAGGCCCGCGAGTCCAGGGCAGCATCTGCAGCAACACCGCCAGCACCAGCAGCGGACTTGCACGAGCACCCGTAACGCCAAATAAGCAGCTGCGGCGGTACCAGCAGCACACCAGCAGTTGCAGGACAAACGCCACAGTCACCGGTAGCCAACACTTGCCGGCAGCGACCTCACGCAGCGCACGAAGACGTGCACCAGCGGCAGCCGCGGCAGCATCAAAAAAACAGAAGCACCTGCAGCAGCACCCCACCAGTAGGGAAGTGCCGCAGCTTCAGCAGCAACAACGGCCGCGCAAAGCAGCGAGAACGCCGTATGCGGCCGCACCAGCGTCAGCGCATGTCCGGCGGCTTTCCTCCAAGAAAACAACAACCGAAAGTCACAGCCGCCCCACAAACATCGCAGACAACACGTGCTTCTACTGCCACTGCGTCGACGCTGCTGCTGCTAGTGCTGCAAGACTTGTGCCCTTGTTGCTGCGGCGCTTGGTCGTGCAGCAGCTGCTGCTGCTGCTGCACTTGGCAATTTTGTCTACAGCTCTTGGTGAAGTCTGCTCGTGCCGCAGCCTCACCTAACGCTGAAGAACAAGCAGAAGATGAACACAGGCGTGTGCAGTCACGCACACTCGAATGTATTACGCTGCTGTGGCTGCGGCCGCTGCTCCGAAGCGCCTGCTGTCGCACTCGGTTGCAGCGGCTGCTGCTGCAAGCGCTCCAAAAGAGCCTCTTGCAGCAGCCCGCGTCGCTCACGCTGTTACTGTAGCCGCTAGTGCTTCCCTGGCTGGTGTGGCTGCTGCCGCCGCACCTGACGTGGCTGCTGCTCAGACGGCTGCTGTGACTGCCGCTGGGATTCGTCCTGTGGGTGCTGATGCGGTGGCTTCTGCCGTTGTCCTGCTTCCGCTGTCGCTGCCGCAGTAAACTACAGCTCTTACATTCGGCCAGCAATGCAATATACGTTTGGTGAGAGTGCCCTTCCCCACTCCACTGGGTCCGGCAACAACCAGCAGCGAGGGCGACACCGTTGCGGCAGCCGGCGGGTCTCCTGGCGCGCCTCCTGCTGCCGCTGAACAGGAGGAAGATGCTGCCGCTCTTGCAGCAAGGCGAGAAGCTGCTGCAACTGCTGGCGAATAAGCCGCTCCCCCGGCAGGGCTCTCTCCGCCTGCGCAGGTGGCTCCGTCGTGTTCTGCGTTGCAGTCACGTCTTCCGCACGAGCAGCAGCAACTCCCTACAGTAACAGCAGCAACACACCCCACCGGCACGCTGAACGGCACCATCTCTGCTGCTGTGCTGAATTCGCTTGGCACTTCCTCTTCCTCTGCGCGCCTCGGCGGCGGTAAGCAGCTCCTGTGGCTTCTCTCCTGCGTGCCCGCCATCATGTCACACGTGCTGCTGCTACTGTTCGTATTCCGCCTGATGCTCCTTTTTCTGCAGCTGGTGGCGATGCTGCTCCTGCGCACGCTGTTGCTCGCGCCGCTACCGCCCGCACTCCTCCTCACGCTGTCTGCGGCCCTGCTGCAACGGGTGGTGCTGCTGCTACCCCTACTGCTGCTGCTGGACGGTTCGCCAGCGCAGCGCTGCCCACTAGTTCGCCTGCCTGCTTGAGCACGAAGCCTACTCCTTTGTTGACCTCTGACGCTGCTGCAGCTGCTGCGGAGCGAAAGAGCCTCTCGATGTACGAGACCGTGAACCTGCAGAACGCGCGGGTGATCCTGCGTCTGCCGCTCCTGCTTCGTTCGCTTCTGCAGCTTCGCCAGCTGCTGGTGCTCTGCCTGCGTATCCTGGTCCTGAGACTCCCTCTGCAGCTCCAGCTGCGGTTTACACGCAGGCTGCTGCGACTGCCATTCCACACTCCACTCCAGCAACAAGTGGATGCAGTCCTCTGTCCTCTGTATGCACTTTCTTCCGACCAACGGCAGCTGCAGCAAATCTGCTGCTGCTGCTGCTTCCACGGCAACGCCTACGCCTGCCTGCACTGCGCAGGCCGTTGTTATCTCTGCTGCTGCTGCTGCAGGGTCTGCCGCTGCATGGGCTCGTGTTGCCGCTTTTGGCAGTGTTGCTGCCGCTGCTTGTACTACTGCTGCTGATTGACATGCTGCTGCTGCTGCGTGCCGTGCTGCTCCTGTTTGCACGTCTGCTACTGCTTCTGCCACTGTTGCTTGCGAGGACACTGCTGCGGCTCGAGTCGCTGCTCCAGGAAGAAATTTCGACGTCGGAATGCCTGCAGGTGTTCGCTGTGCCCCCGATCCTCGCGCTGCTGCTGGGGCTGTAGGCAGCTCCGCTGAGTGCGCTCCTGTTGCTATGCTAGAACACGTGCAGCATTTACAACGACTGCTACTGCTGCCACCGCACCCCCCGCGCAGCAGAAAGTAGGCGGCTTTTGAAATGCTGCGGAGCTGCAAGTAGACCATATGCAGTCGGACTGGTGCGTCTCCGGCCGCGTCGTCAACTCCTGCTGCGCCTGGTGACGATTTAAACGACGCAGATTCTGGTGTGGCTCGTTATTACAGCAATACCGCTAGTGGTCTTTCGCTGCGGGTGCAGTGCTTGCTACTCCCCACGTTCTTTCGATCCCCGTATCCATTCGCCGCCGTATACGCGCGAGCTGCAGTCACGCTCTCGTGTACTCGTTGGTTTGTGATGCTGCAGGTGCTGTTACCGCAGCCGTTGCGACGGCTGCTGAAGCGGCGCCTCCTCTCGTCCCTTTGTACAATGGGCCAGATATACACCAGCCGTAGCGGGGGAGAGTCGAGACAGATTTTGCGGCTGCAGCAGCTGACGGCGCCGCCGCAGAAGGTGGAGTACCGGCCTCTGCGGTGTCAGTGCCAGCAGCAGAGCCACACGAAAGAGAGCAGAGACTGTCTTCTTGGTCAAAATACCGGGCCGCATATAAAGGTGCGCTTCAATACTTCCCCCGGAAATGGGAGCTGAGGTAATCAGCGGGAGCTCGACGAAAGTAAAAGCGGCGCCGCACGACACAGTGTTCCAGCGCACAGGCTGCAAAGCATGCGTCGCAACCGCAGCGTGCGAGCATCTGCAGCAGCAGTGGGAACGAATTTAGCAGTACGACGTGCAACGCCGCCGATCCCGTTTCTGTGTTGCGCAGCGGAAACAGCGGCACTGGCACGGGCGCGAACGGCCAGGTACCACCACACGGAGGTGAGCAGTTGCTAGACAGTGGACCGGGCGGCGGTGCAGAGGCGTTAGTCAGGAAAAAGCATTACAGGGGAATTGTGAGCACAGAAGATAGAGCTCGCCACAGGAAAAAGGAAGAAAGAAGCCGTCGGACGTCGGCGCCGCCTGCGTATAAAGAGACGTGAATAATCCACAACACGAAGCTAGGATTTTATCCTCCGGCTGGACAGCGGTGGCAGGATGAAAGGCGGGCTCCCGCGGCTGCCGGTATCACCGCGCCTCTCAGTAACCGGCTTCCACCCATATTTCTACTGCCAGACGCGCTCCGGGCCGGGCTGTCTTCCCCGTGACCCTTGTTGCTCCTGTCGGTGTTGACGCTGGTACGGCGGGAGCTCCTGCGGTCGTACTGGTAGTGGTGAAGTGGTTGCGCTGCCGCTAAGAGCGCGTGTGTGGCTCTGCTGGCGGCCGTGCTTCCCTGCCGTCACCACGCTGCACTGCGGCTCCAATTCTGTCTCCAGGATTTGTCTTTACACGGGTATTGTATGTATGTGTGCCCCCCACCTGCGCGTGCGAGCACACACCAGCGTAGAGCATCTAGTCACACGCAGGAATGTGTCGGACAGCTTAGGTGGGCGCTGATTCACCGGGTGCTGCTAAAGCGCCCGCTATCTACGTGTTTATCTGCATACACCTACAGCATACACGTATGTAAAGTCAATTTAGTGGGCGCCCCCATGCATGAGCACACGTGCAGGTTCTTTTATATGGGCACACGTGTATCTGACTGTTCGCCTACAGCGACAGATACAAAGCAGCCACAGCTGCTCGTGCCGGAGTGCTGCTCGTAAGGCTCCCTGGTGCTGCTGATGGTGCCGCTTTTGTTTGCATATCGCATTCATTCAAGAAGTGCGTCCGAGAACAAGCAACCACCTGCAGTAGCTCACCGCTTCTCGTAGCGACGCGGCCACCCCGGTGCTACACAGGAAAACTTACAGGCGCATGTATGCAGCTTTACGGATGGCTTCCGGAGAAGACTGACCGTCGAATAATGTGTGTTATGCGCCACAGGGCAGAGAACTAGACGTACGTACCAGATACCCTACGCTTGCAGTTATCCGTCAGCCGCTCCTTCCACATCGAGGTCCATCCATGGACACAGTTGTGTAGACGCAGATACTTGTATTTGAGTCCCTGTGATTTTCAGAAACTGTACGATTGTGTCATTTGACCCTGCGTAAGGAGGAAGGTCACCTGGAGATACTCTAAGTATCGATATAAATACTGAAGGACCAACACATGTATACGCAGTATTCAGCGTATGCATAGAGAGGGATGTACATCTGAGAGCATGTGACCACTTTGATTATAAGCTCTCTGATTCCACAGGATTCGCGACTTGCAAGTGTTCACCCACTTCGGGTAGTGCAAGTGAACATTACGTCTCGAATACAGGCGACCATTTGGGCACGATCTCCGCCTTAGTGCGAGTGGCTGGTCCGCTTTAAATGGGACACTATCACGAAAACGGACGAGATCCTGAACATAAGGATATGATGTCGGTTGCCGCGCATGATTTCTTCCTGATACATCGCAGACAATACATACACGTAGCGGCCTATCAAGTGGTCGTCAGAGTAGGGTCTTTCTCTGTATTAGCTGCGCAGTCGTCGTGCAGTGCGCTTGCCTGCGTACTTCCACGGGTCCATCGTCCGCAGGGTAAAGCACTGAACGGCAAGGTACACCGACATCTACTCACATGCACGTATGTGTGTACGCACGCATGTGTCGGTTGATCGGAGCGCCCTTATCGCCCGTAGGCGCCCGGAGGTATGCCTTTGTATACATATGCTTGAAGAGAGCTCATCGCTACACATACGTACGTGTAATTACCTGTATAAATAAGCATACATATAGCTACAAATATATCCGCTAAGTTTACAAAATATACGCACGGTAGAGGCGCCTCACCGCAGTGCGGCTGTTGGGTGACCAGCTTACTTTAATTAGTGTCTGTACTGGCCGTCAGCAGAGTAAGTCCTTGCATCGGTACTAGCCCCACGCCATTACATGTGTCACGGGACACTTCGTAAAAGAATACGTCATCAGGTGCGCGCCCCTCCTCCTCCTCCTCTCTGCGAGTGGGGTCACACGGGAGGGGGTCGTAATAGTAGTGCATTGAGCTGCGTAGGAGCGAAAGGGGTATCACCTACAGCACCAGTGAGCAAACGTGGAAGAATTGAGATTATCATGACGACGAGCAGCACCTGCTGCCAACGCCATGAGTGCAGGGCAGTAACAGCACTACCCCCACAAAGGCTGTTAGACTTGAAAGGTGTTAAATGCACTCCTCAATATGTGGCGATTTCTCTGTGATTTGGGCAGTGCCCACCAGTTATATTCAGCAACATTTACTGTAGACAGGGCACTACGCAGTGCATTAAGTGCAAGAATCTGTGGGTTCTCCAAAGCACGCGGTGTATTACGAAAGATGCACGATCGGTAAGTCCGCCCTTACATACAATTCGCGGTTTTGAGCAGTTCTTCGTGACACAACTACTCGGGGTGCAACACTGCAGGGGCCGTGCAGGGGTGCGCACAAATTTCCACATTCTGTGATACGTAGAGAAACCCCTAGACACAGCACCCCCAGAGCTGCCTAGGTATATCCTTGTGGCGACTCAATAGCGACGGAGGCTGCTAGTGGTCCATTCTTTCTCCGTGTCACTACAGCGCTCTGGCGTAGTGGAATGTCTTCTTTCCCCATGCAGAGACAACCGCAGAGTCATCGACTGGCGCCAGAACTCCTAATCGTTTCTGGCTGTTACTGGTCTGTGAAGTCGCTTGCAGATTGCCGGAGCGTGAACACAGTGGGAATTTTTCTCCAGATGCTGAATGACTGCACCCGTGCCTTTTGGCTGACTTGTCTGCAGATGCATCATCGAAGTGACACGTGGTAGCGTTGAGAACCTCTCCTCATTTATAACCTACAGCAGATTCTCGTACGTGCACGAGTGGCGGCCGCAACACGGAGAATCACGTTTCGTCGCGCTCCATAACAGAAATACACGTGAACCCCACGCCACAGCGCTGACTCCGTGTACAAAGCAGGGACGCCCGCGCAGCAGCACCAGTGCACGCCTCTGTAATTGCGGTGGCTTCGAAAGAAGCAGCGCCATCAGAGACACACGCTGTGACTTAACGCGGCGTCACGAATCCCGTCGTGTCGGCTGACACTGCGCGCACAAGCAGCACGCAAGCACCAATACAAGCGGTAGTACCACACCCGCACCCGAAAGCAGCGGTGGCGGCACCAAGAACGGCCCGATCGGAAGTCAACACGGAGCAACAGCGGCTGCAGCGCATTTGACTGTCAATTGTACAGAAGCAGCTGCAGCACCGAGATTTGTGGTCAAGTAGTCGCATCAGTACTACGATATAATTGTAGCAGCCTTACTGCACTGCGACTCTAGGGCCTTTCTGGGCAACTGAGGCCTATATGAAGGAGCCGAGACCGATGATCAGTTTCATATATGGCAGTACCGAGGCCCACGCACAATGAGACATGTGACTGATAACTAGCGTGTGGTAGTGCCTTCGTCACGCAGCACCAGCAGCCGCGGCGTGTGCTGTCTGGTCGCGGGTGCGCCCACCTGATCTGCGATGTGGTCTACCACCAAATTTCCAGCAGCAGTCGCAGCAGTCTTCCCTTTCCTGTGCGACGACAGCAGCAGGCACTCTGACATCTCCTCGTACTCGTGTTTCTCACGGCGCTTCGTGTGAAGCTCTGCAGTCTGCCTTCCTGCAACTGGCGCCGCGTCGGACTGTGTTTTGCCACGTACGTCCATGCTTTGTACCACGAGCGGCAGAAGGACAAGCGGAGACTGAGAGTAGCGCGAGCAAGGCACGTCTCGGAAACAATCAGCCGCAACGACACTGCAAGAAGTACCAGAAGGCGCGGCAGCAGCACGTCATGGAGAATAGTACACACAACGAAGGCAACTGCGGCGGGTACGACGACCCCGGGAGTAAGGCAGCAGTAAGTGCTGCAAGGAACGCAGGGCGACTGGAGAGAAATAACTGGACTG
Organism: Sarcocystis neurona; assembly: GCA_000727475.1. Lineage (NCBI taxonomy): Eukaryota > Apicomplexa > Conoidasida > Eucoccidiorida > Sarcocystidae > Sarcocystis > Sarcocystis neurona. The sequence goes on from KL647291.1 coordinate 4,249,888, forward strand.
GGAAGGTCGCATAAGAGGAATGCAGCACCGAGACGACGGCAGATGCGAAAGGCAAGCAGCCAAGGCTGATAGAGAAGCAAGAAGGCAGCGGAAGGAGAGAGGAATGTAGCAGCGACAGGACGGCGGAAGCGAGAGGAAGGAGGCAGCCCGTGCCTTTGGATAAAGCAAGAAAGCGGGAAGAGGGGCAAGGCAGCTTCGATAGCAGCAGCACACGCAGCGGTCCTCAGTGCGTGTCTACACGCAGGGTTGGCTTCCACTGACAATCAGCGTGCAACAAACCGTTGTCTCTCTCCCTTCTAGTTGAACTCCATACTACTGGTACTGCTTTGCCACAACGGTCCCAGCAGCAACAAGCGCAGCCGCAGCACGTCCAGTAGCAGTGTAAAAGTGCAGTAGTACCAAGCACACTGCCCCTGCACCAAGAGGCTGACTGCCCCCCCGAAGCGGCAGCACCAACGGCGTTGGTATCTCACCTACAGCAGCGAGAGACGAGCGGCATCAGCGCCAGTAGTACCAGGTAACTCACTGCAGAGATATTATTGCCATGCAGCTGCAGCTGAAGCAGCAGCAACACGAGGAGCTCAACGCCACAGCAAAAGCCAGGCCGCTGCCTGCACCACAACAGCACTGGAAGATCATCATCCACCCTGCAGCACTGCAGTTGCTTGGTGCGTAGCCGCGCACCGGCCATACAACAGCAACACTAAACGAGTACTAGTTCTCGTCGTAGATCAGCAGGCACGCCGTCGTGATCACGCCAGTGGGGCGCGCGTGCGCGCGCGCAGCACAACGTCAGCCGGAGGGACAGCGGCACGAGCAAGAGCGGGACAGCGGCATGAGCAAGAGCGCAGTAGTCCAGTAGTAGCACTCGGAGAGCAACAGCCGCATTGACGTGGAACAGAAGGAAGGGAAAGCGAAGCTGGACCTGCACTTGCGGCTCAAAATGGAGAACGCGGGTGCTAAGTTCTATGTAACGGAGTAGTACGTTTTTGTAGATGGTCTTTCGGAAAAAAACGCATGCGCAGTGCGGCGTCGGCGTCCTCCGCGTGACAAAAGCGGAAGACGAGGTCTTCTTTTTTGCTATTGTGGACCCCTCTTTCGCGCAGAGTTCCACGTCTCTTCAATTCGGGGCTTTGCTCCACGGCCGCGACTCCCGCGTTTTGTGTGACGCTGTTGCCGCGGAAGCGTCGCTTTTGAGTGTCTGCGGTATTCGCATGACCAGTAGACACCTATTTTTAGAACCATGCGATAGCGCGTTCCCGTGGTGCTGCCGGCTACGCTGCTACAATTTCAAGTATTTACCTGACAAACATTCAAGAACAGGAGCACCTGCTTCCGACACTACGCATGCTTCAACGCCTGTGAGCCAGTTGCCGCCTTCGCTACCAGCAACGGCAGCCAAAAACAACGCGCAGCAGCGGCCGTGACAGCAGCAGGAGGAGTGAGAGAGGAACACTACTGTTCGCATGTGTAATAGTAGAACTAGCCGAAGTCGTATTTGTGCAAGCGTGGCTCGGTAGCCTTCAGCGGCGACAGGAGCTGCGTGAGGGGGACAAATGCAGTAGCGCCCAGCAGGAGTCATACCAGGAGCACCGCCCGGTGCTTCGCGACAGCCGGGGCGAAACTGCGGAAGCCCTGCGTATACTCGAAGCCGGCTGAAAAACGTGCGCAGCACAGGCGGAGCTGTTTCGTGCTTTGCAAGGCGCGCGCGACAAGCAGACAGCAGTAACAGCACGCAGGAGAAAGAACAGCGCGGCCGTCAGCAGCAACGGCAGAAGCAGCAACAGCAGCGGGAGCGGCGGCAGGAGCGGCAGCTGCAACAGGAGGAGCAGCGTCAGCAGGAGCTGCAGGACCAGGAGCAGCACTGGAGGGAGCACAAGTAGGAGGATTTGTAACAGCAGGCGGAGCAGCAGCATGATTTGTTCGGTGTGAGTTTTCTTTACGGTGGCGTGAGAGTGCAGCGGGAGAAGCGGCAGAAGAAGTCAGCGCCACTTTTGTTCCCCGCACACAGCTGGCGCAGCTGCTGCTTCTGCTCCTGTGTCTTCTCCCCCCCGCGCGTGGCCGGTGGAGCAGGCAACGCTTATTTTAGAAGTTTGCGAGCAGCGGCACGAGCAGTGAAGCAGGAGGAGCAGCGGCAGAAGCGGAGGAGCTGCGGGGCAGCAGGGGAGGGCGGACACGGCCGCAGGTGTCGATGTTCTCTTTGAGAGCTCCAGGAGCGGGCTTCTTGCTGTGTCTGTGCCAGCGCTAGTGTTGCTGCTGCTCTTGCTGCTGCTGGTATGCCGTTTGAAAGCATGGGCAGGCAAGTCGCAACAGTTCCGCTGCCAGAGATGACCACGTCCTCCGCTGCAGCTTCAGCTGCTGTTGCTGCCGCTGTTTGTGCTGGAGTGGGCTCTGCCGGAGCAGCAGCCGTTGCCGCGGATTCTGTTCGTGATGGCTGCGCTCACAAAAGTGCTTTTGCTGCGTCGCAACCTTTTCTGCGGCTCTGTGGGCGCACCGGCTCTCTCCTCAATCTCGGCTGCTGCAGCAGCAGCCGGACTGACACTGGTTGCGCCAACGAAAGAATAACTACCGACAACGTCACCAGCAGGACGAACAGCGTCAATTGCAGCATCAAGAGCGGCAACAAGGGCAGCAGACGTTGCCGTTCCTCCGGTGAGAATAGAGAGCAGCACCGGGGAGCTCTGTGCCTGCGTTACTGCTGCAGCTGTGGACGTGAGTCAGCAAGGGAGTCGACGATTTATACGGACGGAAGCAGCAGCGACTCCTGCTGTGTCTGCGGCAGACCGAAGTTTTATTTGAAGCGGATCGCTCTGCAGCCTCGGGACATGCGCAGCAACCGCGTTGTTCGCAGCAGCAGAACAGCGGCAGGGGGCGTAGCCCCTGCAGCACGTGGACGACCACAAGGATCAGGAGGAGGACCAGCAGCAGCAGCGGGAGGGCGGCGCGCGTCATCAGCAGCTGCGGCACAGAACGGACGAACAGCGCTTCGTGTCGCAGCAGGAGGGTATTCAACCAGCGACACTGCTACAGAACAGTCAACGAACGTAGTAGGAGGACAGGCTCCTGCAGCAGCACACCCGAGCTCACGTTCGGTCACAGCCGGAAGCGTCTCGACGCTTCTACGCGCAGGAGCAGTAACCTCAGATTCACGAGCAGCAGATGTAGCTTTTTCAGCAGAAGTCGGACCAGGAGGCGAAGCAGCCGTGATACCGGCGAGTGAAAGTGTCTTTGAAATCACGCCAGCAGCAGTGCGAGCAGCACCAGCAACAGCAGCAGC
>KL647291.1:4253609-4300256 GCA_000727475.1 Sarcocystis neurona
CAGCAGCAACAGCAGCAGCAACAGCAGCAGCGGCAACAGCAACAGCAACAGCAACAGCAGCAGCACCAGCACCAGCAGCAGTACCAGCGATAGCAGTACCAGCCGCAACAGCAGCAGCAGCTGCAACAGCATGGAAGAATTGGGGCTACGACCATGATGTGGAAGAGAAGGGAAGAAGAGGTGCTTCGACGCGTTGCGTGCAGGAAACGTTGCGAGTATATTTGTTCTCGAAACGTAGGAGAGCCGTCGCCAGCGCGCTGTCGGGGCCTACTTACAGCTCCGCTAGCAGCTGCAGTGATCACAGCTGCAGCGGCGGGGTAAGAAGAGACTGCAGGAAGAGCAGCAGTAGCGAGACGCGGAGCAGGAGCGGTTGCAAAAGCGACAGCAACAGCCGGAGGAGCCAAAGGAGTAGAAGTAGCCACGGAGTGTTTGTGAGGTCGCGTGAGCGTTACGGAAGCAGCAGAAAAAGGAAAGCACGATCTGCTACGTGCAGCAGCAGCAGCAGCCTGGCATCGTGGCGGATGTCGCTGCTCAGCAGCAGGGACGGGGGCTGGTCGAAGGCTTTCAAGAGCAGCAGCAACAGCAGCAGCAGAGCGCGCAAATCCAGCAGCAGCAGCACTGCCAGAAACAACGGCAGCAATACGCATACCAGAAGCAACAGCAGGGCGAGCTGCAGCAGCGTCAGCAACTGCAGCACGCGCACGCTATCGGCGTTGTGGATGAACAGCAGCAGCAGAATGAAAGAGGTGGTACCGGCGTTGCTGCGGGTTGCGAGCAGCTGCACCGACGGATCGCAGCACCTACGGAGAGGTGGGAGTCGCAGCTGCCACAGCAGTGACAACAGCGGCAGCACCAGCGGCTCTGCACGTGCGGTGGCTTCACAAAAAAACGTCAGCAATTGGCAGAAACGTGGCAGCCGTGTGTGGGCGATACTGCTGCTGCTGGTGGCATGCGGGTCAGTTTGCAGCAGCGGAGGACGAGCGCCTCTTTGTCACGCTTCAACGCCGCCACTGCTATCGAGCGCTGGCAGTGTTCTTCCGCTGCTGCTGCTGCCCACATCCTTTCCAGCAGCTGCGGCAGTCGCAGTTCTCTCTTCCGTCCCTACAAGAGAAGCTGCGGCTACTGCTGCGACCGTTGCCGCAGCCGCTGCACGCCAGACAGCTGCAGCTGACTTTCGTGCTGCTTCTTCTTCTTACCCGTCGTCTGCCTTTGCCACTGCTTCGGTGGCTGCTGCTGTTGGCGACGGCAGCACCAGTACGTCTCCTCCTGCACTTCTTTATCTTCCTGCCGGCGTCGATGACAGCTCTCCACTTTCGCGTCCCGCTGCTGGCAGGGCTCCTCTGTCCTCTGCTGCAGACGCGTCCGCTGCTACCGCAGCGTCTTCCTCTGCCACGCCTGCCGTTGCAGAACCTGCAGAAGCGTCTGATAAAACGGCAGCAGCAGGATCACAGCTGGATGCGCTTGGGCTGCCGGTGAAAGAAAAAGTTTACAGGGCGAAACTGTACGGTAGCATGTTTAGTTACGCGTATTATTTCTTGGACATCCTCGTAGGCACGCCCCCGCAGCGTGCTTCAGTTATCTTGGACACTGGAAGCTCGTTGCTTGCCTTCCCCTGCAAAGGCAAGTTTTGCTTTTCTCTTCGGTCTTCCCCTATCCTCCTTTCGCAGCTGTTCTTCTCTTTGTGCTGGTCCTGCTATTCCCGGTGCACGTGCCCCGCTGCGGCGCCGCCGTATAGACTTCTATATACATCGGGATGGTGCCGCTACTCGCGGTGTGCGCACACCGCCTCTGTCCCACCGCGACCTGGGGAGCTACCACTGCCCTTGCGCCTCGTCTGTACAGATATACATATATATATATATATACGTATATACATATGTGTATATATGCATAGTGTGCGAGAGTGGGTCGACGTGTGTCTACTTGATCTGTCGGTACGTCCCTTGCTGTACCGCAGTGGCTTCTTTATGCTGCGATTTTCTCTTGTCTCTCCCCTCGTGACAGTGGTTCGGGCCTTCTTCGGTATCGTGTTGCTGTTGTTCTTCGGGTACCATGTGTGTCTGTCTCTGCTGTTGCTGCTACGACGTCTTGCCGTGTGCAGCTAGTGGTCTTGCAGCGCTACTGGAACTCTTCCTGTTGCGAACGCCGCAGTTGCGGCTATTCTGCTTTTTCCTCTCTTCTCCTGTACTGCCAATAACATCGGTACTGCGTTTGGTCGGGTAATGCGTGTTTCTTTTTGCTGCCCCGCCACCCGTGTTCTGGCAGCCGGTCTTTGTCTTTCTTCTGCTGCATGTCGTGGGTCTCTTGAGCGTATGCGTCGTTGCTATTGCTGCAGCCGTGTACGTGCCGTCCCGCCTGCTGCTGGCGTTCCTACTGCTCCGTCCCATGGTTGTCCTTTTTCTTCAGGCTGCGCAGACTGCGGCGAGCACCTCGACCCGGCGATTGACACCGGTCTGACAACGACGGGGGAGTGGGTCGGATGTACTGAGAAGGAGCGGTGCTTCGGCACGTGCAGCGTAGACGCGGTTTTCAAAGGGAAACTGAGGAACGAAGGGCGCGTGGGCAGCAGCAGCAGGTGTATGTACAGCCAAACGTACAGCGAAGGCAGCTCGATCCGGGGCATCTACATGTCTGACGTCGTTGCTCTTGGGGAGGTCGAGCAGCGAAACCCGTTCGTGCGATACGACTTCGTCGGTATGCACTTCCGCCTTCTGCCCTGCTGTTGTTCTCCCTGGACACGCCGTCGTGATTATTGCCGGTGCACTTGCTGCGGCAGCTGCTGGTGTTGCTGGTCGTATTGCTGTTGCTGCTACTGTGAATGATGATGTTGCGAGGCGTCTGGCTTCTGCTGTTCCTGTTGCTGCTGCTGCTGTTGTTGCTACTTCCTGCTGTTGCAGTTACTATTGCTGTTGCCGCTTCTGTGGTTGCTGTTGCTCCTGTGCGCATGGCCTGCTGCAGTCGCTGCTACTCCTGTTGTTACTACTCCCTGCTGCTGCAGTTGGTATTCCTGCTGGAACTGCAGCTTCGACAACTCGTGTGTGCGACTCCAGGTGCAACTGCTGCTCCTTCTGTTGCAGGCAGTGCCCGCCCCTGCCCCTGCAATACTGCTGCCCCGGACGCTGCAGCTGCAGCATCGTGTCGTTTTCGAGAGAAATGCATCGGGCCGCTGTTTTTCTGCCCGTCTGTGCCGGGTTCCTAACAGAAGGAAAGGTTTCTTTGTAGGATGCACGTGTGTGTGTACGTATATATGTATATCTATGAAAAGTGAGACCGTTCACAGCTTACAACGTCTACGACTAATGTCCGTACGATTACATATATCCATGTCCGTTATGTGTGTATACACACATATATGTGGGTCTGTGTGCCCATATCCGAAGGGTGCCACGCTGAACGTGCGTATGACTTCAACCCGTAAATGCTTCCCGCATTCGTCTTCGTGCCTCGTTGCCTGCCTTTCTGTCCTACCCTCTCTGTGTGTGTGTATAAATGTATGTATGTAAGCGTTCGTGTGTGGAGAAATGTATTTGCAGGATGTCACATTGAAGAGACGAATTTATTCGTGACGCAGAAGGCGGCAGGCATTTTCGGGATTTCGTTTCCGAAGGGACACCGACAGCCCACGCTCCTCGACGTCATGTTCGAGCACAGCGAGCTCGTCGACCGCAAGCTTTTTTCCATTTGCATATCTGGTAAATAAGCTCCTCTGTCTGTGAGACGCACCTGTGCTACGCGTGGGCATGCGCGTGTAGCTGTTTTCTATGAATGAAAAGGTCCTTCTTCCCGGTACACGTCGCTGCGTTGTCTGTGTTCACTCACTCGCCACCACATACGTGCGTCTTTGAGAGAAATTCGCGGCTTCACACATCGCTCTCTCTTCTGTCTCTCTTCGCATCCCTCTCGCTTGCATGCGCCCCATATATATATATATATGGCGTGCTTTTCTTCTGCAGCAGGACACACAGACGTCTCTCCACGTATGCCGGATGGGTTTCTTTTTGTCCACAGGGCGTCGCGCTCTCGGTCGCTTTGTCTCTGTGTGTCTCCTCTCTCCCTGTATACCCGTCTCGTAACTTTTGTGCGTCTTTCTTCGTTTGCACACACAAGTGTAAATTTCTCCACAAGCACAGAGATATGTGTGCATGCGTGTCTCGTCTCTTCCTTTCTCTCTGTTGGTGTTTTTTCTCGTCTCCCCCTATGCGCGTCGGTATCTTATGGCGTGTGAGGCGTCTTTCTTCGCGTCACGCCGTTCTTTGCTGTACACTCACTCTCCATCTCTGTCTTGGTGTGTATCCACATACATTTGATGGACTTTCTGTCTTCTCTCCGTGTCTGCGCCCCTCCTTTTGTATCTCCCGCGTGTGTAGTGAAAGGACGTCTTACTCGCCTTGCCCTGTGCGGATGCGTGTGTGTGTCTGCCTCTGTACATATGTGTCGCCGTCTGTGGTCCGAGTGCGTGTGCAGTGCTACTTTGTGTAAAGCTGCTGCGCTTCTCCACGTCAGCAACCGCATCACCGGCTCTTCTTCTGCTTCGTATGCAGACGTGCTCGCTCCTGCTCGTGTCGTTGTGTATGTAGTCCACCCACGTACGTGGTAGTGTAGAAATTCAGAGAGAAACGCACGCTGACGCCATTCCACCGATCTAGCTCTCGCCGTCTGTGTGGACTTCTCTTTTGCTGTAACGGCGACTTCTCTTCATAGCCGCGCACGACGGTTCGACTTCTCGACCGACTTCTACCGCGTACGTGCAGCAGGCGGGTCTACAAGCGGATCGCTGCTGATGAAGAGCCGTAAACATTTGCAGAGAAGAAGTCTGTATAGCTGTGAGAAAACGTCTACCGTCGTGCGTGTGTATGCGCCGCTCTGTATATATGGATATGTGTGGAGGTGAAGAGGATAGGTGAAGAGGGAGATAGTTTGAAACGCTTTTGTGTATGAGTGCACCTACATGTTGTTCTTCTTGTAGGTGCCGGCTGCAGTGGGTGTACATACGTACATACGTACGTATGTGTAGGAGGGTGTACAGGATGACATATGTGTATGTAACTTGCGACGGGATGCAGCAACCAGGACTCGTGCTTTCGGTGTTTTCGAAGAGATACAAATGATATGTACGCACGTGTTTTGGAAGGGACGTACGTTTGCAGATATGTATACGCGTACGTGTACATGGATATGCATATATATATATGTATATATGTATACATATGTATATGTATATGTATGTATATGTATATATATACATATATATATATAGATGTATATGCATATCCATGAACAGAAAGCGTCCAGTTGTGTTTACGTGTGCATGCGTAGATATAAGTGCGAACATCCAAATACATGTGCGTCCGCGTATGTATACATACGATGTAAACGGGCGTCCTGCTGTGTTGTCGTAGAGGATGGAGGTTTGCTGACGGTTGGAGGATATGAACCATCGCTGTTAGTGGCGCCTCCGGAGACGGCGCCGTCAACGCCGGCTTCGCTTTTCCCATGGCCTGCGACTACTACGGAAGGGGACATGGGGTGGGGTACTGCGGCAGCAACCGCGAATGCGCGTGGCGGCGTGGACAGGAAGTTGACGCTGCAGTATGGCAGCGGCTCAGCAGCGGAAGGCTTGGCAGCAGCTATCGCTGCAGAGGAGGGGAAGAAAACTTCTCCGCATTACTCGGACTTGATAGGCTGGACGCCGATCATCAGTCACTCCACCTATCGCGTCTTGTTAGAACGAATGGAAATCGAAGGTCTTGTACTCGGGCACGACCGCGAAGAATTCGGCAACACTATGGTCGACTCAGGTAAGAAGAGGCGCGCGCGTCGAGCCCCAGGCACGCCGCAGTGCTGCTGCGCGCCACAGCAGCACTGCGGCAGCAGCAGTAGCGGCAGCAGCGGCAGCAGTTGCGAGGCCGCAGTGGCAGTGACGGTAACAACAGCTCACCAGGCAGCGGCAACATTGGCAACGTACCGTAGGAGCGGGGACGGAATGCAGCAGCCGTGGGTAGTATGCTGGGACTTCGAGAGAGTGAAGGGGCGTGGGGCGTGGGCGCCGGAGGAGGAGACACAGAGAAGACAACGGCAAGGAGGATGGGAAGGCATGGGGGAGGCAGCAGCAGCGGGTGGTGAGTCAAGCGAGCCGACAGGGCAAGACGCGAGCGTGCGTATAGATATGATACGGCGCCTAGATGTGGGGGAAAGTGACGCTCGTGTGCAACTTCCCCAGTCAAGTGAGCTCGGTGTGTGATAAGAGAGACGTTTGCATGCGTTTACCCGTCTGTCCCGCAAAACAGGGAATAGGCCTGTAGGCCACTTCCAGAGGAAAACGATCGGAGGGGAAGAGTAAAACAGAGCAGGAAAGGTGCTTGGACGTCTACTTTGCGCCCCTGCACGCGTGCGTTGGCAGAAGAGAGAGACAGATGCGCATGCATTTCATTCGCTGCGTGGTCAACTTTAGGAGGGGGAGCAGACGGACAGCAGCCAGCAGGCGCGGGAGCAGTGGGAGTTGTCTTGGTGCGTGGTGGGGTGTCTGTACACACACCCGCGTTGGTGTTAGGTGACACGGCTGTCTTGTGGAGTACCTGTGCAGCAGCGGCTCTGCAGCGTCTTTGCTGCGCGTGAGGTGGTGTCTGTGCTACACGACATTGATGCGGCGCCTTCTGCGGGGAGCGGGGGGTGTCTCTTTTCTGGTGTAGGGACGACGTATTCGTACTTCCCTCCTGCCGTTTTTGCGCGGTGGCGACAATTTTTGCACCGGCTTTGCAATCCGGAGTTGTTTTGCGAACGGGAGAGAGACGGGCGTCTCTGCTGGCGGGTCTCACCGGGCACGGATCTGGCGTCTCTGTTTCCGCCGATCAAGGTGGTGTTCGGCTTCAGCGCCTCAGCCGCAGCAGGGCAGAGCGACGAAGACTACTACGAGCAGCCGCGGGAGCAGGTGGTCTGGTGGAGGCCGGAGGGGTACTTGTACCGCCGTACTGGGGGCTACTTCTGTGACGGTTTTGACGACAACAGAATAGAAGCGAGCGTGCTGGGTCTTTCCTTTTTCAAGAACAAGCTGGTCATCTTTGACCGAGAGCGGGACCGAGTCGGTTTCGCTGCAGCGCAGTGCCCCTCCTTCTTCGTCGACCAGCGCCCGCCGGGGCCGTCTGACACGCGCCGTAAGAGACAGAGAGAGGGAGAGGGAGAAAACAGGGGAATAGAAATGTGCGTCCCAGCAGCGAATCGTGTGTGCTCGCATGCGTCCGAAAGGTAAAATTGTTTGTCGAGTGTATGCAGCACGTAGGGAAGGGGAGAAACTGCGAAGGTGTGCGCGTGGCCGTTGGGGCGCCCAGGAGAGCGTCTTTTTTTTAGGCGCTCCCCGGCAGGACTTGCGAAGATGTAGGGGGGGAGCGCACAACGACGTGTTTGGAGGAGGATGCGACAACGCAGCACAGGGAAACTAGGGTTGGGCGAGTAGTACCTGAGGACAGTTGTTTCTGTAGGTGTAGACGCATGTAAGTGTGTCCGCGCGTCTATATATACATACAGCAAAGCGTCGGTCGTTTACCGGCAGAACGGTCCGCCTGTTGCGGTTGTGTTGCCGTGAAGATCCTCCTTCTGCTGCCGGGGCTGCTACCTATGCGCCTGCCCTGCTGCTGGTGCATCGCATCGCGTGTCTCCTGTACTGCAGATTTTGCTGCTGCTGCAGTACCAGCCGGTGCTGCTGCTGCTGCTTGTGGGGCGCCGGAGGAGCCGGTGGCGCTTTTTGTTGCAGGTCCCACTGCTGCGCTGCTGTTGACAGTGTTGCTGCTTCGCTAACGGGTTATAGCGTGATTTTTTGAGAGTGAAACTGCGCCAGCTGCACAGGATTATATGCGGACACACAGCGACGCGTAGCATCAAATGTGTGTACAGACGGTGCTGAGCAACAGAACAGACCGTGCGACCACTCGTGAAGCTGCCGCTGGTCGACAAACGAGTAAATCGCTCCTCCTGTTTTATCCGTACTGCTGCTGCTGCTGACTTTTTCGCTGGCAGGGGCATTGCCGCTGCTGCTGCTGCCGGCACTACTGCTGCTGTGCCGCCGGTGCGGGTCCTGCCGCGACCTGCTGCTTGACCGCTGCTGCTGAGGGTGGGACTACCGCGCCACCTGCTGCGGGCGCGGCCTGCTGCTTGTGTTTGGGCGCATCATCAGGGAGTCGCTGCTGCGACCACAGCAGCAGTGACCTGCGGTTCTTGCGCTTGCTGCTGCTGCTGCTGTGGGGAATACCTGTGTAGCTGCTGCGCGTGGTCAGCGTCAGGCACTGCTGTTCCTGCTGTCGTTTGCCCTGTGTGTTCAGCAGAATCCGTGAGCGGCGCGTCGTCTGATGCGGTGCGCTCTCCTGCTTCAAAGGTAATCTACAGGAACCGTTCTACGTGCTCTATGTGCTAGTGCCGCCCACCAACTATTGAATGTCCATGTGAGGGCCGCGGACGTCGATTTTTGTGCAGGCACATCGTGAACAAGGCAGAGAGAGGAACGGATATATTTTATGCGTCTACTTGTGTTTAACTGCATATGTGTAAAAAGGTTGTTTGCGTACGGGCAACATATGTACATACAGGATATATATATGTATATATGTATAGTAGATATGTGGGCTTCCGCAGTACGCATGCATCAGTCAGAACAACGAGGTTCCGGGTATGTGCATTCTTCCCGTTTTTTCCCTATCTCGAGGACGGCCTACAACGTGTGTGTGGACAGATAAACATCCATGAATACACGTCAACATACATGTGTCCCTCTCCCTTTTGGTTTCCTCTCTCTACCTATATATATATATATATATATATGTAAGATTCCTTATGTACAAACATACAGACAAGCCTCTCCCTCGATGGTATACAAAGTGATTCAGCCTCCCGTTTTATCTAGGGAATATGAGTCGCACACTGGTGGCTGACAATCGTGAGAGGGGACGCGAAGCACAAGGTTATATTACATAGAAATACTTGCATACACGTGCGTGAAGACATACATGGGCTTGTGCATACATATATATATATATATAAATATATGTATATATATGTATATGGAACTTTATCCATATATATATATGTATATGTATGTATGCATGTAAGTGATGTATCAATATCATATATGTGTCCATATATGTGCATATATGTGTACATGTGCATGTATACACGTATATGGTGTACACATGTGAGGTATGTTATTCTACACCCCGACGTGTGTATTTGTACACGTATTTATACATATATATATATATAGACATATAATCTGTAATTTTGAAGGTCGGTGATACAGGTGCGTACGTAGGTTCTTACACGTGTGATTTCGACTGGTGTGATCGCGAACGTTTACGCAGGTGGACTTGCCTGGCGAGGAGGAAATGGAGGAAGAGGTGGAGCGGGACGAAACGGTGGACGGTGCCGAGAAGAAGGAAGGCCATGCCTTTCTTCTAACTTTATCTGCCTTCTGTATGTTTCCTACCAGCCTGGACTGCGTACACGTATATATATATGTATATGTCTACATGTGTGGGTACATCTGTACGTACGTTTCTATATAAACGTAACTATATATATATATGCACACAGAGGGGTCTAGCGGCGGTCCGTGTGTGTATCGACGCATCTGCAGGGGGCGAAAGACGTGAGCACGTACGTATTCACCTCACTGTATACGCATGCGTATGTGTACACATATATCTGTGCGCGTACGTGTGTAGGTGCATCGACTGACCTGTTGAGGTATATCAGGAGAAAGGGCGTGGACGTTCGTTGCAACAGTGACACTACCGAAGAACAGCAGTCCCGCGTGTGCGTCTCCACGTTTTGTCCTTCACGTGTTTTTCTTCTCCTCTCACTTCCTCTCTGCTTTGAAGACCTCTCTTTACATAGCCGTTGTGCGAACACGTTTGTGCTTACATCTGTCGAGAACATACATATATATATGTGGTGGAATACTATATGAGCACAGTCTACATACACAGACCTACGTGTGTGTATATATGAAGTTATGGAACTCTAAAAGTATATCTGCTTGTGTAGCTGTACTAGTTGTCGAGAGATGTAGGAAATTACTTACGCGTATACATATGCTGTGCAAGTGTGTCTCTGTTCTAGACGTATACAAATACGGCCAAACATTTAGAAAGCGGGGGGGGGGGCGTCGCGGTTTCCTCCGTTTTCCTCTTCGGCTTCTGCACAGCCCTCAGCAGCACGTTTCGTCTGTTCCTCGTGCCCCTCTGCACGCATGCGTCTCAGCGTGTCTCCGTGAATCTGTCTATGTGTACACATATATAGATATTTATGTATATATATATAGATCTATATAGTTTTTACGCAGGCTTGCGACGAACACATGTGTGTTGTTGTGTGTTATACATGTGTACATATATACATATATATATTTCTACGTACGCGTGTGGGCGAGAATAGGTGGATTCTTCTGTTTGGACGAGCTCCAGACTTTGTAATGGTGTAGACACGGGATGCGGCAAGAGGCGTCAGGGATGCAGTCTGCCTGGGCGAAGATGTTTCTCGCAGGCACAAACTCGTAGAAGCCGTGTCGACGCCCGGGGGTTGCACAACAATGCTACGAGTTTCACTTTTTTCTGGTCACCTGCATGCGTCGAGGGCTGTCAAACGTACGTGGATGTGTATACGTCAGTTATGTGTCTCTGTTGCTGCAGGACCCTCGAAGATACACAAACATATGTACATTCGTCCATAAACATATATACATTCGTATAGACACTTGCACGTATGCAGATGTGCGTGTCTGGGTATTTCAGCGCATGTGTATATGTGTGCGCATACATGAGGATGCATGCCATCCGTATACACGTGTGTACACGTATATGTGTGTTTACAAAACGCGTTCGTATACAGATATGTATAGTTTTGCATGTGTGTAGCTATCCATCAATAGACGTGTGTGTGTGTCTGAGGCGCACGTTGCAAGTTGTAGGTTGGCACGGTGAATCTTGTTCTGCGTATCTTCCCCCTTGCGTGCTCGAGGGTTTTGCTGCTGCAGTCTGCGATCTCGCGGGTGTGCGGTATTTCTGACGCCTTGTCTGTACTTTTTCAAAGTGCGGATTTGTATCTGGTTCTGTCGTTGCTGTTTGTTTGCCTCTGCTGCAATGCGGATTTATTTAGCACTGTGGTTGCTGATCGGCGGTTTCATATTGGCGATCATCTTTGCCATGGCGTTCATTCTCTACAACACTTCGAAGCTCGATTCCTTTACTCAAGTAGTGCCTGCAGCTGCCTTGGTCACCACTGCTGCTGCCGGTCCCGACCCACACGCTCCTCCTGCTCCTGCGGGGAGGGAATGCTCGGGCAGCGACACCGGAGCATCCACACAAAGCAGCGGGAGCAGCAGCGAAAGGGCTGTCTCTGGCAGCAGCGGCAGCAGAAGCAGAGGCAGCCGGGGAGCAGCAGCGGCCGATGAACGACGAGGACGCAGGAGCAGCAGCAGCAGCAGGAGGCACAAGGACGGGACTGCAGTGTTTCAGACTGCGCGCCTGCCGACGCCGAGCAACGCAGCAGCAAGAGGAGCGCGTCGCGCAGCAGCAGCAGCCAAAGCAGCAGCGAGTGCGACTACGGCAACAGCCGCGAAGGCGGGATCTCAGCTGTCACACTTCGTTCAGAAAGCTGCTGCTATTTCGACGGCGCGTCTCGTGCAGCAACGTGGTCCTCGCCAGCAGCAGCAACGCATGTGCAGGCATCAGCAGCATGCATATCTCGACGTTGAGAGCGCACAGCCTTTTTCCCTGCAGGAAGAAACTTACTATGACAGTGAGTCTGTATAACCGACAGCGCTAGTGCTGCCCTCACTGCTCACACTTGCGCTCCTCTATCATCCGCGCGGCTGCTGCATTTCCTAAGCCTGCTGCTGCGTCGCCTGCTCGCTTGTAACGGCTGCGTCAGTACGTATTTGGACAGCCTCTTCAGCTTCTGGTTCTGCTGTTGCTGCTGCAGCCGATAAACTGTTGTTGCTGTTGGGGCTGCGTGGGGTTCATCAACTGTGGTGACTGGCTGCTGTTGCTTTGGTGCTGCTGCTGCGTTTCGTCCGCCGCAGCTGTCTCCCGTGCCGCTGCTGCTGCTGCTGCACGGGGCCTGTGTGTGCGGGTCTGCTGCGTCTCGGTGTGCTGCGCTGCAGTGGAAGCAGAGGGAGACTCCATAAGCTTAGTAGCACTTTCAGAAGAAGAAGGTGGACCGTATCTCGGAACGGATCATTTGTTTAATCGGGGCCCTGGCTCCAACGTGGGCAGTGAGAGACAATATGAAGAGACAGAGACGGACGAGGAGCAGGGACTTTCGAGCACCAGCAGAAGACTGGGGATGTCTTCCCCGTAACATGATCAAGTGTTCCTGCAGCAGCAGCAAGAAAGACATACATGCAAGTGTCCGGTTGTGCATACGTGATTTGTTCAACTGCGACCATCTGTTGTGGTAGGAGCGCCGATCACGTAGAGTGGCCTCCCCATCTTTGCTTCAACATCGCGTACAGCGGTTTTGCGACCCTGCGAGCTCGGGAGAATGTCCCGTGCGGGGTACTGTGCAACGTGTAGTGAATATGTACTTGTTTGTAGACGTTTACAGGAAAAGGTAGACTCTTTGGTTTTTCTCTCTGCTGTTCTTGATGGATACGCGTGTACGTTTGTGCATGTTCTGCTACGTAGACGCAACTACAAAGCGATTATATAGAGGTACGACGACTTTAGGATGAAAATCCTCCTGTCGGGCCGAACGCTGCGGGTCTGTTAAGACGAGTTTGGTGTTGCTGCTGTGGGAGGAGAGTCTTCTGCTTTTGCTGCATGTATGCTTCGTCCGGCGAGCAGCAGCAGACGCGCGTGTACACACGAAAGGGCGTGCCCTCTATGTGTCCTGTCGGAAGGGAGTTGCTGTGCGGCAAGGAGCAGCAGCAACGCGCTCGACCAGCAGGAGAGTCAAAGCTTCTCTATATACAGACGTGCTTGAATCCAGATGCATGTTTATTGATAGGCGTTGCAGCGTTGCTACGCAAGATAGGACGAGGTATGCTGCAAGTGAGATAACGGCGCAGCTATTTCGTCGCAGACGTGCAACAGCAGTAACTGCGCATGTCAGTGGAAATGTATGTGAATCGTATAAAGCAGCAGAACGGACAGCAGCTGCAGCAAGAGTCTCGCGCCACGCAGCTCCTGTCGAAACAGGGAGACGGGGAGAACTGCTGCAGTTTCGGATGCTGCTGCCGAGCACTCTGATGCTGCCTCTGCAGTCTGCGACTCCTCTCGTTCCGCTGTAGGGGGCGGGGTGAGCGGGGCTGGCGATTCACGTTCTGTTGCTGCCATGCTTGATTCGGCAGATTCACATGTGAATTCATCGAAAAAGCTGCCTGTAATAGCGGGCGAGGCCTGCGTCGCACATAACGTGTCAGTGGGCCTACATATTTGTCAGCGTCTTCTGCAATGTATTTGCACATTTACTGTCTACACAAATGCCTCAGGCGTGCCATACGATATGTACAATGTATGTGTTGTGAATTTAGTCTTGTAGTTGTGTATGAAGGTGTTCAACTGAAGTTGCTGCCGGAGTGCACTTTAGCTGCGGCAGCACAATGCCGTGCTGCTACTGCAGTGGTTTCTTGGAGGCATTATTTTGATGAAGCGGTGATATGCTGAGTGGGGACCGAAGCAGACGGTAAAAGACGCATTTTACACAACGCGATCTAAATGGAAAAGGTGCGGTGCGTGCCACGCAGGTGTTCGGTTTCACCTCCTGCGGCTGCAGGGGTGCCGCTCCTCCTGCAGCAGTTCCCGTGCGGTGCTGCAGCTGTTCTCTCTGGCTTTTGGTTATTTCCGAGTATGTGTTCAAGCTCGCTAAGAAGCGAGAAATGGCACTGTGCTATTTCGGGCAACCGACGTTTGAGGCAGAAAACACAAGAGCCGTGCTCTGGCTCCAGCCAAGCCTCAGGAAGCCCCCGTGGGATCCTTTGGGCAAACGCCCTCATATAGGCTGTATATATCCAAATACTGCAACGTCGCCTGTAGAGCTCAGATGCTGAAGTTGCTTCACCGGAACGCGGGCATTACTCGGCCCATTTACGCATGTACTGTAATCAGCGGTTTATCGCAGCATACTGTGAGAGTCGTAGGATGTTTCCGTCGACAGAAGGAGAGCACTTGTATACGTACATATGTATATATAGGAGGAGCACGTATGTGCCGCGGCATCCATAGGAACATTTATCAAGCAAAGTAATTTTTTTGGTTGTCCACATTCAAAAACGCTCAAGTGCGCACAAGTAAAACCGTGAGCAGAAAGTAGCCTGGAGCGTGCTTCGAAAATCACTCTCTACGGCGTGCGCCGTGCGCCTCGCGAATTCTAGCGTGCGTGCTTCGCATCTTATCTGCAAAGCAGTACCACGTGCGATGTACCAGACCCTCATTTCTACTGATCTCTTGACCCGCGTGCTGCTACCGGGTTGAAGAAGTGTATGCCACTAAACGGGCGTGCTACGGATGTGGGTGCTCTTACAACTGCAGAGGTACCTGGTGGAAGATAGCGAAAAGAAAAACACATTCAGGGTACTAAAGTTTACCACACTGCCGTATAATGTTTGCCGCTAGAAGAATCACTACCGCTATACCTAGTCTTCTCCTAGTGACGTCACCAGCGATCCTGTTGCCGCTGTGTCCCTGCTGCTGTAATTCAATCCGACACCAGTTACTGTCGCCGGCTGTGGACGGGCTGCTGCAGCTCTGCGTGCTGGATTGGAACCTTTAACGTGCAGCGTAACTCCCTTTCGGTGAGCGGTCAATTGCCGCAGCAGGGCTGTCATGAGACGCAGCTGCTGTTACATTTACGTTCTCGCTGTTCCTGCTGTTGAACCGGTGTTGCTGCTGGTTGGGACGCTGTTGGAGCAGTTCAAAGACGCTCCCGTCGCCTTTTTATTCCGTGGGTGTACTGGTTTTCTCGAGGCACCTTCTACTGCTGCAGCTGCTGCTGCCCCGCGAGCCTCAGTGCTGTTGTTTTCACGGAACCGCTTCTGCTGGTTTACCGCCACGTAGTCATGTGGTGAACACACGCCAGCAGACACTTGTTATGGAGTGAGCTCTCCTGGGTCACACACGTCTCAAAGTCGGATCAGTCGAAACGTTCCCCGAACTTTACAGTTGAAGAACTGATAAAGTGCACGAGAGCCGTGTGCTATTGATATACACGTATATTCTTAAGAATGCTAGACCGGTGCTAGCACGTAACCACGCGGGTACGTCAGAAGCTGCAAAACGGTTCCTTCTAAAAATTGATGATCTGAACAGCACCTGGTGGAGTTTTTTCGCCTCCCTTGAAACGCAAATTCCCCATATGTTCCAGTGTCCATTTCAAGTAACTTCGTCAACTACGATACACATACGTGTATATATATATATATATATATTGTACACCTTCGCACGCGCGTATGGATGTGTACAGGTGCATACACATACATATATATATATATGGCGGTGCTCAAAAGTATAAAGTTTTATCTCCAAAAGAGCTCATATCTTCGAGGAAGACTTTTACGGTGCAAAGGACTTTAGGCGCATCCAAATGCGCATTGTCTCTCGTAAGCAGCCGCCGGCATGGCTGGCAGTATCGAGACCAACTCTGTGGAAAATCCTCTGAGTGCACCCCGAGCAGCTCGCAGTTGCTGCGCCTTGACACAGACAGCAAGACCAATAGAGGAATTCTCCACATCAACCACGTACGTACACGTTTCTCTTCGAATAAACATGCGGATGTTGTAGGATAGTTGATAGCTGATCGAGCGCAGACTCATCCTCCACAAGTACGTGTGCACGCTTATGGAGATGTACGTGTGTTTACGTATAACTCTGTGCTTACATCTGCGTGGAGGTGGATGAGTGTTTCAGTGTCGCCAGTATCTGCGCTAGCAGGGATGGCCTCGTCATGCGTGTTCACGAAGGGCAACAACACCTGCTGCCTTCTGATACTCTGTTGTACGTCTAAGCACATACACTTTACCCTGTAAATCCTTACTTACAGATCTCCGTCTTAACATATCTGCATTCCTCTACAAAGAGATGCATACATGTTCACGCCTATACTCCTTCGATTTCCGTCATCCTCTGCTTGTTCCCACATTCTCTCCGTCCATCAACTTGTATGGCGTATCTGTTCGTGCACGAACAGTGAAGGCCTTACCGGAGTGTGCTGCACTGAGAAGGTCCGAGGAACCTTTCGCAGGAGCACGGCAGCCATTTCTTTAATGCGTGTGACGGTTTCGACGTAGAAGTGTGCCACTTCCTTAGAAGGTGCGCTGTTCAAGTACTCTGCGTCCACCTGAGAAACAACACACCTCACGCATACACCATGAACTTCGACATATTCACTCACCGCATGCAAAGGATCCAGTGCTTCGTACGTAACTATTACAAAGCTTTACCAGCACGGACATATACATATGTACATGCATGAGTAGACGTACGTCAGTTCACGCGCATGCGTCGAATGATCGGGGCATGGCCGCGTTATCGATAGTCCACACGGCGCCCTGGGATAAACAAACGTATTTGTGCCGAACGTAGAAGCAAGCTTAACACATACGTGCACCTACGTGGCCGCGCATGTCAACTTGTTTGATGTGTGGTAAAGTACGGAGCCGTCGTTATCCCTGCTGACACAATTACACGCGCAGACGAAATTGTGACTTGACTTCACCCCCTCACGGATGGCTGTGTTCACCATCCTGGCGACTTACACGTGTGTTCACATGCACTGACACATTCACACAGGGCATGATCCGTGTGGGTTCCCGTATATGTACACACGTACGCAGATAAAGAGAGGCACTGAAGAACTACACTGATATTATTTGTGTTGGATTCTGGAGTCGATTGTGTCTATCACCCACGGTGCACCAGTAAGCGCAGCTATTTGTACACGCGTACGTTCACAGAAGAGAAGCGTGCACGTGTAGGTATCAGGAAGCATACACATACAGTACCTCAAAATGCCTCTGTGCGCAGAGCACGCACGCCAAAAATCGCCGTACACCTGACCTAAGTATATGCAGGTACACGGCTCTCCCTGCGATATTTGCCAGTGTTCGATAAGTATAGTACATCAAGTATGTACAAACTCATCTACGCCCTCATTTACCGTGTGAAATGTGAGCATGTGTAGGCGTGTCTCATACTTTCGACGCTTCTGTCCGACTACATACATCCCTAGGTGCGCGTGTATGTCATTATGCTTCTACGCTCTGCTTCAAAGTATCCAGCTACGCAAAACCGTGTCTAACTCGTTACCTGGCATAACAATTCAACGTACACCGTCCACGGTTTCTCCTCTGTGACAGCCACCCCCGAGCGGGTTTCTTCATTGAAGTATCCAGATATGCGTGGTTGTTCAGCGTACGCATGAGCGCACTGCCAGCCTCCGTATTTCCGTCTTCGAAGAAAATGCAGTACACGTCTTCGTCTTGCGCGACACGCATCACTCCACTGCCTGATTTTGCATGCGTGGGGAGGCTTTCCTTTGGTGAAGGGTCCCGCTGCTACGTTGTTGTGCCGTAGTCTCCTCGCTGCTACTATGTTTTTGCCTCCTGCCGCCACCACCTCGCTCTTCGGCGCCTCACACGCCCCTTGTTCACTTTTAGCGTACAGTGTCAGCTCTGCGTAGCACGCCAGGTTCTCAAAACCCCGTGTGTCACTTTCAGCTGATAAACTTGCTGCTTGGGCCACGGCACCGCACGACGCTGTGCAGAGTTGCACGGACGTGCACTCTAAGCTCTTGCCTGACTGCAGGAGCAGCACGTGCAAAAGTGTTTTCCCAGCAAGCGAAAGACCAGGGAACGACGCACTCGCTGCTGTTGCAAGCAACGCACCTCCCTCATCTGCAACCTGGACATACCAGGCCCGCATAGCTTTCGCCGTGTTTTCACCTTCTAAAGTGGATGCTGTCGCACTCGACAATGCGCGCACTTCAACACATGCTTCTTTTATCGCCACCACTGTGCCTGCCGCTTCTTGACTTGCTGAAAGTGTTGGAGCTGCTGGTGTTGTTGCTGTTGCTCCTGCTGCTGTTACTGTTCCTGCTACTGCCCTTGCTCTTCTTGACGCTGTTTCAGTTGTCGCTGCTGCTCCTCGGTTATGCGCCGATATTGGTGGGCTGTGTGCAACCGCTGCTGGGGACTTTGTTGCCGCCGGTCCTACAACTGCAGCACGCGACTGTGGTACAGCAGGTTCGGCTGATATTGCTGCCACCACTACTTCCAACTGCTGCTGCGGGTGTGACCCGATGTGGGACACCCTGTCGTGTTGAAGAAAAGCATCCGTGCGACGTGCGTTCACGTGTGGTGAATAGCCGTCGTGATCTAGCGCGAACGTGAAAACATCGTCCCAAGGGGGACAGCAGCACCACTGCATCTTCGTCAGCAGGAAAGAAGCCCGACACGCTACAGAGCCGGGCACCTGTCAGACCTTTGCGCCAATGTGATCCACTGTTCCTAGCTGTAAGTGACACAGTCAGCACCCGCTCTACAACTCTATATATGGGTATGTACAACTGCGTACGTCCATATATGTATATATATATATATATATATATGTATACGCGGGTGCACATATACATGCTAAATATATATCATCAAACTTGGAAGCCCCTCTACACCAGAATTAACTGAACCTTTCAGGTTCTGGTGTACGTATGACGACGCAAGTACGCGATGGAACTATTGCAATCAGCGTAAAGGAAAGTACGAAGTGAAAAGGCACTACGACGCTAACTTTTCAGAAAGGGTTTGAAAATGTGTGGTCATACACACACTCGCAGGGTACACGAGCATGCCTAGAGTCATCAACTGACATCCACTTGGGAGTATATGCAACTTCTGGCTCCTGAAGAAAAGCGACCTTTGACATAGGTTACTAACACCTAGTGCCGTCAAAGTACCATATGCATCTGTCCCACATACATATGCGTATACAAAAGAACCTATTCCGTTTTACACGCATAAGTCTTTCAAGAGAGAGGCTGCTATTACTACGAACGGAGTGTCGAGGAGATGTACGTTTCCAAAATAAGCCATTGTTACATTAGTGTGTACTTTCACGGTCCTTTACGCCCGTAAAAAGACGGATGGCCATATATGTACACAGGGACTGATATCGGTACACACAAAATGTGGATGGAATGGACGTCTACAGGAGTAACAGCTGTCTTACATATATGTGCTCTCCTGCTTACGCTTGTGTGCCCTTGACATGCGTGTCGTCAGCAATTTACGCGCTTCACCCAGGTGTGGTTACAACTCAAGCTTTCGCGTTGTTCAGCGGTGCAGCAGGTCATGGTATGCCCCACTCTATACAGCAGTATGCATCCATTTGAATATGCGTGTACGTTTGAGTAGTCCTGCTGCACGTCACAAGAGGGATCAACTAAAGCCTTAACAGAATTCGCATGTGCGATGACGGCGAATCGATCGATATTACCGCGGACCTGTGAGAACTTACCGGGCAGAGAAGCGAGAGATGCTTCTGTACGGTCACGGTGCGTGGTTCGATGTTACAACGGACTTATAAGCTGGTACCAGCTGGAAAAAAAATAGACACTTATGTGGCACGATAGATGAACATAAGAGAAGGAGCTCTGGATTGAAATTTGGTGCTCACACGTTTACCTCTTACGTAAGAATCACAAACATATTCACATACCTATATTCAGGGACATGGTCACGTAGGTAGATCTGTACATGTATAGGTATGTTAGCAGAGTAGTCATCTGGGTAGAATTGTACATGTCATGCACATGTGCACAAAGGGACGGCCAAGATGTATATATATATATGCACTCAGACAATTACAAGGCAAATATGTTGAGAGGATGTGTTGCATGTGAATAAATGTAGGAAAGACTATGGGGAGCTGCATTGTTTTGCCTGTATTGCCCGACAATACGCCTTTACGCGCATGCACACTTGGTCCGCGCATGTTATTGATAGTGCTTTTCAGCTTGTGCGCCTGAGTACATTGTAATTCATGTTTTCATTCGTACATGAGCTGCTGGCACTTTTGCCTACGCTGTAAATACATGAGGATGCGTATGACTTTGGCCTCCCTGTATACTGACTTCTACGTACGTAAAGAAATCAAGGGGCAGCTAAGTATCTGTATAATCTTGTACACGCTTGTTCACAACTGCACTTTTTGCGTGCCAAATATATATATATATATTTATATATATTTATATATGCTTCCTTGCACAAGCTTGCCGTTACGCACAGACTTGTGCATTCCATATGTACGTGTCGACTCACACAAAGTCATTTGTGGATACACTTACGTGTGCGTATATACATACAGCCATTCCTACGTTTGCACGTGAACG
The DNA here is from genome assembly GCA_000727475.1 of Sarcocystis neurona. Taxonomy (NCBI): domain Eukaryota; phylum Apicomplexa; class Conoidasida; order Eucoccidiorida; family Sarcocystidae; genus Sarcocystis; species Sarcocystis neurona. The sequence goes on from KL647291.1 coordinate 4,273,974, forward strand.
TATGCGTCCATGCACACATACGGATAATAGAGCTAGATTTGATGTGAGTTTCACTTGCCTTCCGCTGCTTTTTCCCCGCATGTGTACGACTGGGTACACGTGCACTTATGGCTGTGGTTATACATACATATGTACAGGTATACATATATAAATATATATATATATACACACATATACATTCATACGTACATACATACACGCATACACACGTGCTTTTGCGTCCTTTATCACGTGTGTACTTATGGAATGGGAACCACACTGAACAGGACCACATGGCACAGTTCTTTTTAATACAGTGGTAACGTGCGCACCATCTTTTGAGCAGGTTCTTGTTTTCGATGTTCATACGGATGTGGATGAGTTCTGTGCAGGCGTGGGAATTATTGTACACAGGTATATGCGTGTGCTCATTATGACCCTTCCTTATCAATTCCGTAACTGTATATTGGTGCGGACTTTGACAGTGTCACCAACGGTTTTAGTTTGCCCGTGTACGAGCATTCCGTTTCGTATGAACGTGTTCTACGTATGTGTTGTATGCACCGTCGACTTAGGTCACCTCGTTGGCTGCTGCACTGTCTCGTTACTTTGTTGGTGCACTTCTTAGGGTACGGATGAAATTTCTTTAGCTACTGCAGCACACCGCAAAACTGTGTAAGAGTGTGAGTTCAACGTCACACAGAGGCAGAGGTGACTACGAACGCTATTGCAGCGGAGCGTGAATACAGGAAGACGCGAAGAAATGTTTGTCGGTCAATGTAAAGGTGCACGTGCTGTGAGACAGGCCCTGGAGGGGATCCCCCTCCTCCAGAATGATACACCTGTGTCGCTCCAGCGAAATACATACTTACAAACGAAACAGAGGGGTATCAGTCGATAATGGCACCGCGACGACGGACAGTTACCGAGCTGGAGGTATCTTTGCGTGCGAGTCGGCAAAAACGGCAGAAGTGCTCCTGTGTTTCACCTAGTCCTTGGCTGATATTCACACGCACGCGATAGGTTGAGACGGAGAAATTGCGGGTGAAAAACCTATTCACAAGGTGGGAAGAAAAGACCGTAGAAAGCGGGTGCGATTGACGCTTACGTGTGTATATATATATATATATACACGTGTACGCAAACAACTCATTTTTAGGGACACACGCGCTTGCATCCACATACACACATTTTTGCAGTGAACAATTGTGCGTGCGCATCTTCGATCAGTGTACAGGGCTAAAGGGTTCGATAGGCACTTTGCATATCGTGGCTTTCACTTTCACACAAAGCACACATTTTCGCTTCCTCGCCCAAAATCATACGCGCACGTGTGTACTCGCTCTTGCGTTCCTCACAAAAGTATATTTGGACTGAGATACGCATCTATATGAACTTGTGTTCATATACACAAAGAAGTACTTACAGAAATGCATGTCTGCACGGAGGACACAAATGTGCGAGGATTCGAATATGTTCTTGTTGTAGCTTCCTGTACAAGCACGTACGGTAAGTCACTTGCGAAAAACTTCGTTGAGCTGCACCCCTTCTTGTGACATTTTTCCTGCTCTGGCGAGAAAAGCTGTAGAACGTGACGTGGTGGCACGTCGGAGCTCCACAGTGGCGTGTCTTTGTTCTCTAACTGTGGAGTCTCCCTCGCGGCTGTGTAGTACTCGAGGATTCACTACTACCAAACGTGCGATTTCCCACAGTATTCGTTGTGCATCTCCGTTACTGTTTCGCAACTGAAGGTGAGAGTGGATAATACTACAAGTAGCAGACAATGCAGTGCAGCAGAAGTGTTTACACCACGAGTCCCATTCTTGTTCGTCCTTACTCCTGTAGGGACTGGCTGTGCAGCATGAGTGCGAAGAGAAATTGACGGGGTACGCTTGCTTCGTAGTCCTCCGTATCACTGTGTAGCAGCTGTATATCCTTGCTTTCACCTAACCACATAGGACACGTTCCCCCCCGTATCTGTATGTTTCTCTGTGTAGGCAAGCACTGTGTATGCTGCTGTGCACGGCCGTGTGGAGGGGTTCTATCCCTACACATGTGTTTGTATGTGTGAACTTTCGGATAGAACAAGGGTACGGCAGGTGCTGAAAGAAATATGCATGTCCTTTGATTGTCTTGCCCGTACAGATAGATGACTTTTTCAGGCGGCGTACACATGTGAGGGAAAGTAGGTTTGTTGAAGAAGTGCTGCTTTCGTTTTGCCGGTAAAGTGCACTGTAACGAGAAAGGTGAACGTTCCCACTACTGGAGCGAGACTAATCTCATGAAATGAGAAGCCAAAGAAGCAAACGCCCCTGATCGCCCCCGGTGTCGCGGCAGGGTATTTCTACTTCCGGGTCGCCGAGGTTCTTCACCGCTGAACTGGTTCACACCTCTTACAGCGTTTACGCAGTTATCTTGCGGTGTTAATATTTACCGTGTACATGTGTGTAGACGTGAGCATTCCTCTGCCGTACCTTGCAACAAGCAAGCATAAAATTGTGCGGGGAAAAGTTGCAGGTGCTCTGTGAGATACTGACTGGACGACCTGATTTGTGCCTCTATCAGTAGCAGGCCTGCCCGTGTAGAGTGCTCACACAAACGTATACGGAGGTACACAGGGACCACCAGTATCCTTTCTGAACTTCTGGTTGTCGGCAACTGCTGTCGTTCCAGTAGCGTCGATACTCCTGGGCGTCCTGTTGGTGCTGGTGAAGTTGCGTGTGCGACAGCTCAGGCGCAGCTTGTCACCAGTTTTCAAGTCATAGACAGCGAAACTTTGAAGTGGTACTCCACCGTACCAAGACGTACAAAGCGTATGCGTAGCAAGTGTTTTCAGTGCTGCTGTTACCTGCCGCTGTTGGTAGTCGCTGCATAATCACTTCTACGAACTACACGAAGTACATCCGTTCAACCACGTTCAAGCTATCACTTGCTGACTGCTTTACTTGGAGCTTCATGTAATTTCCTCCTTCAATCCGGTATGCGTTTCCCTGCCGCACTCTCTCCCCTAGCCTCATTACAGCTGCAGAGGTATGGGAACTTTCCTCGAAAACTGCAATGGACCTACGGGTAACCGATGTAGCAATTCGCGAATGTGCGCTCCACTGCTGAACACACTCGTGTACGGACGTACACCGACCTACGTACCTATACACACTCCCACAGTGCAAGTATGTGCGTAAGCCCCGTATGCAGCCACACGCGTGCATCTACCTGTACATTTTATGCGTGTGTGTAACGCAGGGATTGACGTGTCTATGTGAAGACGTGCAGGCGCACTTGTGCGTCGGCGCACCTATTCGCAGTTGCCGACCACACAAACCAGCGCACTCTTCTTCTCCTTCCTTGAATGCAAAAATACGTGTGAGTACGCAGACACGACGCGGGTACGCAGCATTTTGATATTGTCTTGGCCATGGCTGTGCACATATACGAGGGACCAGCTCGTAAAGAGATGCTCCTCATGTGATTTACACTGCAGTCCACGGGTCCCATCTCTCGTTGCATACAGATGCTCTACGTATTTACACTGCAATTCACGGTTCGTATCTCCCGGTAGAGAGAACAGGACTTCCTCGTTTCTTCTTTACTGTCAACAAAGTGTACGTACACCGCGACCGTTCCCGGAGAGCACATGACATCTTCATTTCTTTTTGACGGTCGGTCGGATTTCGTTGTCACGCACACACACACACACACACACACACACACACACACACACACAACACTCTTTCAGAAGAGGCCTGGCCACTGATGCGTTCATGTACGTGTAGGAAGTTTTGTGCGAGTTAGGTGACGTACACGAGTCGCTGCTTCCGACCTGAGTCGGGAATACGGAGGGCCTGTGCTGTAGCTAAAGTGCCTCTCATTCGTTGGACATGCAGCTCCCGCTGGAGTTTCCACCTGCAGACTCGTAACCGCGAGGATACGCAAGGCAAACGCAAGAAGGCGAAGGCTTATCTGCCGTGAATGCCGCAGACTCGTAATTTCGGGTATCCGCGAGGCAAACGCACTTATTGAGGTGGCTTATCTATTGTTAATCTGTGACTACGTGTAGAGGAAGGAAAGGATGAAACATTTCCTCTGATTTTCCCGTCGCTGCTGGTGCGGCAGCACTAGCAGGCAACCACAGCTGCAGCAGTCATGCGCAAGAGTTGCTTGTCGCTGCGTTAATATGGCTCCGCAGAGACAGACATGCGTCACTCCTGTTGAGTGTGCAGTAGTGCATTTCATCATTCTTGAGCAACATCCGATTTCCCGTGTCCTCCTTGCTACGCCGGCGAGTCTGGAGTGGCAATTTCTCCACAGATTAGTGAAGCACAGTAGCAGCGGCAAACGTGCAGCACGGGCAACCGCACCGGCGCCAGTACTTGCAGTGAGAGCCGCAGCACAGCAGTGGCGAGAGCCGCCCCGACAGCCACCTCGGTAGAACGTTGTGGCGTTGTAGCCTCGGGCTCACTTGCAGCGAGGGTTGGTAAAGTCGAAGTAGTACCCCACGAACCATAGTGGAACAAGGACCAGCAGCAGCTGATGCCGCAGCGCCGCAGGGGCACGTCGTAAACTGCGGCGGCAGTCGCCTTCCCGTGGGCAGTGAGAGCACGTTCGCGACCGCCTTTTTGAAGAGGCAGTGCCGCAGTGGAACCGCTAGTGCAGCAGACAGAGTATAAAGCCGCAACGGCTGCGCGCCCACGATAGCTCTGCGCACATGAACGTGTACGGCTGTGGCAAAGTAGATGAATACCGTGTTCACAGCAGCAACTGAATACCGGTCAGGCGCAGCGGCACTTCACAAGTAGCTACCGAAGAATTTGAGCACCAGTACTCGCTGCTGTTGTAGCACCTCTCGCACTGTTTTTTTTCAACTGCAGCAAAGGTACTGAAACAGCTGCAGGGCCTTTTTGTGGGCGAGCCAACGGTGAAGGAGGGCTAGCTGCCGGCTGGAGGAACACCGTGCGCGTGCGCAGCGGCATTCGAAGACGAGGAGGAATGGACCAGAACAGTGACATCAGAGCGGGCAACCCCAGCGACTTGGCCGAAAATAAGGAGCAACAGCAGCCCGGCACTTGTTATTTTCCGTCGCAGCCATAGTAAACGATACGCTTTCCGTGTCCGCTGCGCCTGCAGCATACGGGTCAACGGTGAGTAGACACGTTCTCCGGCGACTGTAGTGCTAGGCCTTCGTTACACATGCGGAAACACAGTGCTACTTTGATGTATTCATGCATCATTCTTTTGAAACCCGTTCGCTCAGCGCTGCCGTTACTACCACACGCGGGAAGAGGACAGCCAAACCGATTCATGTGGGTGGACTAGTGGGCCGTCGCTTGACATGTGAAAATATGGAATAAGCCGACACGGGTGTTCTGGATACGTGCTGGTGGAGAATTATTTGCAAACGGAAACACGCACCTCCTGTTGTTGCCTCAAGTGTGCTGCTGCCGCTGCTGATCCTGCCACTTTGGTGTGCGTAATTGACGGTAGTGTGCTGAGAGCTGTTACGCTACCTTTCCTGCTAATTTCCTCCTTGAGCACGCAGGTGCTGCAGAAGCCGTTGTTACACTCTTCGAGCGCCTGACACGGAGTCTCTGCGCTCACGTGTCTCCGCATGAATTCCGGAAGAGTAGAACGCATAGCTATTTCCGCCCATAGTTGACTGTGGCGGCGTGCGTATGCCGGTATGTATATCATGTCAACGAGTATACCTGTGCGCTGCACCTACACCTGCTGCCGTGTCGACGGGCAGCCACACGTTTGTGTTTACATGTTTCCATAGAGACGTGGATTACATGTTCCTGTACACGTGTGCCAGCATCCTATTTGCCCACGTATCAATACTTCTCTCTATTCTGTACACGTATACGTGGTCTTTTACGAATGAGGGGAGGAGTCACACATTGGTCCATGTTCAGATTTCTCGGCCGAGAAAACGGTGTTGGCGGCTGCGCGTGCTGCTGCATCTGCTGCTGCTTCGAGTGCCGCGTCTCGTGCTGGTCTGCGGGTGCCTCTCTGCATGCGCTTTGGATACCGGTTCGCGTGGCTTTTCTCGATAGAGGAGCCTCGTAGAGAGCTACAGCAACGATGCAGTTCCAAGTTGAACCAGGAGATAGTTTGTAGACGGCTGGCTCAGTAAACAGGGTTGTACTACCGTGGACGACGTGAAACCCTCGCTGTGTGAACCCGTTATCCGTAGACCGATGCATTACGTGATTCATCTGCTGCTTTCTTCTGTTTTATCTATACCTACGCGCGCGTCAAATTCCCCTGTCTATTTGTTTATATTTCTCCTCACACGCCCACATGCGCGACGTTCTGGTGATGTATCTAGAGGGAACTTTTCAGGTGCCTTTCAACGTGTTAGGAGTGTTTTGTCGTGCGGCGCACTCTTTGTATTTTGAACGGCAGACCCCCCTGCTTGGCCGCAGAATTTTTTTTGCCACACCGTGGGGCACCGTGACATACGGGATCGAACCCTTGGTCTCAACTTCCCAGTCTTGTGTTTATATCACCCTACACATGCACTGATGGGACCTTGTTCATATGCAGTGGATACCCGCAGTCCTCTGTATCTGCGTTGTATGACAGAAATAAATAACTACACACATATATAATATACACATGTACAATATATACGTCTACACGTGCCTGCATTCACCCACACGTGCATGGACATACACATACATGCGCTACAATGTGTTGTACTCAAACACTACACTTGTACGGAGGGCGCACTTACATATTATACGTGCATGCCGTATTGACATATGCGTGTGTGTCTGTGTGTGTGTCTGTGTGTGTGTACGTGCCGTAGAGGCTTGTGCGTCCGCTTATAAGCCACAACAGCACTCTGACACGTCGTCGCCCGCCGCTCCGGTCGCTGCGCGGCGTGTACGTTTTCGGGACAGCAGCTGCCTGTGGAAACGGGTTGCAAATTTCTCTCCACACTTGTCTCTGTACATGTCCGCAAGAGTACACATACTGGCCTGGCTGCTGTTTTCCATCTGGACATCCTTCGTCCTCAGACGGTGCGGATCTACAAGCTGTGTAAGTCCTGTGTACATACGGCTGACTGTGCTTGTGCGGCGCTGACTGCAAATCACCTGGCACATGCACACATGTATAAATATAGTAGCTCTGTGGACGGACGTACATATCTACGCAACGGGATACGTACGTGCACACCGCCCTTACTCGCGTACAAAGGAGTATGTGTACGGACGCCAGCGCATTAGTGGCAAGCGGCGGAGAGGCCGGAGCACACAGCCATCCGCGAGGCCGATGCTGCAGCTGCTGCGGTAGGCTGCAAGGCGAACAGCAGCAGCATGCGAACACTCCGGCGTTGTGCAGCTTGATTACTTGACCCGGTGTCCATCAGCGACAAAACAAGAAAGCAAGCAGCGTCCGGTAGTGCGTCAAGAGTGACAGCGCTAATACGTAGTTGTGTCCGTCTCCTCTGCTGTAGGCCTGCCTGTGTACGGGAAATGGATATGGTGCGCAGAGGGACACACGTGTTGCTCGAAAGGTGTGCTGAGGAAACGTGAAGCCACACGGACGCCTTTTTAGAATCAAGTGCACACCATATACGCTTCTCTTAAAAAGACTTGTTTGTCTGTATTTAGCTGCTTTCATATGTATATATATGTATATGTATATATACATATATATATATGTATATAAATGCGGGCACGTACCTATACGGATATAGGCTCGTGTAGCCGCGTGCAGATTGTTCTGCTAACTTTAGTGATACTTTTGTGAATCTACGACCCAGCGCACGCGTTTCAGCTACTGCAGCGACCTTTGCCTCAGTCCTCCCTGAGAACTCAAAAATGCTCTTCTCCTTCATCTTCCTTTTCTTCTTCCGCGTGTTTGTCAGCAGCAACAGCGGGTGACCCCACTGCACCACAGCAGCAGGACCCCACCATCTGTGCAGCCGCGGAGCACCAGCAGTCGCAGCAAACCAGCAGAACGAGGAACGAGCCAGCCGCATGACAGCAGTTTGACGCAGCAGCGGCAGCACCACAGCAGCTCGAGCAGGATCACAGCACCAGCAGCACCAGAGCAGCAGCAACGGCACCACAACAATAGCTACAGCCAGGCGGCAGCAGCCGAACCAACGAGAACACCAGCAGCAGCAGGGGCAGCAGGAGGTCGACATCAGCGACACAGCCGCAGAGGGCAGCGACGCAGAAGCCCGTTTCCTGCAAACCAGGCGGAAGAGCAGCAGCAACTGCAGAGCAGCAGGTCGCAGCGTCAGCACGCCAGCATCAGGCGTCGGAGCCTAGCGACAACAGCAGTGCACCAGCAGCCTAACAGCGAAGAAAGCGGCAGCAGCTCTCTACCAGCAACAGCAGCTATCGAACGACAACAGCAGCAACGACCATTCGAGCATCAGCAGCAGCCCTCTACCAGCAACGCCATGTCGACACGTCTACATTCTCTTTCTCGCGCCGCAGCAGCACCAGCCGTGCCTCGTACGAGGACCAGTTGGTACCACGCCATCCAACTGTAGAACGTCTGCTGCTGCTGGCAGCAGCCCCAGCAGCAGTCGCCTTGTGGAACGGTTCTCACCAACAAAGGCATCAGCGGCAATCGAGGCAGCCGCCCCAGGTGTGGCAGGAGCAGCAGCAGCGGCGGCAGAAAGAGCGAAAGCGGACCACTCTGCTGCTGATTCTGCCCCTAATGGAGGTGCGTGCGCACTACTACGTTGCAGGTCGTGCTGCTATGCTGCTGCTCCTGCTGTTCGTGTGACTGCTGCAGCGGAACGCCGCCGCTACTGCAGTCCACCCCACCGCTTCACGACTTCTTCTTCTTCTTTTCCCGAGAGGACAATCGTGGTGGGACGGGTGCAAACCAGGTGCAGCTGCTCGCGCCACGTGAAACCCCAGCTGCTGTTCGGTGCTGCGGGTGTGCTGCTGGCACTGCGGCTGCTGCTTGTCAGTCTTGAAATTGCTGCTGCTGGTGCTGTGCTGCGTAATGGCGAGATCTGCAGCGCCTTCGCACTTCCTGCAGCGCCAGCAGCGCAGCGCTGCCGGTCTGCCCATTGCTGCTGGTGATGCCCCGGCTGATTCTGTTGCCGCTGCTGCTGCTACCCGCGCAGCGCCTCCGTGCGCTTCTGCTGGGGATGCTGCTTCGCCGCGTGCATCTGCTCCTAAGCTTCCTCTTCCTGCTGGTCGAGCTGCTGCTGATCCGCGTCCAGCTCCTCCTCGTTCTTCTGTGCGCTTCCCCAGTGCTGCTGCTGTTGCTTCTTCTCTGCCTTCCAGAGAGGCGACTACTGCTGCAGCCACGGTGCACCGCGCCTGCGTCACGTTTGTGGGGTTGAATGCAGACAGCAGCTGCTTGCTAGTTGGCACTACCCAGGGCTTCTTAATATGGACGCTGCAACCGCTGCGGTGTATGTACACCTGTCTCTGCGGTCCAGTAAGTCTCGTGGAAATGCTACTGCGCTCCAGTCTCGTCGCAGCTGTCGGTACGTCAGGAATTTGCAGTTTCCGCTGCGAACACACACACAAAGGACTAAGACGAATAACTGTAAATGTATATCTTTGTACTCCTCTGTCTCTCTCTAGATATACATATATATATATATATGCGAATCCGCACGCGCCCGACTACACGTACGTATGTAGAGATATACATACCTGCTCCGTGCGGGCGTGCTGTATCAACACAGACATATTTGGACACGCACGTAGAATATATACGTGAACCTGAATAGTACACGTATATGTTTATATACGTCTCACTATAGTTATGCGTACCTTCGTAAATCTTTGCTTACACACATAGGTGAGGATAGCTGTGTGCCTCCTTGATATCAACGTATGCATACATGTATGTGGATGACGTGTATGTGGCAGTTTGCGCGTGTGTGTGTCTCTCTGTCTATGGATGCTGCGCTGGCGCAATGTTGCAGCACGGCGTGCATGCGCGGCACCACATATCGTTGTAGATAAAATGATTTCTGCGGACGTGAGAAGTATGTCGTCAAGGTATACCACCGTGTGGCCGAATACCCGTCAATTTACGTAGGGATGTGCACGTCGCCGCGCAGACACCCACACACCCACACACATACGTACATTGTACGTAGGTCTGTGCTCCTGCTGTCTTTATATATGTGTATATAAATGTGTACAATATATACACATAGGTGTATAGACAGAGTCAACATACACTTGACCGTCACACATATATATATATATATGTGGGTGCACGCGCATTTGCTCTAAATTTTAAAATGTATGTACTTGCTACTTTTGAAGTAGAGGAAGTTTGACGGAGGAGGGTCCTCAACTGCTGTGGACATCCGGACTCTTACACACATACATATATATAGGTATACGCTGGACCATTACGAGCACACAATTGTAGGAAGCAAGGTTTGTGTAAAGCGTACGCATGCGAGAGTGCCTCGTTTGTAAATGCGACTTTTTAATGTGCGTGGGTCCATAAATAAAGGCCAGTTAGTGTGATATGTATGTATACATGTATATACATGTACATATGTGCGTATTTGTGTTACCACTGTGTAGTTCGTGAAAGCGCTGAAACGGCTGCCAGGATATGCTGGGAGACACAAACGTACATGTACGTGAGTGTGTAGCTCACTTCGGGTGTACATACACTTCAATGGTACAGACATTTCGGGTGTACGTACACTCCAGTGGTACCGACGTTTCGGGCGTACGTACACTCCGTAAGTGTCTGTACGTACACGCATATTTGCAGCAGAAGACGCAGACATGTACACGAGTGGAGGTAAATAGTGTACAATCGAATACGATCAGGTCGATAGAGCGGAACAAGTAGGAAAGTGCCTGCAGGTGATACAGCGTCAGAAACATGTGGTGAGAGAGAACGAAACAGGCACCACCTTCCGGTCACAACCAGGGGCATGCGGTGTACGTACGTCTCAAGAGTCTGCGTTAGTGGGCTTCCAAGCCGAGCAGACGCAATCGCATAGATGTACAATCCTCTGTGTGCGTACGTGAATTTGTATGAATCCTTTTAGCAGCTCGGTTTATCCATCCATAGAATGATCCATATACATGCGTAGTAAAAGCATATGCGTAAGAATATACATACATATATGTATATATATAGCTGCCATGCATATTTTACTCGTGTGCAGCGTACCTCCACATACATGTGTATGCATACGCCTGCGCGTGTGTACAGAGAAAACGTATCTGTATCTCCGTAGCCATCTCAGTCGTCCTACCTAAGTACGCATATATATGTATATATACATACGTGAACGAACCTGAAGCTTTGCTGTGCGACTGCATTGTGGGGTGGCTCAGGCAGCAGTCTCTCTCCAACGTCGAGCCGTCGCCTCTTGACACTGTACAATTGCTGCTTGCCTTCTGGTGCTGCTACTACCAGCAGCAGCGACAGCCACAGCAGCGGTCCGAGCAGAAGGACAGGCGGAGGGAAGCTGGGTCGTGCAGGAAGCAGCACAGCGGCAGCAGCAGCCAAGGCGTCGCTGCTGCTGCCGGACGCTATATACGCAGTCCGGCTGACACCGGACCACTTGATAGTGCTGCTGCAGGAAGAAGTGCATATATTTCGTTTGGGCTCGCTGCGGCTGCTGCTGCGGCTCAGGCGCCGTGAAGACCTGCTGGTGCCTGCCGCTGCTGCTGCGGAAGGCTTCTTTGCAGCACAACTGCAGACCCCACTGCCACAGGAGGAGAACGTGGGACGCAGGAGCAGCAGCAGCCCTGGGGGGGGACGCGAGCGGCAGCAGCAATAACGGGGGCCGTCGCAGCAACACCGGTAACAGCAGCAGCAGCCCACGTGTGGAAGGTGGGAGCAGCAGCAACAGGCGCACGGGCGACAGCAGCAGCAGCGCAGTCGTTTGGGGTCGCCGGTTAGTGAGCTGTCTTGCAAACGCAGCAGCGTTTCAGCAGCAGCAGCCTGCTTTGGTAGAGATTCAGCAGCAGGATATTGCTGGGTGTCGGGGAAGAGCAGCAGTAGCAGCAACATCGGCAGCTGGCACTCGGGAATCGACAAGTGCGACGAAAGGTCTTCCGCTGCTGCCCGCTGCCGCTGCAGCAGGGGCTGCGGCTGCTGCTGCTACGAAGGCCTTTGCTGCTGCTGCGGTGAAGGCTGCTGCTGCGGCGGCGCTTGCTGCGGAAGACGCGGCAGCAGAAGCAGCAGCTAGTGCGTCGAAGAAGCGAATTGCCGCGGGCAGCAGTGGCGGCACTGCATGTGGACTAACCCCTGCCAGCAGCCCCTACTGGCCCGGAGAAAGCGGGCAAGGAGCAGCAGCAGAAGCAAGAGCAGCTGGGGTTGGCGCTACGAAAGCAGCTGCACGAGGTTCCTGTCCACACAGAAGCAGCCACGCAAGCAGCCCCAGGCGTTTTGCTGCAGCTTCAGCAGTTTCAACTGCGAGGAGAAAGCGCAGAGCAGCAGCTGCTGCCGCAGGCTCCTCTCTCGCTGCTGCCGGCAGGAGAGCAGCAGCCGAGGCCGCGGCGGTCTGCGCCACATGCTGGACCCCGCAGCAGAGCTTCCTCGCCATTCCCCCCGCTGCTGCAGCTCCTTGTGCTGCCCCTGATGCTGGCCGAACTTCAGCTGCCGGCGCTGCGGATAACCGACGCTACGTCTCTGCCGCTTCTCAGCAAATGTACTCGCCCACCGAATGCTGCTGCTGCTGCTGTCGCACAGGAGGCGCACAAAGGCCCACTGCACTTTTGCTTGCCTCGGTGCTCGCTTGTGCACGCGTTCTCACACACCGACAAACGCAGCAAGTGAAAAGTGACGCCTCTGTTGAGTCTTCCACACATCTGCAGAAGTACACATATAATCATGCGTGCCTGTCTGTTCATCGACCTACTTCATAAATGCGTGTATATATATATAATCTGTGTGTTCATGCGCACACGTACAAATGTGTGTGTCTGTTCTGTCTTTATGTGCCACATAAGGATGCATTGCTTGCTGGGTACTCGTTCGTATATGCATCTACGCATATATATGTGTATATATATATGTATATATATATATATATGTGTTATTACTGTTTGAGCTGTGGGTGCGTGCGTGCACATATATATATATATATATATGTATATATATATATATATCTAGAGATATGTGTAAATGCTTTCTTCTACGTAGTTGTTTGACTCGGGGTACCGATAGACGAGCACACGTGTCGAGGTGTATGTTTGAGGCATTCTCGCTTCCGTCACGACTACTCTTCTTCAATGTTGCACCGCTGCTCGCGCCGCAGCTTCTGATTTGCTCCTAGGTTTGTTGCTTTTGCTTCCTGCTGCTGCTACTACCTCCGCTCCTGTTGCTCGTCTCTTTGCTGCTGCTGCGTGTGCTCGTAGTGCCTCTGCTTCTGCTGCTGCTGCCGTTGCTGCCGTTGCCCATCGGGCTGCTGCACCTGCTTCCTCTTCTCGGTCTGCGTGCTGCGCGCGCGTGGTCGCCCGCCGCTGGGAGGGCTGCTGCAGCCGGGAGGGCTGCTGCAGCCGGGAGGGCTGCTGCTGCGGCTAGGGGCTGCTTGTGCTGCTAACCACCAGCGTCTGCGTGTGTGCGCGCGGTGTTGCTGCCTGCAGGGGGGTTGCTGCAGCAGCAGCGGCGACGGCAGCCACTGGAGAGGTTGCGGCGGGAATGCTGCTCTTGTTTGATTTGAAGAAACTGGAAGTAGCTGGGTGGCGGCGGGTGCATGCACACCGGCTACGAGCGATTGCTTTTACCAGCTGCGGGGACAAGGTGGCCACTATGTCTCTGCGGGTCAGCGTGACAAGAAGAACGCTGCTGCTGCAGCTCTCTTCCTTCTTTCGCTCTTGACACAAGCATATACAAACAACTGCATGCAAGCATCGCTTCCACTACATCTACACGTTTACTCGTCGCCAACCTCGTCGCGTCAACGCGTGAGGCATCCGTTCTCTCTTCTCTTGCTGCTGCCGCCCTAGATATGCCTCAGCTTACATTTTACACGTTTCTGTACTTCCACACGATCCTCCGCACTACCCTCTTCAAATGTTCCACACATGCCGGTTCATGTACCCGTACACGCGTGCACGGGCAGCCCCCCGTCGTAGTTCCCCGTCTTCAGAAAAACGTGTGGACGGGCCTTGTGACCATCCCACTCAGGAGTTCCCGCACATATCTTATAGCTAGTAAACATTTCGACACGTAAAGGGGAAGGGTCACGGATGCACAGGTGCATGCAGTTGACTTCTCGTCACGTGCCCCCAAGGTACAAGGCGTGGAGCCGACTGCTGTCGCCTGTACAGGTGGTGACATATGCGTGGGCCCTCGCCCCTCATCTTTGAGCGTGTACATGGGCTGTCTAGTACATACGCACTTGTGCTGCCCCCGGTGGAGCAGCTTCTTCGTAGATGCTCCTGCAGTTTACGTAAAGACGTGCTACTACTCTTTCTCGCCCTCCTCCCTCCTGACGCACGTGCGCCGCAGCCCTCTCCTTTGGTAGGACGAGGTGTGGACTCGACCTGTCCCGCCTCGTCTGCGTAGCATTGCCTAGCGTTTTGACGTACTAGGACGTTCCCTAGAAAAGACAGCTCCGCAGGAAAAACGTACGGGAAAGATACACCGGCGGGCATCTGCAAGCGGGCATGCAGCGGCACCAGCATGCTCCTACGCTTGTTGTGCAGAAAAGTGTGCGTGTGAGACGGGTGTCAAGGGTCGCGGCACCGTTCTCTCAGAGCCGCTTCGTGCGTGTGATGGGGGTCACTGAGCGCGGCAGAGTTCTCGCAGACTCTCTTTTGCATGCGCTGTCGAAGAAAAAACACACCCGCGCGTAGACACGCACATACACGCTTGCACAACTGTACGTCTTTTCGCGCCACCATTTACGCAAGAATCCACGAGCGTCTGTGTGGGGGGTGGTCGTGTCCGACGCACACTTCCACCGAAACGGGTTTTTCCTTCAAGAAATGTACTCTGCTACTGCACGTGGCTGCTTGTCGGGGAGCGTGGCAGACGTCTCGGGACGTCTTGGCCCTCCCGGAGCCGTGTCGACTCGACTTCTTTGGCTGGTGTGCGGTCTGGGTCTTTCTACCCTTCCGACCGCTGCGGGAGGGGAGATCTCTCGTTCACGCGTATTTTCTTACGCGCCCTATATTCCATAGAGATCACCTGGATTCTGGCACTCTGAGATCGAACTCTATATTGAGTTAGCTGTGCGTACAGCTTCCCCCACAACACACACATGAAAAGGTGTTCGGGGAGGGAAACTGAGACAGAGTAATACATACACACATATACACACACACAGAGACAGGTAGGTTGCTGTGCGCTACATACAGGAGCGGCTGCGGAGGGATGACGATGGTCGCGTTACCTAACACGACGCGTGCTGCAGGTGTGGGCCTGCGTGTGTGAGAGGGAGCTGGCTGAATGACTATCTGTACCTGCGGACAGGCCGAGACAGAGAGAGTAAGACAGGGATTGTGGCGCAGCGCGTAGATTATAGAGCATCAGAGAGATAGCATGCAATCTTTGCGCCGCGATGGTGTTGGAGAAGAGGACTGTCAAGGGGCCCACCCGGCCCCGCCGCGTGACACAAACACGTGCGCGCAGCGGATGGGTAGACGCTGGGCCGGTTTCAGCAGACCGTAGATCAGTGCGACATCCTGCGTGCCTGCACGCGCACGCAAGGACAGAGTCTTACGCATGCAGTGAGCTCATAGGATGAGGATGTCTGCTGTGTCAGAGAAGCAACCGTGTGAGCGCTTTTCGAGGAACGAAGAGCAGCACGTCTCTAAAGCATGGGCCACGTGGAATGCATGCGTGCGTGCGGCACATCTGCAGCAACAGCTGCAGTGCTGCTCTCACTTTTGACAGGGGTCTGGCGGGAGCAGTGGGGGGGGAAGGGTGCCAGCACGCGCATGATACGCAGACGCAGCTCCACCACATGCGTAGTACAAGACAAAGCTTTGTATGTATGTGTGTGTGTGTGTGTGGCTGCAAATGATTTTCCTTCTGGAGGGGAACCAAAGTGGAGTATCACAGCAAAGTCGCATTATGTAAAGATGTACCCACATATATATACATATGTATATATGTGTATAATTACCTGTACCTCTTTCTCTCTATGTGTATATACAACATACATTTTCCTAGGTTATTTATTTTGCATTTTGTAGACATGTGTGTACACACGCATATATGCATATATATATATATATATGCATATTTATATGTACCTTTCTCTCTACATATATTTTCCGAGGTTTTTATTTTTTGAAGAGACGTGTGCCTGTGTTGAAGGACCTGCTTCCGTAGGCGTCAGAGTTTTCCCGTAGAAAAAATTGGAGTGTAGGGGTACGAGATGCGATTCCACAGCGATGGCAGTAGTCGTAGTTTCGTCGAGGAAAGGCTGACCAGCAGCCGCAGGAGTCGCAGCAGGAGGAGCCCGGATCCTAGCCCAGGGCGAGTGGAAGGAGGGGAGAAGTTTCCGTTTGTAGTGCAGTCTATGCAGAGGCCTACTTTATGTATAGAAGCGATTGATTGAAACGTTCACGTCCGACCCCTCGGTAGCTGTACTGAAGAAACGTGGGGGGGAGGGAAGCCAGAAGGGAAGGTAGAGAAGAAAGAAGACAAGAGAACACAACGAAGGGTACGTTCGAGAAATACAGGGAATTCCGCCTTTACAAAAAGACAGAGAGATGCGAGAGTCCCCCGCGTTGCTACGCACGTGCGTGTGCGGCTGCCGACGTACACGCATGCACGTATAGATGCACGACGGACGCGTCTGAGGCACCTTCACCGACCAAAGGCGTGTGTGGCTTTCTGTCTATAAAGGCTCTAACAGTGCTGCGAAGGCAATGTTTCTAGATGACTACTGCCCGAGCACCAGTGCCTCAAAACCCCACATGAGACTCCTGCATGCACTGAAGTCTACGTGGTGAACTGCATATATATATATATATACGCGTGCTTTGTCAGTAGATGCAGCTCAGTCAGAGAGGGAGCTATCATTCGTGTGTGCATGCATAGGTGTATTCGCGCGCGTATCGGTCACTTTGGTTTACACTTTAGGCCAAATCCCTGCGTACGTATACGTAAAAGTGTTTCCCCACACAAGCAAACATATGCATCTCTATGTGTTCACAAATGTATATATATGTGTTTTTGAGAAAAAGTGTTTGTGACAGGTCTGCTTGTGTTCCAGCGTGAATGAACACAGACGTGAGTAGCTCTTAACCTCCTCACGAGTACGCGTGGTGGAGAAACGTACGTGGGTACATAGACGTTTTAGAGTTCAGCAGACGGTCGTGAAACGTGGACACGTTAGTGTAAAGGTATACATATGAAGTCACGAGTACGCACACGCACACATACATATATATGTATATATGTACGTGTATATGTACGTGTGTGTGTATAGACGTCTTGCATGCCGGAGACGTGAGGATGAGTAGAGGGATATATCGTACAGCGCGAAATCGTCAGTCTAACGGTACATACGTAGGACACACATATGTGTGTAGATGCGTATATGCACACGTGCATACATGTGTGTATATGGGTGTGTGTATCTAATAGCCCATATGTGGGGCTGTATATAAACAGACTGCAAGAGTAACGTGTCGCCGAAGGCTTTTGCGGGACGGCGTGGATGGTGTTGCATGCAGGGGACGGTTGTGAGGTTGTTTTCTGTGCCGGGGATGGCTGCGCTTGCCACCTATCGCATGCACCGGCCCACTCCGCAAGCTGCGACAGCCGCGGCTCCTTTCTTCACAGTACACGCGGCAGGCGCATCGCTTTCTGCCGCGCGCCGTCGCCGGGAGGAAAAACTTCAAGCAGATGAGGCCCTTTACCAGAGGATTCACTACTCAATCTCTAGCGTGTGTCTCTCCTCGCCTGCTGCTTCCTCTTCTCCTTCGTCTTCCTCTCCGCGCTCGGCGGCGTCATCGGTGGTCTCGGGAGATGCTGCTGCTGCTGCAGCTTCGCCTTCTCTTCCTCCTCTTTCTCCTGCTCCTCCTCCGCCTTATTCTTCCTCTTCTTCTTCCTCTGCTTCTGCACCCAGGACTGCTGCAGCTGCTGCCCCTACTACAGCTGCGGCATCGTCTTCTGCTGCGATGACTGCAGCAGCGCGCGTGTTTTCCACTTCGCCTCCTGCTACCGCACCTGATGCCGGTGGTTATTTGTCTTCTTCTGCAGTCTCTGCTGCTTCTGCAGCACCAACAGGCACTAGTGATTCCGCATCTCAGCGGGCCAACGACGCATCTGCTGCTGCTGCTCCCTCTCACACAACTTCTCTTGCCGCTGATCAGACAGGTACCAACGCTGCTGCTGCTCACGTTGCTGCTCTCTCGGCCTCCGTCTCGTCGTCTCGGTGTTCCTCAGGTTCTTGTACATCTTCTTCTTCCTTGTCCTCTTCGTCTTCTTCTCCTTCTATTCCTCCGTTGCCCCCTGTTTCTTCTTCTTTTGCCTGCCTCCTCTGCAATGAATGCGTCAATGCTCACGGCAGAGCTGCAGCAGCACCCGTACCAGGAGACAGAACCGCAGAAAGTCTTCGACCTCGCAGTGGCGCACCACAAGCTGCAACAGACAACCGTTGTCGTTTCATCAAAGTAGCAGCAGCGGCAGCCGACGCAGCTCGATATAGGGATACACGTTGGCTAGGAACCAACTGCGGTATTTCTATTCTAAGAGCAGTGCGATGGGTTAACAGCCGAACAGAGTCACAGAGGGCTGCTTTTTTGAACCGAGTACCTGCAGCAGCACGACAAGAGAAAGTCCAAGCAACAGACTCGCCAGCAACCGTGGGGACCTCAACAGCAGCAGCAGCAACACACGCACCGAGCTGTGGCGAAGTGAAGGCAGTCGAAGAGGACGTGGCTTCTGGCCGCCCCGAAAACGCAGCAGTTGTAGTAGGGCAGCTTATCCCGACGACCAGGAGGAGGACCGCTGCTGCGACAGAACGGGTACGAGGAACAGGAGAGTCACCGCGGGAGTGCAGGAGCAGCGCTCCAGAAGCTTCAACACGTCACCGGTGTGGTTTCTTGAGAGCCGTGGTCGCTGTAGCGGACGCCGTTCGACATCATCGTTTACATCTGTCACGCTGCGGGCGGGCTTTGCCTCTTCAACAGTCAATCTATTTTGTCGACAGATCCACAACGGTAGAAAGGTCTAGCATGTTTTACACATATTCTAGCCCATATGACACTTTAAAAGTATATGGTCCTTGTCCGCTTTGCGAGATACCCGCTGTTACAGCGTCTTGTAGGCTGGAGGATGGTCGTGGAGGAAGAGATGTAACAGCGTCGGACGATGGTATGGGGAGTAGGAACGCTGCAGCAAGAAAGGCAGTCGTAGACGTTCCGGAGAGAGGTCCTCGAAGCGGAGGGGCCGCCGCTGCAACAAGCAACCGTTGTCGTCTTGTGGACGTTGCGAAAGAAACAACAGATGCTGCTCGATATTTCCACGAGCAGCGACGGCCGACCTCGACGTCAACTGCGCTTTCAACAGCAGTCAAACGGATCCGTGGTACAACAGCAGTTCATCCCAGGGCTGCTGTTGGGAGTCCTCGTCTTCAGTATGACAGTGACCCCGTACGAGTTCCTCTCATGCAACGGCCTTTCCATGCAGCAGCAGCAGCACCGCCAGGGACGCAGAATTCATTCGTAGGAGTCTGCCGTGCCCGCTGCACGTCCTCCAGTGACAGACGGTGGAGTAAGTTGACGCGGGCAGCGGCGGCCGCAGCAGAAGCTTCGGAGAACGAGAGCCGCAGCGGCGTACAAGACTTCTGCCGAGATCGGCTATGGGACGGCTTTTCACGCGTCGACCATCCTCACAAGATTCAGGCGGCAGTCCTGGACGCAGGCGGATCTGCCGAGAGATACATCCGTAGCGGAGGACCAGAAGCAGCAATACGGATGCGTTGTATTTACATCGAAGCAGCGACCGCGGCAGCAGACGTCGCTCGGTACCGGGATACGTACCGTCGACTAGACGGCTGTGCCATTTGTCTTTCAGCAGCCTTGGAGTGGTTTAATAGCAGAACAGACTTAGAGAAGGCAACTGCGTTTAATTTATGTAATGCAAAGTACGACGTTAAAGTCGAATCTTCGCCCACGTGTGGGCCCTTCTTTGAAACAGCAACACCCCCACGGGTTTTGGTCACTTCCGACGACGTGTTTCTTGCATATAGCGACAGAGAAGCATGGGACGCTTACCTTTGCAGGAAGCTCGCTGCGGCGGCCAGCGGAGCCGTCGAAGCGTCACAAAAGGAGAGCGGAGGGGCGTTCGAAGCTGCAACACGTGGCCGCTGGCGCTTCAAGAAAGCAGCTGCGGTGGCGGCGGTTGTCGCTCGGTATCTCGATGTGACTAGGAGCTCAGCAGCCGCAACTTTGAAGACAGAGAGCACAAGAACGGCAGCAGCGCCGGCCACACGCGCGCGCTGCCGTCTTCTGCGGGCAGCTGCAGACGCAGCAGACGTCGTTCGGTACAGGGACATGCGTAGAAGAGAACGCGTCTTGTCGACTGCTCTCTCAAGAGCGGTGCAGTGGGTTAATAGCCAAACACAGCTCGCGAGGGCTAGTCTGTTCAACCATTCCTGCTTTGCCCGGTACAGAGTCATCGCAGTAGTTCCCTTAGCCTGCTGGACTTTTTCTTCCCCGGAGGCAGCAACTCCACAGGTGTGGCCGTACTGGCGAAAAAGAGTTTTTGAATGTAGCGACTTAGCGACGTGGCACGCGGACACCGGTCGGAAGGTCGGCACGGCAGTCCTGGCAGCAGTACAAGAAGCGCTAAAAGTAGCGAAGCGGAGGAGCGCAGGAGCAGCAGCAACAGACGTTTGTTGTGACGCGGCTGCAAGAGCAGCAGCCGTTGAGGCGATGGGTAGGAATGCAACAGGAGCCACAGAGACGGCGGAACCTGGGGACGCGCGTGTCGCAGCAGCGGACGGAGAGGAAAAAGAAGCAGCAGCAGGAGGAGGTGCGCAGCCTGCGCAACTCTGTGAGGCAGCAGCAGGTACCGCAACAGAAGCCTCACGTCTAGCAAGCGGTGGAAGTGCTGCTGTTGTGATGAACAAGGCTCCTGATAACTCCTCAGGCGCACCACCGTTAACTGCGAGGGGACATCTTTGCAAGAGCAGCAGCAGGAGCAGCGACAGCAGGGGAATATCAAACGTCTGGGTCAGCAGCAGAGAACGAAGCAACAGCAGCAGCATCAGGGACGCCGAAGACGACGAAGAGAGCGTCCGGGAGAGACGAGGCTGCAGAAGACCCGTCTCGCAACACAGCAGGCCAAACAATAGCAGGAAAAGCAGCGGGGGCAGCAGAAAAGAAAGCAACAGCGTCCTGTTGCCCGACTGTAGCCCATTACCACGCCCGTCTAGCACGAGTCGCAGCAGCACAAACACTCGAAGAGGAGAAAGAAGAGAAGCCTTGAGAAGCAGCGGGAGCCACTCAGGCTGGGCCAGCAGCAGCAAACGAGAAAGGAGGAGGGAACGAGGTAGAAAGAATTTCTTTCTCGCCGACTGGGGTTATCCTGGCAGCAGCAGCACCAGTGCAGACGGCAGCCACGCGGGGAAGGGCAAGCCTACATGCGACTGGACAGCGGCCTGCAGCAGGACGCAGTCATCTGATAGCGGCTTTGAAGACGTCACCGCTTTCTTCGCAAAAAATGATGCTACAAACGAGGGACCGCCTGTGGGTGGCAGCAGACCAGCTCTGTGCGCGCAACGGCAGCACGAGCTGCAGCTGCCCCTGCTGCACCGATGGAGGCAGCGGCGAGAGGACGACGAGCATCAAGAGCTGCGGCCCCGGCAGCAGCATCAGCGGGAGCGGGCGCAGAGGCAAAAGAGGCACAAGCAGCAGCAGCAGGAGCAGCAGAAGCGGCAGCAGCAGCACCGGAAGGAAGTGCAGCAGCAACAGCAGCAAGAGCAGCTAGAACATCGGCATCAACGGCAGCAGTACCGCCACCAGCCGGATCGACGACAGCAACACCGCTGCCAACAGCAACAACAGCGGATCCAGCGGGGAATGCAGCGGCAGCAGCATGAATATTGTCACCAGCAGCATATGCGGTTCCCACGGCGGCTGCAGCAGTACCAATCGCGGGACCAACAGCAGCAGCACCATGTGCAGCTACAAGAACGGCAGTTACAGCAGCAGCACGTATATTCTTTTCGGACAGTGGCTCGCCACGTTGCTCCGCCTCCTGCAGGGCCGCTTGCAGCTACCGATTGTCGGCAGCAGCAGGGTACACAGCGGGAACAGCGCCGGACACAGCAAAGGGAGCATCACCAGCAGGACAGGGAGGAGCAGGCCGAAAGGAGTCAACTGCAGCAGCAGGAAGGCGGTGCTGCACACAGCGGAGGCAGAACTACCCCAGTAGCAGCAGCCATCTTCTCTGCTGAGGTATCGGCACCAGCAGCACCGGATGCCGCCGCAGCAGAATCATCAGCAGACGCGGAAGCAGTGGCAGCAGCAGCCGAAGCAGCGCGGGCGGAGTCGATACGCCTTTACCGTTTCAAGAAGCGTTGCGATGCTGAAGACTCGGAGGCAGAAGAAGCAGCAGCAGCAGCGTATGCGGTAAAGGAGGCAGTACAACTGCAGCAGGGGCAGCTGCAGCAGCAAGGGAAAATCCATCACGCGGAGAGTTCTCGTGGGAGCCCGTGCGGTAGCGGAAGCACCAGCGGCAGCAGTGGTAGCGGGTCAATGCGACGACGACACAGCGGTGGAGCAACAAGCACAGCAGCACCGACAACAAAAGAAGCAAGCTTTGTTGCGGCAACGGCTGCAGCAGGGGGACTGGCACCTGCAGCGCCAGTGTTTGTTGCAACAGCATCTGCAGCAGGGAGGTGGGCCCCCGAACTCACTACAGCTGCAGCTGGTGCGGGGGGAGCACCCAGAGGACGTGGCAGCGGCGAAGAAGCTGCTGCAGGCGGAACAGACCGCCGCCGAGCGGCAGCCGCAGCAGCAGCAGAGAAAAGAGCAGCAGCAGAACGTGGTGTCGGCGTCGCTGTTGCTGGGAGAGCAGCAGCAACAGCGACGAGCGGACGCCACGCAGGGAGAGGAAGCAGCGCCGTAGCGTTTCGTAAGGGGGCAGAAGAGGACGTGGTGGTGGAGGAGGAAGATGCACCAGAGCTGGGCGAAGACTCAGAAGGCGAGAAGCCGTTTTTATTGGTGGGCAGGAATACACAGACCAGGGAGCGTTGCCTCGCGCATGCAGGCTACTATGTGGAAAGCGTTGTTCACGAGACAGCAACAGACGAAGAAGAGACAGCAGCAGGTGACGCGTATGTGCGTATTGACCTCAAGGAAGGAGAAGCAGAGAGGGCAGCGGCAGGAAGAGTAGGTCGCGGGGAGCCGCGTGAAAACCTATCCAGCAGCAGCGACGTTGTGCTGCCGCAACACTGCAAGCAGGGACAGCAGCAGCAGCAGCAAAAATGGCTGTTCTTGCAGAGAGGAGAAGGACAGCGCGAAGAACTGCAGCACCAGCAGCGGCAGCGACTGCGGCGGGCGTGCAGAGAAGAGCCGTCGGAGGACAAGAGAGACGGAAGAAGGAGGAGGGAAGAGGTGAAGAAACCGCAGCAGCGCAGGGGTGTGTGGGGATGTGTTGCTGTTGCGGCGGCGGCGGCTCCAGGCGAAGAAGAAGAAGAAGAAACACGGGGGGCTCCGCGAGAAGCAGCTGCAGCCCTTTGGGACGCGGAAGACTGGACAACTCTGTGGCGTTTGAAGAAGCAGCAGCACAGGGCGCTGCAGCAGCAGCAGGAGCCGTGGTGGAGTGTGATGCCTGCGCAGCTGCAGCCGCGCGAGGAAGGCGCAGGGGGTGGGGTCGGCGCGGCCGCCCCATCAGCAGCAGCACCCAGGGGGGGGTCCGGCTCTGCGTCTCGCAGTTTCCGCGGCTACGGAGGTGTGTACTACTTGCAGCAGCGCGGTGCGGCGCAGGTCGTGGACTGCAGCTGCGCCGCCGAAGCGGCCGCGTGTGCGGTTGCTGGAGCGGCAGTTCCTGGGGGAGGAAGCAGCGGCGAGGAAGGCTCGTCGACTGCTGCAGGTCTCCTCTTCCAGGAGCAACAGCCACTGCAGCAGCTAAAGCGACGAGACAGCAGAGAAGAGTGTCAGCAGCAGCAGGAACAACAAGAAGAAGAAGTTGAGCTGCGCATCGCAGTCGCACAAGATGATGTGACGACGGCAGCAGCAGCCTACGAAGACGCTCACGGCCTTCGCATGCCTTCTCTCTTCTTCGATTTTTCTTCTCTCTACCTCACTGCGAGCAGTATGTACCCCTTCTTGCCTCGGTGCACACCATCGGTGTTGCTGCACGTCTCTTTCAGACACTGCCCGACACCTAGTATACACATGTATCCTTCATGTGCACTCACCTGCATGCACGTATTTATGTATACGTGGATATTTACAAATATTTGCAGGTATGTATACATGTAGCTGTAGTATTTTTTTCCCTCTTTATATGTATATGTATATTTACGTTCGTAGGGAAATACTGCACATGCGTCTATCTTTCTTTCTGCCTCTCTGTGTCTCTGTCTATCTGTGTATCTATCTATCTATATATGTATTAGTGTACATGCTCTCTCTTATGTATCTACGTATGGATGCGCGGGCATGTAGATTATATATGAACCTGAACACATATAGACACGCGGCATATATGTATATATATGTACGTAGATGTATTGCTATGTGTGACTGTTGCGTCACCGCCTGCGCACTGTAGATACTGCTGACGGGAATCGCTGTCTTGTGTAACGTGTGTCGCACCTCTTTATATAGATAAGGAGGTAGTCTTACACAGGAGCAACCAGACTGATACACATATATGTATTTGCACATATCCAGAATACGTATTCTCTATATGTGTAAGTGCACGTGCGTGCATTCGCACATGTATGTAGGGAGAGAGAAACGTACGTGTGCTGCTGCGGGGTGGATGCGACGCTTTTCTCAGAAGGAGATGGCAGCGTGTACGTCTTTCGGGTAGCTGCTGCTGCTAACGAGGAAGAGGAGGAAGAGGAGGAGGCAGAAGGAGCGGAGGCGCCTCCCGATAGACAAGGCTGCGTAGTACAGCAACGGCGGCAGCAGCAACAGCAGCAGCAGCGCGGCGAGGAAGAGGAGAAGGAGGAGAAGGAGAAGGAGGAGGAGCAGCGGCGGGGGGGAGAAGAGGCAGCCGGCGGGCCGGCACTGCCGTCTTCTCCGGTGATTTTTAGCAGACGCAGAAGGAGCCGCAGAGGCACTGCGTATGCTACTGCAGCTCAAGGACAACGAGCAGCAGAAGGGTGGCGGGCAGGTGCCGCTGCGCATCCTCGCTCCTCCATCGCGCAGTTAGCGACGGTGTGGCTCTGCAGAAGGAAAAAGCAGCTGGAGTGCTCACTATCTGTTGCATGCATGTGCATATGTATATATTGCGTTTTCATGCGTAATAATATGTATATATATATACACAAGTATATGCATTAGCGTGTATGCATGCAATCTAGCGGACGTACGTGTGTGTGTAAACGTATGTGTCAATGTGTGGGCTGTGTCGATCTGTATGTATTTGCGTACACGTGTATATGTATTAATATATATATATATATATATGCGAGTTAATGTGTGTCCACAATCGACGCATACATCTGTGTAAAGGTGTACGTACATATATATATATATATCAATATGTGGTCATAAGTAGCTCTGTACATACAAATATGTATATATATGTATGTATTCATGTATATATAATTGGTGTGTGTCCACACGCATAAAAGTGTACATATACACGTACCCATTATTGTGTGGACACGCGTAAATGTATATATATTTATATATACGTCTACGTGTGGATATACATATGTGCATACAAGTTGTGTTTTAACGTATATGTCAATGTATACGCGTTCACCCGCTTTACTTCTTTGATACGCGCACACACAGAGACGGAAGACGACAAGAGGAAGACAGCGTGTGGCCTGCTGCTGATGCAAACCTCCACGTGCTTACGATCCGCGGAGGTCTTTGTATGTGTTTGTATTCAGAGAGGGAGGACGCTCTTGAGATACTCTTTGTTGTTGGTGCCACACGAACGTATGCATCACTATATACACATGCTTATATATATATACATATAAAGAGACAGAGAGAAAACAAGCATATGGTACGCAGTCCAGTAAATCTTTCCATATCCCCGACAGGAGACACATACGTGTAGGGAGAGACTAAGAGAGAACGAGCGAACTCGTCGGATCCCGTCGTTTTACAGACCTACGTACATATATATATATATATATATATATGTGTACATAGGTCTGTACATATATATATATATATATATATATATGTTCANANAGAAGGGAGGAGACGAGAGAGACAG
>KL647291.1:4300724-4400022 GCA_000727475.1 Sarcocystis neurona
TACGTACATATATATATATATATATATATATGTGTACATAGGTCTGTACATATATATATATATATATATATATATGTTCAGACAGAAGGGGAGAGGCAGAGAGACAGAATGATCAGCAACAAGTATGTACTGCACGCAGATCTAGTATCCTTTTACGCATATACGCATGTATATATATGTATATATATGAGACGTAATGCGTACACTGCCGGTACTTATATATGTATACAAGTATATGTAGGGAGAGAATAACTGAGACGTCATTTGTTCACTGCCTGCATATATATAGATATACATGTGTATATAGGGGAATCTAGGAGGAGGATCGCTGAGACGTTCATTGCCTGTATACACATACATATATATATATATATATGTTTGCATGAGGATTCGCTTTGTGGAGTGTGGCAATGCTATTCAGACCGCTGTGACATCTTTGCTATCTATGCTGCTGCCGGGGACGAAGAAGGAGCCGCTGACGAAGCCGCAGGACTGCCTGTGCTACCTGCGTCTTCCTCCAGCGCAGTACACGCTGTAAGTCGGAGTTCCTTATAAAGTCTATATTTTGAGGTGGCGGTGCGCAGCTTCCTCCTTGCGCGGGCGCGTCTTCGTATCAACCTGCCTGCATGTGTTTCTGTAGAGCTCATTATCAGTTTATGGACAATTGTGCGTATCTGCGCAACTTCCCTGCATACGTTAAGACGGTGGTTTACACCGACGTCAGCGGAGGACAGGGCGTCCTGCTGCTGCGCGACACGACTTACCCACACATGCAAGAGTTGCTGTCAAACATCTGGAGCAAGGAGCTCTTTGCTTCCTTCCATATTTGCCTTGCTCCCTGTTCCCCCTATATGCGTGACGGTCTGCATGCGAAACCCGCAACCCCAACAAACCTCAAGAAACCCTTCAAACCCTGAACCCTAAATTTCCGTATATACACATATACCTACCTGTATACGTATATATACAGGCGTCCGCAGAAGAAACGGTTGAAGAGAGATAGAAAGAGGAAGACAGCAGATGTGAAGGGACGTAGGTGGAAGGTAAAACCCTCAAACCCTGAACCCTAGGCTTCTACATATATATGTGGAGATAGGTGTATGCAGAAGAAACGACTGAAGAGAGACCTCAACAGGAAGACAGGAGACGAAGAGACGTCAATAGGTGTCCGTACGTATGAGCCCACCAGGATGTCAGCTGCTGTGCGTCCAGCGGCGGTAGGATGTGCCGTGGCTGCGACTCGTTGAAGTTCCCCGGTGGTGTTCATGGTCCTTATCTTCGAATGGCCGCGTTGCTGCTCCACAGCAAGAGGAAGTATTGTCTCGCGTGCCTGCTCGTACGCCGGTCCCTGCGTTCTTTCATAGATAGACCCGTAGACGCCTAGAAGACGCACAGTACGTAGACACATGCACCGGTGCACAGGCAGATACAGTCATATAGGTCCAAAAGTTGTGGATACATACGTGAGAGCAAAGCGACGAAACAGACGTATTTCTGCGTGTGTGAAACGGAGGGACGCCGACGGGGGAGGACGCGCAGAAGGAGGAGAAAAAAGTACAGTGCTCACTTCTTTCTGTGTGACTAGGGCTCGTTTCACCCCGCGCCTCGGACGCACATGCGGAGGCCGCTGCTCTGCTTCACGTCCGCATAAATATATCTGCAGACGGCTGTGCCAGCGTGGAGCTGAGGAGGGGAGAGACAAAGGAGAGAACCGGAGGCGAGGAGGACGCAGCGGTTGTGTCCTTCTGAAATGCTTCAAGCAGACCCCGGGCGCACGCACGTGTTCGTATCTCGTGCTGCTGTCGCGAGGAAGCCGGTTCCTCGCGTGGGACGCTCCATTTTATCAAAAAAGCGCTGCTCGCTCTGTTCATATATGTGTGTGTGTGTCTCTGTCTATCTCTCTTCAGGGCAGCCGGGCGACTCGGCCGCCGCATCCGTCCCGGTGCCTGCTGCATACGTGCGCTGTTGCTTCTTTCTGTACTGCTTTTGCTCTGCTGCATCTGCTCTGCTGCATCTGCTCTGCTGCATCTGCTCTGCTGCATCTGCTCTGCTGCATCTGCTCTGCTGCATCTGCTCTGCTGCATCTGCTCTGCATGTGACTGCAGGCTACGGCAGTGCGTCGCTGTTGTGCTGCCGTGTCCTGGTCTTTCAACGGCAGAAGAAGCGGCCGTCGCTGCTGCCGGAGAAGGAGGGCAACGAGCAAAGCAGCAGCAGCGACAGCAAAAAGTCGAGGTAGGCAGACCACCTGTGAAGGCGCTTTTGCTTTTCTCTTGTCCCTCTTCCACTCGTCTCCCTATGTATGTACCGGATAAATAAGACACATATTCATGATAACACACGTCTATTTCTGTGTCCGAGTCACGTCGCTCGAGAGCCTTCTGTGTCTCACCATGATGCCTTTCTCCTCCCCCATATAAAACAATACACACACCAGCTATCTTCGTACGCTTCTTCCTAATATCTATATATATATATATGTAGGCGAATACGTGGGAACTCAAAAATCTACTTGCATGTATTTGGTTGCAAACTCCCCTATACCAGGAATGCGTACGTGCATTGCCTCGTTGGTGGGTGGGGTCCTCTAGCCTGTGACTACACGCCAGACACAGGTATATATATATATATGTAGATAGATAGATAGATACAAACATGTAGATATAGAGAGGGCTGTATATATATATATATATGTACGTAGAAGGTGTCTTCGTGCGTCTGTATATCTGCACGAGTGCATACGCGTACCTCTTTACATATATATATATATAGACAGATACCTGTGTGCGTAGGTATTCATAGACATGTATGTACGTTGGATTACATATACGTGTATATATGTATATATGTGTATATATAAATATGTGTATAAGTACAGATGTATATATTGGTATCGTATACAGCGATTTATGGATACGTGTGTGTATTTAGATATAAAGACCCCTGTACACGTATGCATATATAAATCCGGACACGCTGAAGGATTTGCAAATATATGTATATACATATATATGTATATGCATGCAGAGAGAGGGACTCATGTACGTAGATGCATGAGTCTGTCATATATGTATATGGCGGGGCACTGTGTACACACATGAATCTGTATATATGCGTATCCACAGAAACGTACGCGGACACGTGTATTCATAGACTTCGGTATATGCATATATACGCGTACATTGGGACAGTGGGCTGTCTCCCGGCCACAGACTGTGCTTTCTGTTGCTCCCGTGCAGGTATATATTTCTTGTCCTGCGTATACTTCTGCAGTGTGACCTACTCGTTAAAGCTTCCCGTGCGACGTGTACACTTCTCTTGTGTTGCTCTGCAGTGCACAAGGCTAGCGCTCCTGTCCTTCTCCTCCTTTCTTTTCCTCTGTCTTTTTATCTCCGTATGTGTCTGGACACGTACACACATACGCCTGTCTCGTCTAAGACACCGGCAGATATGCAGGACGCGCAGCGTATTTCTGTGTATGTACACGTGGAAAGGTCACCTGGTATATATATGTATATGCGTCTATACGTACGTATGGCTGTACGCATGTGTATGTGTAGACCCAGTAGAATGTGCCTGGGATGGTTCTTTGTGACAGGTGCTGGTGGCTACTTACGCCGGGTGCGCCTACATGTACGAGTACTTGCTCCCTCCCTCAGCAGAAGCGGACAGCAGCAACAGCAGCGGCAGCGGTAGAAGCAACAGCAACAGCGACAGGAAGACGGAGGGCTACGTAGGCGCGTCCTCTCCTGTAGGAGTGTTTTACCCGCGGGATTTTGCAGCTGCCAGGTAAACTGCAGCTGCAGCAGAAGAAGCACAAGAAGAGGAGCACCAGCAGCACAGAAGGAGAGAGAACACAGAGCGGCAGCATCAGCAGCGGGAGAGTCGCGGCAGCAGACGGCCCCCGCCGGCCCAGCAGCACGAGCAGCAGACGAAACACTGCAGGAGACGCGAGACTGCAGCAGTTGATGCGGCGAAGGTGCTGCAGCAGCGTCAGTTTCTCTGCGGAGACACCAATCCGAAGGAAGGTGCAGAAGGCGCAAGAATAGAGAAGAGAAGCAGCATTTGACACAGAGACGGCACCTGCGCACGAGCGAGAACATCGCTTTTTCGCCGCCTAAATATCTGCACGTATATATATATATATGTGTATCAGTTGGGCCGCAGCAGCCACCGCTGTGTACTGGAGACCTACTGTATATATAGATAGATATATAGATAGATAGATAGCTAGGTCGACAGGTAGGTAGGTCGATAGATAGGTAGATACATATAGGTGTGGGTATAGATATGCACATTATAGTGATACAGATATATATGTATATTCGTATATTATATATGTAGTTATACGTCTAGTTATAGATACGTGCTAGGCGTACAACCACATACAAAAAGCGTGCGCATACTTTACGCGTACGATTCACATTTGACGTCTATGTGTACCCGCAGTGTACACGTATGTACGTATAAATGTGCATGTATACACAAATTATATACATATGTACATATATATATATATAGTAGGGAGAGAGAGCGGGAATGCTATGCCTGTGTATGTGCATATATCTATATATATATATATATATGTTTTATTAGATGTCAAGCAGGTGGTCCAGTCCTGCAAAGTATCGAACGGAATGGTGCACACACTTGCATACACGTAGCGTAGCGTCACCTATATATATATATATATATATATGTATGTATATATCTGCATCCCTTCGTTATTGGCAGAAACATGCGTGTGTACCGTCTCTGTTGAATGACGTAAAAAAAGACACAAAGTTGTATTATTCTTTGCAGGTAATTGTCCCCACAAGCACAAAGCTGTAGCAACACATATATATACGTATATATATATTTATATGTATATGTGTGTCTATTGTAAATGTCTGCGCTCCTTGTATGGCGCGGAACTCTTGGCCGGAGACGCGGTGACATAGAGGAGTTGTAAAACTGCCCATTGGTGGTTCCTGCTCGTGCGTGCGTATCCTAGTGTAACTGTTGCTGCTGCTGCTGGGCTGTTGCTGCTGCTGCTGGGCTGTCATAGCTGCTGCGGTTGCTGTTGCCTCTCACGCGATTGCTGTTGCTGCTGTCATTTCTGTCGTTGCTGCTGCTGCGGTTGCTGTTGTTTCTCATGCGATTGCTGCTGCTGCCGTCATTTCTATTGCTGGTGCTGCTGGTATTCGTGCTGCTGCTGCTGTATACGTGCTGCTGCTGTTTCTATTGGGACTGCGGCTTTCCTAACTTTTTGCAGGCTCCGAGAAGAGATTCTGCTGCAAAGCGACGGATGCAGTGGTGCCGGTGTAGATGATGAAGAAAGTTGTTCGGACGTGTAAATCGCCTTCACTGGAAAAAAACCATGGACTCGCGCGCATATGCGTACGCATATATACATACGTATGTATATACGAATGTGGTATATAATGCTATACACGCGTATACATAAATATATATATATATATATATGTCCTTGTGCAGTTGTATTGAGGTATGGTTATGAAGATACGGTCAGACTCATGTGTGCTTGTATATACCCCCATATATATATATGTATACATATGTGTTCGTCTATGTGAAGAGGTGGAGAGCGCCAAGTAGATAGGTATATCAGGAGGACGAATAACTTCGGTGCGTATGTATTCAGAGGGTGGAAGCTCTTAGACGCAAGTGCTACCTTGAGGTGCGGTATATATATACAGGCAGAGAGAGATAGGTAGATAGACAGATATCTTGTGATATGAAGCCGATCGAAAACTCGGCAGAGAAGTAAACACGTAACAATACATGTGCACTCTTGCGCGTCCGTCAACAAATATGTACTTCCCTGTGCGAATATATATATATATATATATACGGACGACGGTAATGTGAGGAGAGAGAGAGAGAAAAGAAAGAAGAAGAGAGGTCGAAAGCTCGATGCATGTGCAGAACGGTATGTATGTGCACACGCATGCAACGCTATGTGGAGGCAGATGTGCGTAGCCACAGGCACTGGACGACGAAGTACGACACGTGTGTGTATGTGTATGTGTAGACAGAGCAGTTCGTTTCACATCCTGCTGCTGCTGCTGTTGCTGCTGCGCTGACGGTGCTGCTGCGCAGACGGCTGCTCTGGTGCCGCTGC
Source organism: Sarcocystis neurona (assembly GCA_000727475.1). Lineage (NCBI taxonomy): Eukaryota > Apicomplexa > Conoidasida > Eucoccidiorida > Sarcocystidae > Sarcocystis > Sarcocystis neurona. The sequence goes on from KL647291.1 coordinate 4,306,849, forward strand.
TGCTGCTCTGGCGGCGCTGCTGCTGCTGCTGCGGCCTTGGCAGCGCTGCTGTTGCTGTGGGTGGGTGCCGATTCGGTCCTGGTGACATGCTGTTGCTGTGTAACCGTGTAAACTGCTTCTGCGTGTCTGTTGCAACTGCGACTGAGACACACTGCTGACATCGTCGCCGGGCGTAAGATTTATTGCTGTTGCTCAGATTATCTAGAGAAAGCGATGGAATTCCGGTGGCAGCGAGCCCCGCAACAAATCCGGCGCAGATAAAAACCTGCGGCTCTTTCACCATCAGCCCGTCTGCAGCTCTCTACCGACTCCGCAAATACTGGTCTGGATGTTAGCATCTACTCATATCTGATACGTATATGTGCTTGTAGATATTTGCTGACGTACGCCTGGATGTCGGTGGGAGCGCATATATATATATATATACATGCGCCCACCAATAGACGGGAAATGAATTCGTATGTGTGTCTCCACAGGAATACTTATATATATATACGTACCCACCGGTAGATGTCCGGAGGTGTCTACACGTCTCTTCGGGTGCCCGTGTGTATACACATGAGTATGTATGTCTATTATACGTACGCGCTGAAGCGTAAGATTTTGGAGAGCAACGTGCGTCTATCCAGTTTTACGTGACTATGTACACGCCTACGCATGTGTGGATATTTCTGTGCATGGAACTTGCCAAGAATTACACGTATAGATACACCTTTGTATATAACACCCTTTGAAGGTGCACGCGCGCAGGCGGAGCCGGGCACGCGCAAGTCAGTTGTCGAAACGTACACATCTTCATCCATAGATCTGTGCACCTTTGTCATATATATATATACATACACAAGTGGCGTGGAACGCAGGCAGTGGTAACGCCGCTTGTACCGTGCGTCTGTATATTCAGAGTGATGGCGCTAGAGCCTTGAGCGAGCCCCGCGGTGGGAAGCGGGGGGGAAGCAAGAGCCGCGGATGTCTAGCTGCTATAGGAGCATCAGTGCATCAGAACTTAGGCATGCTTCAGCAACTAGCGAGGAACATACTCTTCTCGCAAGCAGCTGCAGCCACACACTAAAAAACAGCTGCGCAGCAGGAGCACGTCACAGCAGTTGTAATGCGTTGTAGCAGCAGCAGAAGCAGCGTCAGCACCCCACTGTAGTTTATTCGCCGCTACCGTCAGCAGCAGCATCGCGGCATCGTCGCTAGCAGTAGCGTCTCACCAGCAGCAATAGCGCACGAGTGTACCAGGGGGCACTATCTGGACAACACCACAAGCTGAACAACAGCTGCAGCGGCAGGCGGCCACACTTTTACAAAAAACGCGTGTACTTTCTCTACCCCGCGCGGGTGGCACCGGACGCGTGTACCCTCGCTCAGCCGCCGTACACCCCAGCAGCAGAAAAACATGTGCAGGAGCACGTATGTGTGCGCCAAGAAGCTGCGTGAGGCTTCCGCCTGCAGGCGGGCCCGCTTCTTCGTACGCAGCTGTTCTACTGTTGATGTTTCCACAGCTGCTACTGGATGCTACTGCTGCAGCAAGGGCTGCTGCAGCTGCCGTCAGTGAAGTCAAAAACCGCGGTGTGTGCGGAGTCTCACTGTCTTTCTGAAAAACGTGCACACAGTCCGCCAAACTTGTTTGGTCCAGCTGAAGATTGACCTGCATTAAGGACAACACGCTTTCGGTGTAACTGCAGGATGCATGCACTCAGTCCTTATTTATGTGTTCATATAGATATGTATATATACATATGGAATATTCTTCCATACTGGCACACGTGTGCGTAAATACTTGAACATCTACGCCCGTGCGTGAAGGCCTTTGAAATACAAATACGCCTATACGATAATAGTGGGAGAGTATGTGCAGGTGTCGGCAAGAACATCTGAGTCCATTCGTAGTCGTGGAAGGAAATAGGGACGAAGCGATATCGCGTCACGTCCAAGGATAGATATACCGTGTGGGTCATCCATAGACAGCGCGGTGCGTAAGCACGAACACACACCTATATAAGTATGTGTATGTATCCACGCCAAGCAGCGTACACGTGTGCGCACACATAACTATGTGACGTCTAATGGTGGCCTTGCGCACACGCGTAGGTGTAAATATGTATTTTCATATATGCATACATGTACATATATATATATATATGTTGTCTTACTGTGGATATGCGCATTACCGTGTATATGCTTGCAAGGCAGCTGACGGGCCTGGATGTATCTTTTTTCCTGTTGGGTAGATCTTGAAGTGCGAAGACGAACCAACGCGCAGTGTAGACCACAACAAACGTACATCCTCCTGTGCAGCGACGCGCACTCCTACCTGCTTCATTGCCGAGATTATCTAAAGAGCGAGCAAGGTGTCAGTTCACCCGTATATACACCAGTGTGCATTATTCTACGTGATTACCTTTCTTGCACTCTCTCTGTATACTGTACACACACTTACATGCAGATGTACAAATATGTTTATCCACATACATACGTGTACACGTACATATATAAATATATATATATATATATATATATGTACATATATGCACATTCATGTATACAGCTCTTCTCTACCTGTATGTGCGTATGGACTTAAATCTTTACGCAAAGAAAAAGTGTGTATTTCCAGTGCTGGCCCAGCATCTCCAGCGCTGGCTCTAAGTGAGCCCCAGTGCAATTGTACGTTCCGCGCAGTAGGCGGCACGGCCAGCATTTCTCTTCGAAATTCAACGGCTTTCAAGCATTCAACACAACTCTAAATTCCCAGTTAGTCAGTTAAGTAGCACGAAGGAGACCGAAACGGCACTGTAGGCACAGGTGGGAGAAGTGACAAGGAAATGAAGCCTACCGCAACGACGGATGACAGCTCCGAAGGTACGCGTAACGCAGGCATGAATGCCGAAACCGGAAACCACGAAAGAAAGGAAACGGCATAGGGACGACGTGCGTGCATCAACCAAAATTGATAGTGTGGCTGCACCACCTTAAAACCATGTAAAAGAGCAGCAGCAGTAGCAGCTGGACCAAGAACGGCACCACCGCTGCTTGTAATAAGCACCTTCCCCCTACAGCACCTAATATAAAAAAATTAACATCCGCTGCACCCACAGGCTAACAGGCCGAAACTCCTACGACCCTAATACTGTAGTGTACTACTCTTGCACGGTGTCGCCATATTATCGATATAAATTTACATATTACACACATTTTAGAGAGCATACAGCGACGCAGTGGAAGCACAACTGTACACGCAGTTCTAACGCTCAACCTCGACACAGACGTGTACGTGTATGTACACACATAAATGTATATTTTCATACAGCTATTGGTAAACATATACATATATATATATCAACGTGGAGCGCGACTGCGAACATCATCTTCCACTCGCATGAATGACCTGAGGAAAAGTAGACACGAAGCAGTACACGCTGCACGACCAATACGCTGCCGCCAGCAGGCCGTAATGCCAGGACGGCTTCTGCTACAGCAAAGCCTTTTCGCCTTTACGGCCGTGCAAACTGCTGGCACAGTTGCTCCTGCAGCTGTGTGAAATGCTGGTTGGGTCTCGTAGCGGCACTAACGGCGCCTGAAGAAAGTGGAACCGCAGCAGCGGCACTGCCGTATTCGTTTGAGTAGCCTTAGCTGTGGTAGCCACCACAACCGCAGCCGTAAACAAGACAGAAGTAGCACCACCTTCAGAACAGTTTGAAGGTGCTCCAGCAGCAACTGCTGCGATCTCTAACAAAATCACGGCAAGAGACAATCCGCATTACGCAGCGCTCTTCACTAATAACTTCTGCTTCCGCTTCTTCTTCCGCAGCTGCGTCGCGCGTTCCATTTCCTGCAGCAAACATGGCGACAGCAGACGACACACATGCACGTGCGCGGTGAATGCCCAGCCAGAACCCCGGTAGTCTGTGTTGCCACGGGGTACGTACACACAGACACGCAAGCGCACCTGTGTGACGTACATACACTGCGAAATACACAATGCATCGTCGCCGTCTGCAGCCCGAAAAACTCACCGTGCATGCCTGGCGCCCTACATAACCCCCAGAGCCGCCACACAGAGGAAATGACTCATATGTGTGCATGTATACGCCCACCTATTTGTACACAGAGAGAACATCGCGTTTGCATACATTTACACAGACAAACACGTAGACGCGTGTACGTACGAATGTAATTTTTGCACTTGCGCATGCGAGTGTACGCGCAGCTACGGCATCTCCCGCCGTGTACGCGACACATCCGGACACACATACGTGTCTATCTGTCTAAGCATTTAATTATCTGTTTCTACGCACACACAAACAGGTACACTGACAGCACGTTTAGCTATCTGTGCTTCCAGACACACATACACGCACGTATCTTTTTTCGTATCTACCTGTATCTACTCCATCTAACTTTATATACGTCTAGCTGTATTTATCAATGTATACCTGCGCCCGTTCGTTTACGTGTGTCTAGCGATATCTATTTCTCTATACCTATCTTTCTACCTCTGTCTCTCTACACGTGCCTTTTTCTCTCTCTGTACGTGTCTCTCTATATCTGTTGGTGTCTACCTGCCTATGCCTATATATACACACACTTATATTGTACCTACACACATATACATATATATGTGTATATTTCCGTGTAACACCGAATATGATAGCCGGCGTGCACGGGTGTATGTCTCAAGACCGTTGTTATCCATCTCTCAAGTAAGCAGTCGCTAGGGCAATGCTCCCTAGCCGACGCCACGCCTTAAACCGCTCACGAGTTCTCTCTGTTTATCCCTCTCGCTATGAGATATTTTCCGGTGAAAAGGTACATACTGATACACTAGTCCAAAAGCACACACCAATTGATCTGCGACCCTACAGATAATATGTGTGTAGCGGGTGTTCCACAAACCGCCTGGCATGCCTGCCGACTGTCTGTAAAATGAGAATAAACGCCGGCTTTGGATCAGGACGTACCACTCCCATGGCTTCTTGCTGTTTTTGCTCTTCTTCTTCGTGCAGCAGGACGTCCTCCGCTGCAATGCCTTCCAGCAACGTGACTTCTTTCGGCGCTTCAGGCGCTGCAGTAGTAGCCGTGACAGCTGTTTGCTCGCTGTCCAGCATTGCCATCTCTGCGTGTTCTCTTTCTACTTCCTCTCCCATTTCTGCTTCTTCTTCTTCGACCAAGCCAGTGGAGGTTTCTTCTTCGGCGCCTGCTGCCGCTCGCTGCTGCTGTCGCAGCCGATGGTACCGCTCACGCAGCTGATGCTGCTGCTCGCGCTGCTGGCGCTCCTGCTGCTGCAGCTGGATCTCGTGCTGTAGCAGCTTCTCGTGTTTCTCCAGCTCTCTGCATGCGCGCTCGGCGCCTCCCTGCTCCACTGCTGCATGCAGCATGCGACGCATGTAAAATCGCTCTTTTCTGGCTGCCTTTATTTCGTCCACTCGACGAATCGCCTGGACAGTTTTCACGAACAAATCCCGGTCATACCGCACCGGCCGGTTGCGGCGCTGCTCGAATTCAAACGTCGTGTCCACGGCCAGCTCCTTGCCTACGAAAAAAGGAGAAGCACACAAAACACGCTTCTTCTGGAGAAGACGGCGACGAGAAGAGGGGCGAAGAAGAGAAAGGAAGAGAAAAGCACCGCCGAAAGGAGAACGACCAAGAAAGACAGCGAACACTACGAAGAAAGACGGGGAAGGCAGGAGAAAAAAGCCGGAGACGGAGAAGACGAAAAAGAACCAAACCAAACGACACCAACGTGAAGGGTGGGGAAAGCAGAAGAGCGTTGAAGAGGCATACGGAGGGGAAGAACACGAAGGCGGAGGAGAACACGAAGAAGACGAAGCAGGGGAGACACGAAGACGGAAGAGAACACGACCAGTAAAGAAATGAGAAAGGAAACTCCACGGAGAGACAGGAGAAAACGAAGAAGACGAACGCCACGAATGGCTGGGAAACGCGAGCAACAACCTCCGGCCTGCCAGGGAGATCGGACGTCAACACGCCATACACAGAACTAAAAATGCAGCCCCACTAACACATACACACGCATCCAGACAAAACACGAGAAATCCTCTTTAAGTTGCTGGAAATTCACACACGTGTATGCGCGTATGCACACGTACATATATACACATATATATAAATATATGTGGAAGAAGAAGTATTCTTTAAACTGCTGTAAAACACACAGACACACACACAGAGATGTCTGTGTACACGTGCATATACAAGTGAGGAGAAATACTCTTTAAACTGCTACGCATATGCACGCATATGTGGGCGTGTATCCGTACATATATGCGCCTATACAGACGGGCCGATACAAGAGGAGAAATACTATTGGAACTGCCATACAAATATATGTACATGTACATATCTGTTTCCAAATAATCATCTACGCATACACATGCATATTTGAATATACATACATACATACATACACTTACTCTCTTCGCACCGCTTTACATCAGCACACGTCAATATATATTGGTGTGTACCTCGCTGTCTATATACTCGTCTACTTAGCACATATATATATATGTATGGGTGTATACCTCGCTGTCTATACACTCGTCTACTTCGCACATATATATATAGATATATGTATACCTCGCTGTCTATATACTCGTCTTCACAGGACATGTTTATATATACATGTGTATATATCATTCACTGGTGTGAAGGACCTGCAGAACATCCGCTAATCATTCGAATGCAAGCAGGTCGAACACACACATTATCTGTCTTATATACGACTGGCGTGCACCTGCAGTGAGGAGAGGTGCTTTTTGTTGGTATCCTCGTAAAAATGAAATAAAAAAAAAAGTCCTTCGAAGGCATCGCCTGAGCGACGGCACACCTCGCGTCTTCCGATCCGCGTCGCCTCTCGCACATACCCACACATAAATCTTGCAGAAACGAGCAGCAAAACGCCGAAGGGAAAGGAAAAGATACAGACGGAAAGAAATGAGAAATAACTTCTCTGTTCACAAACAGCAGTGGCAAGAAAGACAGCGTGAAGAAACTTCTACCGACAACGGAGACGGGAATATATACGCAGCGACAAAATCACCGCTTACTAACAAAGTAGTGAACACTTAAAAAAGCACATAAACAGCAGGTACATATATATGTGTATGGTTACAATAATTCTGCGTTGGTATGTTCTACTCGTAGCGAACGTATGTTACCATCATTGTGTATGTGTGTATATGTATATATGACGTATATACATATGTATATATATGCATAGGTATATGTACCTATACGCATATATATATATATATATGTACACGTATATATATATACTACGTATATATGTATGAAGCTGGTTACAATGATGTTGTGCTACTATGCTCTACATGTAGGAACGTATGTTACCATACTCTATATATATACGTATATGTACACATATGCATATATTTGTGTGATCGCGTGTATACATATAATATATATATGTTTATATACGCCAATAGAGAGAGATGTGTGTCTGTATCGAATGTACATAGACGTGTACAGGGAGATGAAGAGGAGAAGGGGAGAAGACACGAGGAGACAGAGATGTTTATGAAAATGGATACCGAAGAAAAGTGCGATAATGTCGTCGTACCATTGGCCTTTCGATAAGCCTTGGTCCACTTGAATTTCCTTGGATTATGTTTCGCCTTAAAATGCTTGTGACACTTGGAGCGACAGAAGCGGAAGACCTTTGCGTCCCCACGCACGAAGACAATCCCGTGCCCTGCAAAAGAGAGGCGAGGAAATCGAAGACCAACGACGTGAGACGGGGACAACGACGTGGAAGGGACCGGACGAGGAAGACAGAGAAATACCGCGTTCACAGATGACGGGGGAGAAGACAAAACGAAGAAGAAAAGAGCAGAAAAGAAGACGTCGTGGAAAAAGAGGAGGTGGACGAAGAGGAGGGGGACGAAGAGATGGGGAAGACGAGGTGGGGGAATACCACGAAGAGATGGGGAAGACCACGAAGAGATGGGGAAGAAGGGGAAAAGGAAGAGGAGACGGTGGGAGACGAGACGGAAGAGGTGGAAGAAGAGGAGAATTTTACGAAGAGGAAGAAAAGGAGGACGGAGGGCCGCAGGAGGGCGAGGCGCCGAAAGTGAGAGAGGTGCCCCTTCCAGAAGGACGGGGAAGAGGGCGAAGAACAGAGACAGCAACGTCTACACGTCCACGAAGAAGACAGCGGGGTATTCGGCTTCCATACTGCTTTTCCAACGAAAAAGACGAAGTACAACCCGCAAAGCAAGAAAGGGAAGAGAAACGAAAACCTCTCCGCGGCGAGGAAGAGGACAGCCGGCGGAGCGGCAGCAGAAGTCTCGCCCGCAGACAGAGAAGAGGGATGCTCCCCGCTTCTGTTCCGTCACAGAGAGACAAGACGCAGGGAACGCTGGCGAGGAGGGGACCGTCGTCAAGCACGGAAGCTGCGCACGTGTTACGAAGAAGAAAAGGAAGAATACGAAAAAGAAAAGGCAGACGTGTGTGTCGCTGTCTGTGCGTATGTGAGGGTGTGTGAGTGTGTGAGTGGGAAAGGAGAAGAAGCGTCGACAGCAAGAGGCACAGGCGAAGACAGCAGCGTCGTCAGTCCCTTCATTGAGGAGCGGAAAGGAAAGCGCTGGAGAAGACGAAGAAGGAGGAGACTTCCTCGCTGGGTAGACTCCAAAAAGGGCGAGGAAGAGACGCGCCTGCCGACTTGCAGCCCGCGATGAGAAGAACTCCGACGAGGCCCACGCAGGGGGTAAACAAACGCAAACAGAGAGGCACTCACGAGGAAAAACGGGGTGCGACTTCCACGGCCGTTCACGTATCCAAAATTCACTTCATACCACACACAAACACACATCCACATATATACACGCACAGACACACACATACATAGTACCGACGACGCACATACACATACATATATATATACATAGGCACCTATATATGCCTATATGCGTGTAGACACACATACACACATGTGTGTAGATAGAGACACACAAGAAGAGAGAGCGGGAGACGCACTCGCACGAGGGACGGGGGGAAGGGCGAGGAGGAGGAGAAGGGGAGCGCGAAGAAAGACCGTGATGGAGGGGGACTATTTTCGATGACGTACAGAGACACAGACGGAGGGCAAATGGGAAGTCAGCGGGAGAGAAACGCACGGCAGACTCTTCAACTTGGTGGCAGCGTCGCATGCAGACACGCGTCGAAACGTGGGGAAGACCGCGGGACTGTCTCTCCTCCCTCTGCAGAGATATACGCAGAACGGGGCGAAGACAGAAAAACACATCTACACAGAAAAGACAGAAACAGAAACCGGCACATATGGACGTACAAACAGAAGCAAATATCTTCAAATATTTACCCAGAGACATATATTCACATACACATACATATATATATAGAGAGGTGCGGATGGATACAGGTGTACATACTGGATGATGGTGAGACACAAAAGAGACAAGAAATACATACAAATATATATAGACGGACAAATAGAAGCAAGTACCTTCACTTACGTACACGGAGAAAGATACACATATACATATATAGGTGCAGATAGACACACGTATACACGTATGTATATATATAGCTGTATAGGTAGATGGATAAGGAACTACGGAAACTGAAGGGGCGGGGCTCAAAGGAGGACACATGACGTGCATATTTAATGAGGAGTGCTGGCAGGAGAATTCACCGTCCTCGCCTGTGAGGGGAGAGGCGGCCGGGATGACGAGCCCTGCGTGCCAGTGTGCGAGGGCGTACTCAAATACATGCGAGTTATGGAGAAGCGTACCACTATGCGCACGAAAGATGTGCATTACCCCGCACATATGTAGATCAACAGATATACGCTTATACATATACAGACGCATATATATATACTGGGAAAGACAGGTGCTGGACAGTATAGACATGTGTAGCAGAAAACATATATATACATGTACATATATTTAGAAGAGTAAGGAGGAGAGCGACACTCGAGCCGCACACTAGACAGGAAGACCTTTTCTTAGCAGCGGCCGGCAGAGTCTACACATACCTGGGTAGATACTTGAAGAGCAGAACCAGCACTTCTCAATCCTCATTTTGACGCCTTTTCTTCTCTAGACGCAAGCCACTGACAAAAGACTGACACGCACAGCCGCTGCTGCTGCTGTGGCTGCTGCTGCTGCTGTGTCTGCTGCTGGCCCCGTTTGTCGCTACCTTCTTTCGAAGTCGTACCGACTGCGCCTGCTGTTACACCTCAGACACGAACACGCGGGAGGCGGTTTCCGCTGACCGCTACTGCTGCCGCTTCTGCCGCTGCTTCAAGAGGCCCCCGCCTCCTGCTGCAACGTAAACGGGGCTGCCGCCGCTGGAGAAGTGTTGTTGCCGCTGCGTGGCTGATCCACGTATACTGCCGCTCGTACTGCGCGCCGACTACCGGAGTCGGTTGCTGCTGCCGTCGCAGAGACTGACAGTGCAATTGTTGTTTGGCTATATCGTCGTAGCTGCTGGAGAAAGGCTGCTGTGGCTCCTTTTGCTGCTGCTGCTGCGGCTGTTCAAGACGCCGTGTGGCTCGCGGTGCTTCTTGAGCCGCTGCGGTGTGGTGCTGCTACGCTGCTTTGCTCCTGATGGTCCACTGCTGCTCTTGCTGCTATTGTTGCACAGCCGTGCCCTGCTGGTATCGCGTCTGCCTTGGCTCCTGCTGCATCTGGCCCTCTGAAAGGTGCTTGGCTGCTCCTCCGTAGCTGCCGCACAAGACCAAGTCCCTTCTTTTGCGGAACCGGAACTGTATCCCTACCTCACGCGTACGGCGCTATCGGTGCTGTTGCTGCTGGCATTCTCGCTATTGCAGTTGCTCTTGCTGCCCTTGCGGCTCTTGTCGTCGCTGCTTTCGCTGTTGCTGCTGCTGTTCTTCGGCGGATCTGCTGAGGGCGCCAACGTGAGCGCTCTAGTAGCGACTGGTGGACCATGTAGGAAGTTGCAGACTCTTGAAGGTTTGTGAAACTGCAAAAAAATGGGCGGGCGGGGGAAATGACAAGAGAGCGCATGCAGCTGGATCTTGACGACCGCAGCAGCTGCGACAGCCGTTAAGGCGTGGGCAGCAGCTACGACGGCAGTAACTGTCGCTCTACGGAGGCCTTGCTCAAGAAAGTTTATTACCAGGGGTGCCAGAAAAGCGAGGCATGATCTTTACAAAGGCTGGTGCGTGCCAGCCCTGATACATACACGCTCCCCCTTTTGAATGCCTGCTGCATTTTGTCGATTTCTGAGCACTTCCGGGTCATGCTGCCGCTGCTGCTGCCGCTGCTGCTGCCGCCGCTGCTGTCGCTGGTGCTGCCGCTGGTGCTGCCGCTGCTATTGCTGCCGCTCCTATCGCTGCTGCTCCCTCTGCTCGTGCTGCTCACGCTGCGGTGTACCCCACAAAAGCATGCGTGGTCTAGCTGCATGTAGGAACAGGTGCTCTTTCAGACACACGGTATCGGGCTGCCGCTGCTGCTGGTGAACGTGAGCTGCCGTTGCTGCTGCTGCTGCTGCCGGTATGCGCTTCTGCCTGCAGTGTACTGCAGCTGCTGGGCCGGGTTGAGGTGCTGTCCTTCCTGCCGTTGTTGCGGCATGTTGTAGCTCGCTTTCTGTCGTGTAGCACGTCGGTCGGTGCAAGGCAGACAGTCCTCCCCGTCGTTGCCGCTGCTGAGTTGCAGCCGAGCTTGCTGCTGCTGTTGCTGTTACCGCGGCTCCTGCCGCTGCCGGTGTTGCAGACCCCGCTGTTCGGCCGCTACTGTGACTGCTGTTACCCGTGTTACCGCTGCCGACGCTGCCGCTGCTGCCACCGTGTCGAGCCTTGCGTGGGTCGGTCCGCACCCGACTTTTCATGAGACACTCGTCCTGCGAACGACCCGGGGGGTCGCAGCGGCAGCAGCAGCAGCGGCAGCAGCACCTTGTAACTCTCCCGTGTAATACAGAGGTGCTACTTTCCGTTCCTGCTAATATGTAGTGTCACCATCCCCACTGTCAAGCTAAACAAGTGAGTTAGCTGCTCCTGAACCACTGGACCCGTGTTCCCCGGTAATCTACCGGGAAAGTTGCACCTTCCCTCACATGGGCTCCTCCTGCGGCTGGGCGGAGGGCGGTCGACGTGTCTGAGGCCGGGTGCGACACACGCCACACCTGTCCACTTCTCACTGCTGCTGCAGCTGCTGCTGGTGCTCTTCCCCTCTGGTGCAGCCGATAATCTTCCTGTCGGCACTCCACACACTTGCTGCTCCGCCTGGTGCTGGTGCTGCCTGTTGCTGCTGCTCTCGCTGCTTCTCGTGATCTTACAGGTCTGCATCTGCCACCGCTGAGCTGCATACTACCATAAAGGACCCAGCTAAAATATGTCATCATTACTGTTGTCGTTACTGCCAGAACTACCACTGCTGCTGCTTCTGCTGCACAAGCTACGGCTGCTCTTTATAGGGACTTGCAGTTGCTACTGTTGTGCAGGGAATCCCGCTGTGAAGCTCTCACACAGTCTTCTCAACTGTGAAATGCGAGGCAGTGGGACGACAGGCCGGTGCTGTGTAGCCTCAGAGCACGTTTCCGTGCTGTTCCAGCTGGTGCTGCTTTTGTTGGTGGCGCTGCTTCCGTCTCGCGGCCGCTGTGTTGCTGCTCCTGCTGCTGCTTGTATTTCCGCTTGATACAAGGATGCCGTCGCTGCTGAGCTCAACAAAATGCTTGTCCCCTGTTTTCTCTGTTCCCCATGATGTTGGTTACGTGCGCGACAGCAGCCGCCGGAGCGGTATTAGCAGCAGCAGCGACAAAAGCAGCAACTACGACGACAGCGAGAGTAAGAGCAACGGCACCAACAGTATCTGCAGTGATATTGCCGGCGACATCAAGAACGAAGAGAACAACTCAAGCAGAATAAACCGCTCTGACGTGTCTAATCTGTCGAATGCATGGAGGTCGCGGAGCAACCGAGTCAACCCTAGCAAAGGTAGCAATAGCAGGAGCGAAGCCGGCTTCTTCGAACTGGCAGACCGCAGTGCAGAAGGCTACGGCCGTGGCAGCGACGGAAGTCGTTCGAGAAACACTGTAGCGGCACCGGCTCATGCCAAAGCAGTAGAACTGGCTGCAAAAAAAGAGCGTGCACGAGCAGGTGCAGCAGCAGTAGGGCTAGAAGAACGGCGACAGCCGCTGTCGACCACTCCGCCGGCCGCTGCGGAGCTACGGAAGCCCAGCGCAGATGCTGCACACCTCGAGCGTCACCATGTATGTGCGGCAGCGGCAGCAGCACAAGAAGAGAACCACATGCTGGTGGCAACAACAGCAGGTACACACAGGCGAAATTGCCTGCTAGGGACAGCACCAACAGCAGGATTGGAGCAGCAGCCGCAGCATCACGAAGCCACATCTGCACAAGATGACGCACAGTACACCCAAGAGAAGGAGCAGCAGGGCGAACAACAAGAAGAGCGTGAGCAGCAGGTCCAAAGGCCAAAGCAGCAGCTCCAGCAGCAGCTTCAGCAACAGGTTCTCGTGGCCGAAGGCGCTTTACAGAAACAGCAGTACACGTCTGCTTTCGGGGCATCGACCGGTATACGTGGACGGCAACAGCGACTGCACGCAGCAGCAGGAACTAACAAGCAGCAGCTGGATCAGCAGAAGCAGCAGCGTTCTCTCTTTTCTAGAGGGCAGGAAACAGCCTGTAAACAGCAGAGGGCACAACAGGACGAGCAGCACGTCAAATCTAAAGCTTGCAGGGAACCAGGTGCGCACTCGCAGCCGCAGCAACCCACATCTGCAGGCATGCATGTGCAGACAGGTCATCAACAGCAGCTGCAACCCCGTGTGTCGCAACCACAGCAGCAGATTGAAGGGCAACGGCAGCAAGGAGATGAGAATACATCGCCACCGCAGCGTCACACACGTATTTCGAAGCAGCCCAGGCAGCAACATCAACACACAAGTCGACTGAAGCAGCAGTTGGAACTGCGCGCCCTCCATCTGCAGGAGAGCGTAGCCGCAGCGCAGGAAAGAGATGCACAGCAGCAGCAGCAGCGAGCGCTAAAGCATGATGTACATACGCAGCAGGTGATACAGCAGCACGTCGTAGCAGCAGCAGCAGAGGGCGTCGCTCCACAGCGGCAGGCACGGGATGAGAAAGTGAAAAGAAAGGACGTAGCACTCATTATAGCGATGGAACAGCAGGGACGACAGCAGCAGCAGCAGCGAGAGCACAAAAGACCAGCAGCTGCAAGAGAAGCTGCTCGACGCTATCACAATGCTGCTGCGGTGCTGTGCTTACAACCGCGGTTCTTGCCTCTCCCTCCTCGTGACACAAACTGCCGCAGCACACGCAGCGCCCCCAGCAGCCGTAGACACAAAGACAGCAGCACTACCGCGTGCGATATCAGCAGGAGTAACACCAAAAGAAATAGTAGTCGTGGACGCGCTGATCTTCACTGCAGCAGCAGCCGCAGAGACAGCAGTAGCAGAGTCTGCAGCAGCAGAGCCAGCAGCAGCGGAACCAGCAGCAGCGGAACCAGCAGCAGCAACCAAAGTAGCGGCACCACTCAAAGAGCTACGAGTAGCCCCAACCCCGTTGTGAGACGCCACCTGCAATTGCTTGCGTGCTCTGGTTGCATGGTAACGAAGGCGGATAGCGAAACAGCAATGTCAGTCGGACAGGGAGGGCAGGAACAGAAGGTTACAGAGGGACCACTGCCAGCAATTCCGCCCTCACGGTGCAGCTCACCAGCAGCAGCTGTTTTGCAGGAGCAGCAGCACGCCTTGGAGCACCAGCATCAGCACGTCCTACGTCAAGGAAGGAACCGGCACTCTTCTGCTGGTTCGGATGTGGAATCTTCTGCTTGTACGGCTTCTGATGCCGGTATGTGTAGTCGTTCTCCTGACAAAGTTGTTGCTGACAGTACTGCTGCTGCGAGTACCGCAAGCGCTGCTGCTTTGGCAAAGACAGAAAGGCACCAGTGGAAGAGTGGGACGACAGGGGCTGCGTGCGAGACGCCGAGTGTGTGGAGCCCTGGCGTCGAGCAGCAGCACCTCGAAATGCCGCGCGTGCAACAGCAGCAGGAGTGGCCAGAGCAACAACTCCAACTGCAACGCTCAGAGGACAAGAGCCTGAAAAAGCGAAATCGGTCCTCCCCAAAGCGACAACAGCAACAGTTGAAACTGTGTCCCGTGGAGGAAGGAAAGCAGCAACAGCAGCATCAGAACGGTTTCCTGGAACGGGACAAGCACTCCGGGCAGAGGCACTTTCCCGTAGTCCCGCAACAGCGACAGCAGCGACGGTGTAAGCAGCAACAGGGAAATCAGTTGTTGCAGCAAAGTTATCAGCAAGAACAGCTGACTAGCGAGCAGCGGCGACAGCGCAGAACTCAGGATCAGCACCAGAAAGACCAGTTGAAGCAGAATTGCAATACAGGCATCGGGGCTTTGCTCCCCTCCTCTGCTACTCCATGCAGCGGCGGAGCTCTTTCGAGAAGTTGCGCCTCTGTTTCGCTTGCTCAGCGTGATCAATGTAGTCTCGAGCATGAGTATGCTGCGCAGTCTCCCAGTACCAGTTTTCCTCGTGCAGATCAGTGTGCCACCCTACAAGTGCTGACAGATGCAGTGGAGAAAAGGAATGCTGCTCCTGGTGCAGGTGCAACAAGAAGGCAGAGCAGGACTGCAGCCGCCGTCGCCGCTCTTGAAGAGGGAAAACCACCTGCCGAAGCAGATGCAGGGGTCCCAGGTGTTGCAGGTTCTGGGACAGATGCTGCTCCTTCTTCTAAGTCATGCAAGAGAGGCACGCTGGAAACTCCTCCTGCAGCTGCTGCTCAAATGGCTGTTACGCCCCACCCTGATCCTCAAGAAGCGACTGTTCATGCTGGTGCTCCTACTGCTGCATCGCACGAGATCCCTGCTGCCCCTGCTCGTGCCGCGACTGCGCTTCACACTATTGTTTCACCCACTTCTGTCAACGAGGATCTTACTGCTAGTGTTGCTGAGAACGATGGCGTCCCTTATGCTGCAGCTACCCCTCTTGCTGCGGCATCAGAGAGTATTTTACTGGTGGCTGACGCTACTCTTTGTTCTTCTCGTGTCGCTGCTGCCGCTAGCGGTTTCCCTGCTAACACTGGTGACCTCTATGCCACCGGGACTGCTGCTGCCGACGTCGCCTCTTATTCTGAAGCTTGTAGGCTGGCTGCTGCTGCTGCAGTGACCCGTGGTGCTGATGCTGCTGCTACACGCCTCGCTGCCTGTCGCGGGGCTGCTGGTGAGGATGCGGCAGTAGGGGAAGAGCAAGTCGCTGCCCCCTTGCCTACGCACGTGGAGCAGCTTTTGCGACGTGCAGCGGCCCTGCAACCATATCTCGTCAGACTGCTGCGGCACCAGCAGCAGCCGCAGACCCAGCAGCAGTTGATGGAAAGTGCAATCTACATGCCGGAGGACCTGCCGCAGCAGCCTACGCAAGAGGAGCACGAAACTCTGCAAGGACTTCCGCGTCTCCTGCTGCGGGCGTTTCGCCAC
Organism: Sarcocystis neurona; assembly: GCA_000727475.1. Taxonomy (NCBI): domain Eukaryota; phylum Apicomplexa; class Conoidasida; order Eucoccidiorida; family Sarcocystidae; genus Sarcocystis; species Sarcocystis neurona. The sequence continues at coordinate 4,323,340 of KL647291.1, forward strand.
TTCTCCACTACGGGTGACGAAGAGAAGGGAGACCTTAGCGCAGCAGCGGCCACACTAGCAAGAAGAGAAGCCGCAGAAGGAGTAACGGAGGAAGAGGAAGAAACAGTCTGGGAAGGAGCAGCAGCAAGCGTAGCGACAGTAGCGACACACACACGTGAAGGAAGAGAAATCGGAGTACCGGCAGGGAAGGGAATGGCGGAAGCAACAGGACGAAGAGGAAAAGCAGCAGCACGAAAAGCTAGCGGCCGAAACGCTGCACCAAAGAGCGACAGTCCGGCCTCAGACGCTGACAGATATGCAGCAGCAGCAGCAGAAGGAAGGGCAACGGCAGCAGCAGAAGACAGAATAGGAAACTCGACCTGCGAAGATTTCTACAAAGCTTCTGTAGCCCTGATGGATATTATTTCCTCGTTGGTTGTAGTGCTGCAGGAGGAACGCCAGTACGTGCTGTCCACATGTATATATGCTATCTTCGCAGCCCACACACACATACTGAGATGCTGCGGCATTCTTGCAAAGGTCAAGCGTGCAGAGGTGAAACGTAGGCAGCTACCACACATACGTGTATATCCCAGACAAAGAAACCCTCGTGTCTACATAACCCCTGCCTGTATAGGGCACATCCGCGTGGGTAAGAGCTGTTCACACACTTTTCCTTTAGATTTACCTTGCATGTCTAGATTCCTGAATAGACATATATATCTATATATGTATAGGCATACGTTTGCATGTATTTGCATGTCACTCGTGCATCTGTAAACAGGCTCACATGAGGAAAGCTTCCCTTCATGTACAGGTAGCACAGAAGTTTGTCGGGGTAAAGACAGCTGTTTATACCTATGTATAATATATATGTGGAGAAAGAGAGAGTGATATTCGTATACGTGTGTGAATGTCTACATGGTGTCTTGCCACGTGGTGGGTCCGTCTCTCTCGCCACCTCGTGCGGCACGGGAAATACGTACATTACATAGGCGGTACCGTTGCCTCGAACAATTACGCACGTGTGCAGGCATATTCAACGGTGGGCGGTGAGTCATACTTATCAAGCTGTGTGTGGACAAATACGCATACATATATAGAAATATATATATATATGTAGAGGTGCGCATGTATATATATATAGATATATATATAGATAGATAGATATGTGTACACGTATCTGATGATATATTAATAGAAACTAACGTCTACAGCCCTGCGTGCAGAGAGGAATTCTCTCCCTGTTTCGCGGGGAAATACGGATACATTACACGCACATACGTCTTCGTGTGTAAGTGTACACCCACACCGACCTACACTCGCAGAATTCGCTGCGCTTGTAACCTTGACGTGTGTTCTCATAATCACGTGTATGTACATAGCTGCGAGGACGCGTAGACCAGGGCGTCTCCGCCACCTCTTTACATCTACCTACCCATCTATCTATATGTATATACATATGTGGACAGATAGATAGGGATGGAGAAAGAAGACTAATATATATCTGCGTGTACGTATGTATATATATCTGTGTACATATATATTAGTTTGTGGACGTAGGAGTTAATTGCCCTCTTGGATTCGCTTGTGGCTACTGCTCTGCGTGGAGCAGCTTGCTGTTGCAGCAGGACGACTTCTTTTTTCACCGAAGTGGAGAGTGGAAACGACAGCAGCAGGCCCTCGCTGCGGCTGCTGCTGCTCATCAGCAACAGCAAATGGAGCACTGGCGCCAAGCTCGTGCAGCAGTCCAGGTGTGCTGCCTAGACCTTTCTGCTATACTTTCTAACTGTATCCATATTTCAACAACTTTATGGATACTTACTATACATATATCTATATATACGTCTATATATGTATATGTAGGTCTTCAAAACTGACAGGCGGTCTCCTGCTTTCTCTGTTTTGCTTCCCCATGTACGTATACAACCATATATGTGTAGACACACGTATTACGAATGTGGGTGGGGATATACGCAAATACAAAGAACGGCGTCACGCAGCCTGGGTGGCCACGCTCCTGAAAGCATCTTCTGATCTTTGTTTCCTCCCCTTTTCTTCGTCCACACGCTATATAGATAGATAGATAGACAGAGAGATAACAAAGCAGATACACGCGCCTGTTCCCAGCTATCCACACGTGCGATTGCATGCGCTCACGTCGCTGTATAATTCGGTATTGTGTGGACACGCGGTCCCGGCGTGAGCCCTGGCTTTCAAGAGTCGAGGTACCGTCTTTGCTAGGACGTCCTCTTCTCTCCCTTGTTTTCCCCCCTGATCGATATAGAGACTCTACAAAGGGATGGCTGCGTCCTGTACGTCGATGTACACTTCTTCCCGCGCAGCGCGCCTGCTGCTGCTGGCTGCTCGCCTTCTTCTTCCCCTCCTCGTCTCTCTTTCCTAGACGCCCTTGGGAGGAGGTGTATGGCTCCAAAAGCCTACGTGCAAAGATATCTACAAGAGAGGCTTCTCACCTTTGGCCCGTCTATGCATAAAAAGTGCCACAGCAATAAAGCGCTGCTGCTGCTAGGAAGGTGCACTATTTGTCACCTTTGTGTTCAGCGTGCTACAGCAGCTGCTGAGAGGCCCGTGCTGCTGCTGCTTCTGCGGCTCAGCAGACTGCAGGCTGTCGCTGCTTCTTTTTTCAGCTTCTCTCACTGCCACTGCGAGATGCATACGCCGCCCGGGAGACCGTCTATTTACGTTCTGGCCTTTCTTGATGGGTCTGCGTGTGGTAAATTAGATCAGGAAGGAGATTCACTTGTTGGGATGTGCTGTGTCTGAGCTGGTCTCTGTCTTTTCGCATGTTTCCCTACAAGTCAGTTCGTACACATTGTGTCCGTAATCACCTCTGCGACAGTGTCTTCCCGGCTTCCTTGTCTGTCCCTATCTCGAGTAGAACTTTTTCATTGCATGTGTCTCGTCACGTATCTCTGCGTATACTACCGTGACTATCCGACTACCCAGGTGTACATATCTATTTCCAGTTATTCGTTCGCCCTCTGCCTGGACGTCCCTGTATTTTCCCGCCGGCCTTCCTGTGTATTCACTGTCGCATTTCTCCGTACGTGGACTTGTTCGTCGCCCGTGTCGTCAGACGCACGTGCAGAAGAAACCAACATTTCATGAAGGACCGCTGCACTTCTCTATTCAAAAACTGACTTCTCCGCCTCTGCGAACGCGTGTTTTATTTCTCTCTTTTGACTGGGCTCCGAGTGGTCAGCAGTCTGGTCACTGCGTCCTGACTCTAGTCTATCTGTGCGTCGACCGAGTGTGAAACCGCCAAAAGTCTATTGGCTACTCAAGCGTGCACATCTCTCTCCCTAGGTTTATCGCCTCGTAAGCGTCTTCACGAGTGCGACGTGTTTGTCACTCGGTGGGTGGCTATTATGCGGATGAAGTCTGCGTACATCTGTAGAGACCTGAGTTTCTGGCCTTCCTCCGTCAGTGGAAGACATGAAGTCTCAAGCGTTTTGCCGTTGTTCTGCTATTCCCACGCTCCTGCTGTGCAGCATAACTTCTTCCCTTCTCTGAGAGGATTCCTTGTCTCCCGAACTGTCTTGACGGGTGCTGCGTGTCTGCCAGCCCAGGCCCGTGTCGTATGTGCGAATATTTCTGCCTGTTAGAGTAGCAGGTAGAGGACTAAGAATAGCAAAAGCAAAAGCATTTGTAGCAGCAGTTCTCCTAGTAACACTACCAGGAGTGGAAGTAAGCGCGTTACAGCAGCATCACTGCTGGCAAAATCAGTGCCACTGGGGCTGGTGCTGAGGCAGACTGGGTAGCGGCGATTGCGCTTCGGTTCTTCTGACTCCTACCGCTGGTGGTGATACCTGTGCAAATGCTGCTTCTGCTGCCGTCACCGAGCCTGGGTGCTGCTCTGGTGTAGCTCCAGCTCAATCAACTTCTGCCGCTCCCTGGGTGCTGACTCTAGTATTGTTGCTACTCCTGCTGGTTTTTGTCGTGACCCTGTTGCTGCGACTACTTCTACCATCGCTAGCGGTTTACCTGCCTCCGCAGCAACTGCTGCTAAGGTTCCTGCGGTTTTCATCCCCGCTGCAAGTCGTAGTGCTGTTGTTGTTACCGCTGCTACCGTCGCGAGAGCTGCTACTGGTGCCTTCTTTGCTGGGGCTGCCGCTGATTTTATGCGCGCAGGTACGAATTCCATCACGTCGACTGTTGCTGGTCCTGTCGCTGCTGGTGCAGTTGAACCTGTTGTTACTACTGCTGCAGTTGCTGCTTCTTTCAAGGCTGCTGCTGTTTCTGTGTCCGGCACTACTTCCAACGTTACTTATGAGACCGTTCCAGTACTGCTGTTTTCCTGGCCAGTGATGCTCCGGCTGCTCTTGCCACTGTGGCGGGTATTGCCGCTGCTGTTGTCGATTCTTCCACAGGTGCGGTAGCTCGTCCTGACAGTAGGTAACTCGTGCTGCTGCTACAAACAGCTGCTATGTATGAGAGTGCTACCGATATACTGCTGCTGCTCGTGCAATGTGGCCAGCTCCTCCTGGCTGCTGGTAAACGCCCTGCTGCAGCATCTCTACCCAGGCCGCGATGCCCGTTCTGTTTCTGCCATCGTACCCTGAACGTGGCGCGGGGTGTTTGTGGATGCGGCTGCTGCGACGCCCCGCAGCTCATCTGGATTGGTGTCGCGCTTCTTGCGGAGGACGTGCTGGCAGTGCTGCTGCTGGTGCAGATGGAGACGGTAGTGGCGGGGGATGCTGCGGCGCCTGTTTCGGGTCGCCACCTCTGCTGATTCTGCTTCTGCACGTTCTCCTGCAGTTAACTTTGCTGCCGCTGCCCTTGACGCTGCTGATTTTCCGATCGTTGCCGCTAATACTCCTCGTGGGGCAGATGCTGGTGCCACTGCTGCAGGAGCTGAAGAGGCAGCAGCAGGCACTACATCAAGCAAAGCGTGAGCTTCTTGCTGAACAGCGACGCCGCCGCCGTCTAAGCGGATTGCTGCTACAGTCGCAGCATGCAATCAGGCAGCAGGAACTGCTCAATGACAAGTACGAGCTTCTTTTATGAAACTAACAGCTACGCTTCTGGATGTCCATACCTCCCCTGCTATTGAAGTATATATGTAAATATACAGCCACACACATGTTAGGTATACACACAGAAAGGTAGACACACTGTTTCTCTGTATCTCGCGCTTAAATTCTCTCTCTCCACTCGTATATTTGAATATACACATCTCTGTAGTTTATGAAATATTTACTTGAAGCATACGTAAGAGTGCAGGTAAATCAGTACGGTTGGGCCCTCGCGTATCACATGGGTCTACACACATACGTGTATCTACATACGTATACAATATACCCAGAGCTTGATCTTGCTCGTAGAAGACGCTACAAGGTTATTCTATGCAGGTGCCAATGTGCCTGTCTTACCCTTTCCACTGGATATCCATACAAACACATATACGTGCGTGTCTCTTGTATTTCTGCCCTATACTTTCGTATCTAGGTAGACGTATACATGTGCTTAAATGATGCCTGCAATACGCAGCGAGCAGCGCACGCTCGGATGCCTCACGCTTGCGCAGAGGCTCGCCTGCGTCCGTCTAAGATGACCGATAAGTTGACGTTGTATGCGTTTTCATACAAGCCGTCGCAAGATGACGCACGGAGCGCGAGTGTACATACACCGCAGTGGACGAGCGACAGGAGAAGTGCAGTGGGATCTGTCCGTGTACGCGTGTGTCTTTGACTGCGTCGTTCTCAGATGGGCCAGAGGCGGGCAGTCTCCGCTGTATGTACACTCCGCGGCACCGGTACACAACGGCGGATAGGCAGATAGACAGGAAGGTAGACAGATACAGATAGACAGATAGATGGATAGATAGATAAATATATCAGCTGGTATAAAAGAGTAGAAGCCGACTTACAGAATGCTACCACGCTCTTCCATAGAGATATACAACCCATCGAAGAGTTGGGGGACTGAAGGCGGTTGGGTGTCTCTGGGGCGTGCGCCGGTACATTTGTACGTACATATATATATATGCATGCAACTTTACAACCATATACTACTAAGTACGCCTGTGTACTATATTTCTTCACGCACACGTATATATCCATGAACACACACAAACAAGTACATTCACGAATACAAATACATAGTTTTAAGCGCCAAAACGTACCTCCCATCCACGCGCGCATGCAGGAATGTGTTGCTTTCTGCCTCACGGGAATGCGCAGACTGAAGAAGCGACTGTTGTCTCGTCTCACGTGTCGTACTGCCATGTCGCGCCCGGTCAAAGGAGAGAAAGTCTCGCCTGCGGCTGCACCCGCAACGGCGGCAGGAGTACACTCACCTAGAGCGGCAGCAGCGCAAGCAGGAGTTCAGACACTAAAGACAGGAAGGACGCCTACACCACCAGTAGCAGCCACCGGATACGCGCGCGCCCGAATACCGATTGCGCGAGAAGCAGGAGGAGCAGCAGCAGGTGCCAGAGCAAGAGGAGCAGTTCCAAGATTTGGAGCAATAGAAGGAGCTGTAGCTGACGCAAACAACGGAGGGACAATAGCAGCAGAAGGGCAGAAGGTGTCTGTGTATAGTGTCGAGAGGAGTCAATGTCGCTGCGCGTGTCCTTCTGCAAAGCAACCGCCGGAGTCGGGATGCGCGCGTGCCTCAGTTCTGGCAGAGGAAAGAGCAGCTTTTGAAACGGCTCTACACACCTGCCACTGCAGAGAAGTGGAATTGCTGCGGGTTCTTCGGCAGCAGCAGCAGCTCATTGTGATGCTAGAAAACGAGGTACAAAGTGGTAGACAGCAACTGCAGCAGCGGAAAGGACGGAGCGAGCAGCTGCAAGAGCAGCGGCAGCAAGGTGGGCACCAGCACCTGCAGGGGACGAACGGAAGGCAAGGACAAGCGGTATGCGGCAACCACCAGCGTCAAGGACGGAGGCAGCAGCAGCAGACACCGGATAGCAGCCCCTCGGAAGAGGAGGGACAGCAACCAGAAGACCAGGGAGAGGTGAGAGCGGTGCGAGTGGAGGAGAAGGAGCGGCGGGGGGAGGGGCAGCTGCAAAGGAAGGGACATGCTGGTTCACACGGCGTAACTTCGGGCTGCATCAGCCAGCAACCGGACGACCAGCGACAGCAGCAACAACAGCAGCGGCGAGAAAAGTGGCAACGCCGGGAGCCTGAACAGCAACAGGGAAGGCTGCGAAGGCAATCACCGGTGCGTAATAGCCCTGAACGAAGTACTACGAGGACTATCGAAGACTGCAGCGGCAACAAAAGTGCGTTGATTGCTGCCACCAATAGTCCCACGGGTGGGAGCGGCAGCCGTTGCAACCGAAGCAACAGCGGCAGCAGAGGAAAAAGGAAGACCAGCAGGAGCAGCAGGAGCACGGAAAGCGGGAATGTCAACTGCGGAAGTAGCAGCAATGAAAGGAAGAAAAGGGAACGGCAAAGAGACAGAGAAGCTTTCTCTCACTCTCCTGATCTCCTCTTGCGAAAGGCTGCCGAAGCCTTGCGGGCTTACTGTAGAATAGAACAGTCTAGTGCTGTTAATCCTGCTGGTGGAGCAACAACAGCACGGGGGGATCTCGACCAAGAGCCTCGGTTGGCTGCTGCAGGTGCTGTCGTTGTGGGCAGATTACTCCAGATAGAAAAAATAAAGCCGCAAACTTCTAGTAGCGCCAGCATCAAGACTAAGGTGGATAAGACGAGCGGCTTGACCACGCGCGCCACCTCCTGCAGCTCGCTGCTGTCGCGTCCTCCTACGACGGCCTCTTCTCCTCCTGCTGCTACGCGCGACAGCAGCGCTTCAACAAAAAAAGCAGTCTCGTCTTCTATCGGGCGGATGACGCCGCCAGAGGTGGCTACATTGGCAGGCGCAGGGGCAGCGACACAGTCTCCCGCGAGACCAGTAGAACAATCTGCATCAGCGGCAGACGGGTGTCGGCTTAGACGTACTGCTTGTGATGAAGTAACTGCGTTTTCCTTCCTCCCTCCTGCACCGTCGCCTGCGCACCCACCACGAGAAAGGTTGGCGGTTACTACCTCTGCACGTTCTGCTGCGTCCCTTGCGGCTGCTGCTCTGTCGGATGCTGCTTCCTCTGGCGCTGCTGCTGTGCCTGGTTCCCGTGATGCTGCAGCAGCCTTCGATGGTGGAGAAAACATCTGTGCACGCCGGCGAGCACTGCAAACTACGAAAGCGGGTGTAGGTACTTTCAAACGCCGCCCGCTTGCTGCCGCTGCTGTTGGTGTTGCTCGGGCGGCTTTTGGTGATACCGACACAGAGGACAGCAGTCTTTTTACTGAAGAAACGTTTTCTGCTGCATCTTCTGCAGCGGGGCGCTCTTGGTGTTCTCTTGGAATGCAGACAACAGCAACGGCGAAAGAGACTTCGCACGAGTCACTCTTTAGTCTGGCAGAAACTGAGACAATCAAAGCTGCAAAAAAGTACATGCTTCTCTTTGAGTCAGATTCATTCCCCATTCACGTCAGCAAGGAGACTTAGCAGCCAATCGCATGAGCTACTGCTCCTCCAGGCGTCTACAGAGGCTGCAGTTTTCTGCTGTTGCTGGGGTTGCGACTCTTCATATTGCTGCTAATATTCCTGGTGTTTCTGCTTGATATTCCACCGGTCCTCTGCTAGCTGGTGCTGCTCTTCCAGCTGCTACAAGTGGCTACGAGTTAGCTCAACGCTGTTGCTGCACACGGCTGTCCCTGGTCCTGCTGCTGCCGCGACCAGCCTTGTTTCTGCTGTTAACACTTCTGTTGGTTGCTCGGCCACCGGCGGCGTGAAGGCTTTAGATTAAGGCAGCAGACGAAGAAAAGCGATAATCCTTTACCTTTGTGTCTTTGTCTTGCAAAAGTCTCTTCAGCACGCACCCTGCAGATGCGATCCGCGTACGACAAGTGCACACAAACACCCATGCGCATATATATGTATATAGATGACAACCCGCATAGCTGTTCCGAGAGGGAGAAACAAAACACAATGTTAACGGGGGAGTGGAATAACGTAAGAAAAACATATATTATTTTGTCCAAATATATGCATAGATCAACCAACGCATATGTAGTTGATTGATCTGAAATATAGAAACGTGCAAGCGGAAGGAGAAGGTGTTGTCGAAGCTGCGGAGACAGCGCCTCTTGATTGCAACAAGATACGAAAGCATCGACAGAAGAGATACCTCTACTTTTGAGGTCTCGTGCGTGCAGCAGCAACACTTCGCGAGACGATCTGGAACAGATGCAGCTGTTTTTCGCGACCAGCACGGCGAGTTTCAGAGGCGCATGGCCTGAGAACAGTCGAGCAACAGAGCGCACTTCTTGCGTGTAGTCGCTGTGTTTCTGCTGTTAGGGAGCACCAAATGGCGAACCCGCTTCCTCCGCTGCTCGTTGCGACAGCATTCTTCAGCTGCTGCTTGGACTGGAAGGTATACGATGCTGCTCCTGCAAAAAACGTGAAAATGCTTCTGCTGGTGCTGCTGCATGGGGCCATGTGTAATGAAAGCGTCTGCCGGTGTGGAGCAAAGTCAGACGGACGAACTTCTGACTTTGCTGCAAGCGGAGAGATTTCTGCTACTGCATGTCGTATTGTGAGGCGGAACTTTTTCCTGCAAGCGTCACTTGGCACAGAAAGCTGCATTAACACCCGCCTGTACGGGTAAGTGGACAGAAAAGTTTCTGCGGAGAGTTGAAGCGCTAGAAAGGACGGCGGCCGGCTGCTAATGCTTATGCGGCAGGTTGAGGTCGCGCCACTATTGCTTATATCGATAGGTAGGAAGAGCTCCTCCGCTGTTCTGGAGGTAGAAGACAGGACAACGTGTCTTGCGAGGGCGCACGAAGGATGGTCTGATGGTGTTGTGTGGCGCCAAACGGGGTTCTTCTGTTGCCGGTAGAGACGGTAGGTATGCAGAGGTGCCTGTGCTGCTGTCTGGCTGGGTGGAGAACTGCGCTGTGCGAGTGGTCGAAGAGAGGACTGCTACTATTTGTAAAACGACTTGTCAGTGTTACGCCGGCTTCCTGATTAGCAGTGGCGGAAGTGGGAGAGCAGCGATTGCTTGCGACGGTTAAAGCAGCTTACGTGCAGTGGCAAGTGGAAAAGTGATTTCATGCAGGAGTGCAAGTGCTGTTCAGCAGAAGTGGCAACAGTAGTATCACCATCAATCCGTTAGCCACAGCCGGCGCATGCGATCTGGACACAACAGGCGAACCAACAACAGCCGAAGCTGTAACATCAGGAGCAGTTACACTAGTAACGCAAGCGACACCTGGAGTGACACTGGTACCGGCAATTTAAGAGCCGGAACAGCAGCAGCGGCAACAGGCCAGACAGCATTAGCAGTTGCTAACGCAGCAGAATCACCAGCACCAGGTTGTCAAGCAGGGGGAAGAGATGTCTCGGATACGGGAGGTAGACAGCACCAGGCAAATTATGTTGCACAACTGACGTCGACAAACAGATTCACGCGCCCACCTTCCGCCAGTGCGCGCGTGAGCAACAAACAGAAGAGATCCTGGAACACACTTTTCCTAGTCACTACGCTCTCTGGCTATTCAGTTCTTGTCAACCCTCACACTGCGTGATTACTTCAGCGCTTCTTTACTAGTCTGACGGGGTAGCGCGTATAAATGTGTATATATACGTATACACATATATACATATATATATATATTAGTGTACTTCTTTGTAAACACAGGATGAACTGTGTCCGGATAAATACAAGATAGTCAGATCTAAACATACATATATGCGCCATAGATGCGTGCTGTTGTGTGTACGCGAAGACGGATTTTTCAAAAAGTATATATGTGTACGTGCGCGTGCACAGGTGTGTACGCGTATATCTGTGTAGGTGGGAGGGACCAGGAAAATGCTGTGCACTTTTCTTCACGGTGAGAAGGCAGGCAACTACAGAACCTGCCATTGAATAGGGAAAATGTTCGATGTCACTTCTCTTTTGGTGTAGCAGGACGCAAGACACGCTTCGTATGATTTCACATCTACAGATAAAGTGAAAGTCGCATACGTAAAGTGGAAAATGTATGCACCTGGAGTAAAAGATTCTCCTAAAGTTACACACAGAGGTCTTCGTGGCCGACGTGAGAGACCAGTAAATACGTGTATAGGTATTTGCGTACGTATCCATACATGCGTATGTATGGCCGACGTGAGAGACGAGTAAATACGTGTATAGGTATTTGCGTATGTATCCGTATACCCGTGTAGATTCTTATATATGCCTACTGTTAGGTGTATGTGTTTACGTGACAAAATGCAGTCCTCTTCTGTTTTCCCTTATGCACTTTTCTTTCTCGAACGCGCGCGCCTGCAAGTGTACGACAGTTTTTGCACGTACGCGTGTTAAAAGCTTCTGACCTGGCAGCGTCGGCGCATGGGTTCAAATTGCTCTCTTTGTTTGTACACGTTTCTGCTAGAACAGATGCTATCCGCGATCCACAACATCTCACGAATATGAAGCAAGTCTCGCTATGCATGCAGGCTCTGCCTGACTTACTGCGGCAGCGTCTGGTCATCCGCGTGTGCGTACTTGTGTAGAATTACGTGCAGGTGTAGTGCGAGCTGGTGAGAAAGCACTCGAGTAGCCACGCTTACTCATGTGACCTCTCTCTTTACACCTTCTTTCTTGTCCGTGGATTTGACATACGTAGAGGTTGTGTCAGCCAGGTACCTATTCGTATTGGTACCGACGTCAATGGTGCACACACGTTTGCGCCTACACCTTCTCCTACTTGTGTGTAAATTACGTCTTTGTAAGCAGAAAAGCTCATAGCTGTCTGCAGATACAAATGCAAACACGTGGTATGCACATTTTAACCTCAGATACACATGTGCAAAACTATGTGTTACGTCAACTGCTTGACGCATCAAGCAGTTGATAAGGCGACACGTTATACATTCCTCTCAGACGTGCAGTGATACTGAAGACATCGATGGTCTACAGCGGTCCGCTAGTGAATTTTTATAACGTGTGTGGTCGCAGTGCACACTTCTGCACACGCACCGAGGTTGTCGGCGTACATCTTCTTCTGCTACGTGGAACCAATCTTCCAGTACTCTAACGTTGCAGCGCCGTCTCATCCTTCTTCGACCTTGTCAGCCAGAGTGCAGTTGTAGAGATGCTTCTGGCAGAAGGTCATGAGTAAAGGCTGTTCTGACGACGCGAGTTCGTCTGGTGTGCCTACAGAGTTCCTTTGTTTGCACACTCCAGCAAGCTGCCTATACGAGAGGTCGCGAAAGAAACTCACTCTCTTCCGAAACTGGTACTAGTATCTCGATGAAAGAATTCAGTTCCTATCTGACCCCGTGGCCAGGGAAGGAGAAATAAACGATTCTGACTTGCATAATGAATGTTGATGCTCTCGTGATTAGATTATTAGATATTGCTTCACATGTACGATTGTGCGTGCATATACATACATAAACACGTAGATATCCAGTAAGCATTCAACTGCGTGTAGCGTGTAGTTGTGTTGTGTAAATATATTCGTATATACGTTCGACACTGTGTAATGGGTAATAGAGTGATGAGCTCTTTGTAAGATGCACAGAAACACCTCTTTACATTGAATCCATTTACAGTTATGTATGTTTATCTAGCGTGGCTACCGTGGTGGGCCAAATAAAAATGAGCCGTCGATAAAACTGTCGTAAACAATGCACCGCGCACTGTTATACACATTGCTGCTCAGTGCAGCTTCTTTAGCGACAACAGAGATTATGCTGGCCTGGGTAATGGAAAGTGCGACTTTTGCTAGGGCACGACAGGTGCCTTGCAGGTTTTACGTTGACAAGGAAACTGCTTGATTTTATCTGAAGTGGCCGCGGTGGAGCACGTTTCTCAGTTGTTATGGTGTCACTAATACGGCTGAGTACATGTTCGTGTCTCACTTGTACTCTCCTTGCAAAAGCTAATCTTCATTAACACCACGAACGACTCGACGAGCTAACAGCTGGTTGAGAAACTATGTATAGGAGTGGAGAGTCATTTGTCGTAGCTGATATGTTGCCCCCATGAGGTTGACTGCAGAATATTGACTTCTACTTATTTTAGTGAGGCACCCGTATTGTAGAGTTGCACGAGAGAGCATTTCCAAATTTAACTTCACCGTCTTCTTTACCAGCGAAGTGCGAACTGTTCACGAACGCCATTTTTCACTAAGTGCATTGTCTGCTTTCTGTGTTGTTCGTTAAGGAAATCAACTGCATCATCTTGTGCGAGTGTCAAAATATTACTTCCGTGTTTGGTCAATCTAAATAAACTGGACCAATGTGAGTAACAAGACGCACCTCTACTTTTGCGCATCCAGTAAGCCGAACTACTTACGTTTCCGTCCCTCGTGAAAATCACTTATGAATGTAGTAACGGCAGCACGTTATTTGTGGAATCATATTGATAAGGGTGAGCTGCTGGCACTGCGCTACGAATAAGCTGAACAACTTTTCACCTGTCTGTCCTTTGTCAAGATCATGTTGTCCATACCAAGACAAAGGTTTCCCTACGTGTGCACGGTGCGCCGATCGACTAGACCATTTTGAAGATGTCACACTTCGTATGCCCTCTTCGATGTTGCAGTCCCGTCTCGGAGAGAATCTTGCGGTTATTAGGTCGGAGAGCACTTGTGCATTCCACCGTTTCCATCACGTGGTGTGTGTATATTTCACAATACTGGACGCGTTGAGACAGACTTGTCGCGACGCGATGAACTCTTTGCTTCTTTTGCGGCCAAACTTCGGGAGCGGCACGTGGAGGTGCAGACTTCTACGAGTGGTACGGGCTTCCCTGTCCGTTTCAGTTGCCCACCCACTCAAGGTGCTGTCTTTATATTGTTTCAAAGAAGACCAAACAGGAACATGGTATCACCACCCGATTCTGATTCAAGCGGGTGTATGTGGCGGGAGCGTGAATTCGTGCGTTTCATGTCTGAAGAGACAGAAGGAGACTTTCTTTTTAACAATCATCCCCTGCATTCCTTGTCGTCCTGCGTATTTTCGAAAAATTATTACTTCCATCATCTGCATTTGGCATAGACAACTACCACGTACAGTAGACACGAGTATTTATCTAACGAGCGTAATCATATCCGGTAAGGGGTTCCCCCTTCATTGCTAGCACCGGCGGATGACCGGCGACGAAGTGGAACAGCGACCACAGCAGCACATCTGTACGTCTTTACACAGTGGCCATGTAAATAAATAAATATATATATATGTGAACAATATATGTTCATGTATACATGCGAATAATATAAATACGTGCATTCATTGTCTTTTTGTGGATGCGTAGTGCCACTGAACGGACCAAGCAGCCGTGTATACTGTTGCACGCCAGCATTTCACACTATCTCTATGCTCTGCAGACTCTCATGTTATCTTCTGGTAGGTCACGACGGGAAAGAAACGAAAGCCACTGCGCTGTGCGTCAGAATCCTTGCGCATGATTGCACTAGGTACAAAAAAGGTGTAACGGGATGAGGGGTAGCACCTTGTCGATAGTCATCTCTTTCGTTCTCTAGCGCGGAGCGCACGCCGCTTTTCAAAGTGGCACCACAGCGATCCTGCGTCGGTACTTTCTACTGATTTTCTGTTTTCTCTACCTTGCAATATCCAGGGCACGGAAGCTGTTTGTTCCGTCGTTCCACGGCATACAATGTGGAAAAAACACATGCATCACGAGCCGCTAAGCTCTCTTCCCTTCTCACAGGCGGAGCCACACATGTGTGTTTATGTCCCATGTGCGTCTCCTTCATTATGCGTAAGTTACGTTTCACTGCGATCTTTGCCACCCGCCGCGTCGTCCCTCTCTTTCTTTCTTTTGCATTCATGCATTTAAGGCCTGCTCTGCCCCAGACTTTCGTGCGGCGTCGTGCCTTACCTCCAGGACGTCGATGCTCTCTCATCGTTGTACGCCTTCAATAAGTATCCTTTACTACTCTTTCGGCCTTTCCACTAGCAGTTGGATTCAATATATGTCAACTTCTTTATCTCCCGCTTTCCCCGGCTGTGTGGAGTAAGAATCGAACCTCGTCTTTCGAGCCGCTCCGTCTCGAGTATTGAAGGCGATAATAGGACAGCAGCCACGCGTGTAGTCCCTTTCTCTGATGCAGCAAGGCAGTCAGCCGTGTTTTTCGTTTCTCTTTCTGTATAGGGTAATCCCGTAAAGAGGCCAAAGCCTGCACGACATTGCTTACGATGTACTCTCCGCTGCATTCAAAGATAAACGGATGGACGTTGTGTCAGTGTTGATAAGAGAGTATCAGGACACGTTAGGTGTCATCTGTCTGGATAATAGAGGGGGTTTCTACAACCAGCCAGCAGTGTATCTCTTCATCGGTGGAATACTGTAAATCTGTATGATACACCACCCGAAAACGTCCCTGAGAGGTACAACCGAGTGCACAAATAGTAAACTCCAGCTTTTTAGAATGCTTTCTAATGCTGAATTTAGACTGTTTCCACATATAATCGTTTGTTTCCAGTATCACTCTTGCGTGACTTCTTCTCAAGGACTACCGTGATCTACTCTTTTGCGCAGGTGTTAGTCTGACGCGGTTCCTGAGCCACACAGTATACTGTGTCACAGTCCAGTCCTGCGCTGGGTGCCACAGTCAATTGTTATTGATGCCGTTGTACCCGTGGAGTGATAGAAGAGGACGTTTGTAGCGGAAGAAGCGCAAGCGCTGAATGTCTTCCTCTAGGCGGGAATTCGTGCAGGGTTTACATTCTGCTATGTGTCGCCGTGCATAAGGGTCGTCTGGTGAAGAACCAAGACCTGCAGCAGCACGAGCGGCAGCAAGGGAACCTGGTGGAGCAGCCGGTATGGTGACAGCGGCGACAGCGTTCTTCTTTTTCCTCTTCTTCGTCGTCCTTCCGTACTCGGGACAAGCTTATACGTGTCTCACTGACACACATATTGAAGATTTCTCTTCGGGTTTACGCCTGGGTGCAAACTTCCTGTACCTAGATCCATAATTTTTCGTTATATTACGAATATATGTACTAGTTATAAATATACATATATATATATATGTACATCTGGAGGGGCAAAGGGGCTACACATGTGGGCAGCTTTATTTCTACTGTATGGCGCACACATATATCTATCGTAGGTCAGAGCCGCTTTTATGTCGCTACGAAACCACCGTATGTGAGCTGTTTATATCTGTGTAGACCCACCATTAGCTGCAGAATATATATACGTGTATGTATACATCTCGAAGGTCGAAGCCTTACACTATAATGACCATATCTATAATATATGTGTATATATACATATATATATGTGTATATATTACGTATATGTATGCAAAACAGCGGGGGTGATAATTGCGTGCTCTATTGGTAGTTGCGTCTACTTAATATAGATGGGCTGTGTATAACGGAGTAGACTCAACACTGGCTACACATACCATGTTTTATTAATTCTACTTGTAATACACGTATATATACATCTTGAAGACCAGAGTCTTCTAATGTAGTAACACTGTATAGAGCATTTATGTATATATGTGGAATGCGGGGCTGATAATTCAGTGCTGCATTGGTAGTAGCGTAGACTTAATTTACGTGAAACAGAGAAGCTAGCAGTGCTGTTATACCACGAACACATACGCGAGAGGACAGAAAAAGGACGGCGGAAGGCTAGCAGTAGACACCACCTTCTACTACTTTTATGCATACAAGCAAAGCTCGTGGGTAACGCTAAACTCACGTAGCAAGAAGTGTGGACTTCTCGTGTATGAAAGAAAATCGGTCGTATAATCGAGGCCACACCACCTCCGTCGTGTGCAGCGTTGCTGTTGCATTTTTGAAAGTTGGAAAGCGACTGCCTTCCCCCCTCTTCTACTCTGCCGAGAAGCGGAAACTCCGCTAGCAACAGCCGCCGCAACAGCTGCACCAGCATTACCACCGGCTGCAGGAGCCGTGCGGTGTCGACAGCGGTAACCGCAGCAGCAGCAGTAGTAGCAACCGCTGCGCAGCAGCAGCAGGACCAGGAGCAGTTGCAACGGGCGCTGCAGCAGGAAAGCGTCCACCAGCTGCAGGAGCGGCGTGACAGCAGCAAGATCGCGCCGTTTCTTTTTCTCTTTCCCGTGTGTCCTGCACACAGGCGCAACGGCAGCAATAACCGTTGAAGCTGGTGTAGGCTTCAACATGCGGGTACAAAGCACTAGCAGCCCTCGTTGCCGTAGCACTTAGCAGCAGCAATTTCCGGTGAAGGCAGATAGCGATGGAGCTGCTTCGTGACGCTGGGAGCAGAAGGAGTCTGCTGCTTTTCGCGTGAGATGGGGCCCGTTTGTCCATCGGCAGCAGCAGCACAAGCAGCAGCGCCAGCAGCAGCAGCAGCACGCGTTCGGTTAGAAGACCGAGGTGCTGCCGGGTATTCCACGCCTCTGCAGCGGCAGTAGCGGCGAGAGGCAGAGCTCCAAAGATCTCGCACAACTGTACCAAGAACAACAACAGAATCCGCAGCAGCAGGAGCCGCAGCAGCACGACCCGCAGCAGCAGAATCCGCAGCAGCAGGACCAGCAGCAGCAGCTGCAGCCCCATCAGGTGCAACCGCCGGGCACTCGCTCACGGGAGCGGCAGCACCCGCAGCAACGGCAACGACCGCAGGTGTAGCAGTGGCGACAGATGGCGCGGCTGTTGGATGTTGCCAGCCCACCGGAGCAACTGTAAAAAGCAGTGTTGGCAGTAGGAGCAATACTGGGAGCAGCCGCATCAGCAGAAGCAGCATCTGCAGCAGCAGCAGTAGCAGGAGAATCAGGAGACGAATACCCAGCTGCTGGAAGCTTTGCCGCACAATCCGCGGGAGCAGCAACTACGGAGCAGGTGGGCTCAGCAACATCAGCAGCAACTACAGCAGAAGATGCAACTGCTGGTAGCAGCTCTACTGCGACAGGAGCAGACTGCTCTACGGGGTTGGAAGGAGGTGGGGCCAGACACTCGGACCGGGCAGTAGCAGCTGCAGCAGTGTCGGGGACTACAAGCATGCAGAGGACGGAGCAAGCGCAGGGGCGGCAGCAGCAGCAACTGCACAACGGTAGGTTTCCCTGCTGCTGCTCCTTGCGCGTGGAGGCGGGATACGAAAGATTGAGGCAGACACCTGGTCGTTACTGCTGCCACTGCGACAATGCAAGTGGAAGCGAATCGCCGTCTACACCCGCAGAAACAGTAGTACCCCCGCCCGCACCATCAAGACGTGTATGTTGCCGCTGCTGCCTCTTGTCTGTGCCCCAGGCAGCAGCAGAAGCAGCTCGCTGCTGCGGATCTACTGGTAAGGCGGTAGCTTCGGAGGCGGTAGCAGTTGCTGCAACGGCGGGAACACGCATATGCTGCACACAGCCGAGTTGCAGCAGCAGCAGCTCGACTAGGTTGCCAGCGCCACAGCCTGGCGGCAGAAACTGCAGCGATCTTGTACCCTGCATGAGGAGCAGCAGTACCAGCAGCATGTACTCCGGGTCGCTCCCTCCTGCTGTAGTCCGTAGCAGCAGCTCGTGCGCTGTCTGCTGCAGCAGGGGGGCGCTGGAGAGCAGCAGCTGTGGCGTCGTCTGCCACCGTCTCGGGAGAACCCCTTCTTCGAACGCTGCAGACGCATGCGTTAACAAAGAATCGGATCACCAGCAGCAAAAATGCAGGTTGTGTGCGCGGCAGCGGTCAGTAAGCACCAGTGGCGCGACAGGGGCGCACGCTGCGCGGCCAGCTTCCTCGAGTTACAGCAGCAACAGTAGCATGGGAGAGCAGGGGTCGTGCAGCAGCGGCGGCAACAGCAGAAGAGAAACGTGCGCCGCGGCAGCGGGCACATGCCGCAGGGGGAGCGGCGGCAGGAGAGGAGGGGAAGGACCTGGCGCTGGTGGTTATGCAGGCACTGGAGAAATCAGCGACAGCAGCAGAAGATATGACTACGCTGCGCTGGGTGACACGTCCAGGCGAAGAAATGGCAGCATCAGCAGGATAGAGGGGTGTGCTGCTGTGAGCGGTGCATGCCGACGTACGAGGAGGAGACTTCTGGAGAGGGGACATTTTTCAATTTGTCAAACTCCGAACAGGCGACTATACAGCAGGGAACGTGCAGGATTTTTTGTAACTGATATAGAGGGAGAGAAGAGAGAGTCAGAAGACGCGGGGATGCTTGCAGCGACAGGAGGTTTCCTGCTGCTATTCGCAGCTACCTTTTTTTTCGGGTGTACTTACACCATGTACTTGGCGCTGACGAGCGACGTAACCTCGTTCGCTACTACGACACAACCCGCGCCGGGGACCGATTCTGCTTATGAAGACAGCTGCTGTCTCGCATGCGGTGATGCTCTCGCGGCTGCTGAAGCAGCAGCAGGAGCGGAAGGAGGAGCAGCAGCAGACGAGAGAAGCAGTCAGCAAATGGACACTGCTGCCTCTGGTTGCTCCCCTTGCCAAGCAAGCCACATCGAGAGTCGCCCAGCCGGTGGCAGCACCAACCCGCACTGCTGCCGCAGTGCCCAAGAGGAGCAGATAGAGACGGGGACGCTACCTGGGACTGGGAGAGCAAAAGCAGGGCGCGCTGCTGCTTCAGCTGGGAGGAAGGGACGAGGAGGAGGAAGAGGAGCAGCAGGAAGCAAGGGAAAGGAAGCAAGAGCAGCAACAGAAACGACCTACAAAACCGCGTCTGCGCGTCCTGCTGCCGCATCTGCGCCTGAAGAGAAGGAAGACGAAACTGCGGAGCTGCCGTCATTAATCGCAGACATTCAGAAACAACACTACTGGGCATTGCTGGGACCGCTTTCCCTTGTGACTATCTTCGTTCTGGTGCACTGGAACTGGGTCAGCATGAAACTTTTCAAACATGCTTAGCAGTTGCAAAACAGCGAGCAGGGCCGCGCAGCCGCGAAGGGGAAGGCAGAAACAATCTAAGCAATAACCTTTGTTGTTTACACGTGAGAAAGGAGTATTTCACCAACGTAAACAGTTGTCCATGTGTTATTGCGTGTGGTAATATTCACGCACCTGTGCATGTGGGTAGACGCCGGTCTCCTCCATATGGCTGCACATATATATATATATATACTTTTGCAGGTGGGGGCGTGTTCTAATGCTTGCCGTGTGCGTGTGTTTCTATCCAGATATATTTCCTCTCCTCCATTTTGCTCAGGTCTACGTGCAATGTCTCTCTCTCTCACTACATATATATGGAAGTAGGTACGCGTGTGCGTGTGCGTGAAACTGTACAGAAATACTCTGCATGTGTAACTGAATTTTTCAATTTCTTTGTGAGCGTAGCGATTACGTGCCGTCTACGCACATCTCGCAGGTCGCTACGAAGAAGACCTTCTTCGATTATAGAGAGGGGAAAACAAAAGTCAAGAATATCGCTCATTCACGTGCAGTCCGCCTAATTCCACGTATGTGTGGATATACATATATATATCTATATATATATATATATATATATGTACACGTATGCGTACATATACATGTGCTTGCGTGTGCATGAATGTGTATACGCAGGTCACATATTTTCATGCAGGCGTGTAGATATACGCGCACACACACAAATATGTCTGCGTTTAAAGAAACCCGGACATAAACGTATAGTTTGTAGATCTTCACACACGTGTTCCCACATGTGTACACGAATACGTATACTTGGTTGCAGCAAAGAAACCTTTCGTGGGCGGTTTACGCTATCAGATGTATCTGGTTGGTATTTCTGTCGGATCAATAATCTTTGTATACATATGTGTACGGGATCTTGTCGCTCCGCGGTCCCCTGCTGCAGCTGTACGGTTTGCACGTATATGTGCAAATGTATATTTGCGTATGTTTTCGTGCATACGTACTGATATATATATATATGTATATACATATATGTATATACATATATGCATATATATATATTATATATATAAGCTTACGCATGCTTCTGTTTATTGCGTGAGGATATATCACTTCGTATTTAGATCTATAAATGGGCACAAACGTATTACTATTCCCGCCTTGCAAGTGCAGGTGCCAGCACTCGCTTGGGCAACTGCGCAAAGCACGTGCGGCTGCATCGGCTCCGTCTCCGAGCGGCCGGATACTCATGTGAGAGTAGAGCACCTACTTGTCTACGAGTGTACGCAGGAACAGGAGAGAAAAAAAAGTATACGCATATCACTGGTATGTATACGTATGTGGAGGAAAGGTGAGGGAGCAGTCTTTATTGACGCTGCACAAGGGACGAAGGCATTATATGTCTACATATCTTTAGATTACAGGAAGAATCTACAAACTGCACATGCACTTGCGTAGGAACGCGCGAACATCACATAGACAGGTGTACTTTTCAATGTGTGGGTATATATGCGTTGGGTCATCCAGTTCTCTTTGAACCTATGTATGTGTAGGGACTATAATATATATATATATATAATGCCGGACGCTCCATCCACGCCATCTTATCTCAACAGAGGAACATTCGCGAGGACTGACTTTCTTCAGTCGAAGAGCGCCTGCTGCGGCAGATACCAGGCACGGTGTTCCAACCCATGCAGAGGGTCAGCAGAAGAGCTTTCACTGGCTTTTTTGTTGTACAGGCCCCTTCACCAGTGAATGAGGGGACTCTTCTTTTAGGAGGCAAGAAGCCACAGCAGTGAATGAGCAATGGAAAATTAGTGCACTGCATAAAAGTCTTGACAGTACAAAATAAGCTGTGTTGCTACTTCGCGAGAGAATGTCTGCAGGAGGTGCTTCACCTCGTCTGTCAAACAGCCGGCCACATCACAGGTGGCTCGGTGACCGGGTCGTCTCTCTTCATTAGAACGGCGAGAGTATCGATCTTCTAGAGAGTCCCTCATTTGCACCCAGTTCAAATCACGTTTCTCGACGGAAAGTCTCGGCACTTCATGGCAACAATTGCGATTTCATGGAGAGCCTCACCAGCAGCTGTCTAATTTTACAGAATGATGGCCGGTTTGTCGGACTTCCAACAGCAGTTGAGATCTTAATTTTTATAGACGCTCAGCGGTGGATAACGCACAAAACCTCTGTTCCTCTATACAGTCCTTCGTGAGCGACGATCGCACTGCACCACAGCGAGCCCTATAACTGCTCAGGAAACTTACACTCACTCTTCTTAATAAATCGGAGATCTCTTTCGGCGGTTGATAACTGCGGCTAGGGACACATATTTCGAATCAATAGCGCCACAACTTCGGCCACAAGGACTTCCTGCGAGCATTCACTCTCGTGCGCGACTAGTTGACTTCTCCCTCGGGATTCAGCGGCGGCAATGCGCTCCAGATGCAGCATATGCCTTCGCCTAGCTGTAGTTCACTTGCGTTATGCACTTCGCTGTCCAGCGTTTTCACAGGGACGAATGTGCTGCTAATGCTGCTCCAACAGCGTATGCCGCTGCCGCCGCTGTGCGATGATGGTAGCGGTGGTCACGTTTTTACGCTGTTGCCGCTGCTGCTGCGCAGGGCTTTTGAGTCGTGGCGTGAATCCTGCACCGCGATTGTGGCAGCGGTACCACGCCAGCACATTCTGCGATACATATGTGTACACACCCGCCCCCTACAAGGAAAACCTTCGCTGCATACGTTAGTGTGAATATATACATATCGGTTCGTCCTTACATATGTCCGCGAAAAAAGTGTGTCAAAGATATGGGGAATTGAACTGAGGTTCTGTGGACGCGTCGTGGCTGTGTAAGGTGCTGCCGCGACGGAAAGCTGCCCTAGCTGTTGCTGTTTGTGCTGCCCATTTAAGCGCTTGCGCTGCTGCAGGAGTGCTTTCACGTAGCTGCAGATCTTGATGTGACGCTGCTCCCCATATTCATTGGTGCACAGCCTGCTGAAAGCAGACTGAAACCGAGACCGGCGCCGCTGCTGCTGCTGCGCATCGCTCTCCTGTTATATGCGTGTGGTGTAGCCACTGTTACTGAGTGTGTTCCTGCCGCTGCAGGACCGTGCTGCTGTTTATGTAAGGCACCTCTGGTGCTGCTGCTGGTGGTGCTGGTGCTGCTGCACCTGCGACTGGACTACATACGCCCGGGAGCTGCTGTGACTGCCGCAGCTCTACTTGGGCTGCTGCTGCTGCCGCAGTTCGCAACAGCCGCCGATGGTTCTGGTGCCGCAGCACAGTCGTGGCAACTGCTGCTCGTACACACACAGTCGCCCCTGCTGCACTGGCGCTGGCGAGCTGTGGCAGCACCAGAAGTCCTTGTTTTTTTTTCAATCCTCGGTGGGAAATGTGCTTCGCGTTCCACCGATTCTTCATAATGGACGCGAGTGTATACGTACAGCATTTCTTGGTATTTCCACGGTGCGTGTACGCCACATCGAATAACAGACGCGCATTCTTCGGGGGCATTCATGACCTCTCGGACAAGCGACTGAAAACGAGTGTTGTATAAAACACAAGACTGTTAACGGCCAGCTCATACGCATAGATATATATATATATATATGTACAAACGTACACACAAGGTCACACAGATATACCCACACGTGAATATATGCGTGCGCGTATACACATATATATATATATATATATGTAGAGAGAGAGAGCGAGAGAGAGACCGACACAGGCATATACTTGTATCTATCTATATCTCTCTCTATAAATATTATGTAAAGATTTCAGAAGGCGGTGTCAAGCTCGTCGAGCCCCATAATTGCTGCAGAATACATCGCACAGAAAGACGCAAAAGAAGCAGCTGAAATACAGAAGAAGCATGCACAGCAAGAAAGACATCTGTGGGAGCAAAACAGCAGCAGCAGCACAGCAGCATTACAAAAGGCGCGCAAGGAACAGGAAGGGATCCACCTAACGGCAACAAAAGATTGTGAACAGGGGCAGCAACAAGGCGTCCTTCTCCTCAGCAGCAGAAGTCGACACGGGTGAATCATTTGGGCCGGCTGCAGAGATGCAAAAACTTCAGAACTTACGCCAACACATGCGGGCAGAGCAGAAGCAGCAACAGAGCAGCAGACCACCAGCAAGAGACATAGCGCCCTAGGACAAGAGGTGCTTAGATAAGAAACAGTACGCCTATACTCCGCAGATTAGGTATTGAACAGCTAGCAGCACAGCTGCAGCAACTCTGGGGTCTGTGAGCGCTGCACAGAAGGCACGGCAACAGAGACAGAAACGAAGGTCAGCACGGAAGAGGTGCGCTACTTGCAGCAAAATCACAGCAGCAGAAGGAGCAGCAGTCACTTTGTCTGCCTACCCATATATAAGTACACAGACACATTCATGCATATGTATCTATACATAGATATACATATATGTATGTATACACACATATAGTATATATGTATGTGTAAATTTCATATATATCTAAATAGGGGTCTAGGCAGGCGTAGGCGTCTGCTAGGGTATACATGTGGATTACAGATAGGTACGTGCAGGTGAATAGATATAGACATACACACATGTGAACCGCTATCCAGGGGAAACAGAAGCGTCGGCACATAACGAAGACGGACGTGCATACAGTCAAATACAGGTAGAAATTGATACTGCTCGGCTTGTAGCCATACATATATATATACATATATATATGAATAGATACTCCTCCGCCTGCAGCCATATAAATATATATGCGCACGGCGAGGGAGAGCCACTTTTACGAAGCACAAGTTTCTTCGGAGAGAGAGGAAACAGGAGCCAAGGCAGAAGATTGTAGAGACAAAAGAAATGGTTGGCGCCTGCACTTAATAGGAAAGGATACCCCCGGTGTGTACGTACACCCGAAGTCCACCAGTGCCTTACCTCTCCATTTGGTGTCGCCTGCAGTTTCCTTCTTGTATTTCAAGTAGCGAACAGAATTTCTGAAGTTGGCCACCGCTTCATCCTCGTGTCCCGCCTCTGCAAGAACCGCTCCCAAAACACTACATGCAGTCTGCGTGCACCCACACCTCTATATTTCCGCGCGCGGATAAATGTCTACAAATATACCTTGCTGCGTGGGTATGTATGTTTTACACAGGTGTGCGTGTCTACGTATGTATGTATGTCTGTATGTTATGCACTTACGTATGTACGTACGTATATATGAAGGTATGTACGCATACGTGTATGTATGTATATACGTACGTATGTGTGTGTACATGTATGTATGCAGGTATGGACGTATGTATATATATATGTGTGTGTGTGTGTGTGTGTGCATGCCCGTGTACTAATTAAAGACGGAGAGACAGAACCACGGCCCACACTCCATTCTCGTCAGGCAGGGCATCACAGCACATGCGAGACGTCGCTTCTGCATGAGCGTGTTGCGACTCTGACAGCAGCGCTGTTGTGGGCTCTTCAGTCGCTTGCTGCTGGTGCTGCTGCTGTACCTGCTGCAGTCAGTATAGCGCCGCTGCGGCTGTGGCAGAACGGCTGCTGTTGCTGCTGTCGCTGAGACGCTGTCGCCTGCAGCCACTGCTGAGTCGCTCGTGTTCGTAATGTCTACCTCGAGAAGCCGTTCCTGCTGCCAACGCGACGTCAAGCTGCCTCGTCACCCCCCTCCCTCCGTGCTGCGGCTGTGCGGCTCAAACATCTGCTACTGCTGTCTCTGCTGCCGCTGCCGCTGTCGCTGCGGTCCGTTTTGGCCGTACCGTGAACAGCGAACTTCACGTGCTCCGCGCACAGAGAGAGAAGGTTTTGAATAAAGTCGACGGTCACCTGCGCACCCCCCACATCATCGCCAGCAGCGTAAAAAAACCCAATATACGTATACGTGAGAAGCCTCACAAAGACATATACGTATATATATATATATATAAGCACCCTCAAACGTACATATATACATATATACATGTAGGGACTGATACGTATATCTCTATCTATCAGAAGTATGTACATATATATATATATGTATATATATATATATATGTACACACATTGCTGAGAGGTAACTCCCCAACTTTGTGGAAATAAAAATTGAGGACTATACACGTGCGAACCCATACACCTCTCTATATTTTTGTATGATGCGTACGGCTCCACAGAAGAGCTACATCCGGTGCGGCTCTTACCGCCACACAAGCTGACCCCCTACTCATGAAAAATGACCCCTGCCACTTCTCCTACCGAATCTAGCGATACGAACATACTAGAATCCACATACCTATCTACTTCCGTATATTTCTGTCTATCGATCGACCTATATTCCACACACCTACCTGCTTAGGTATATATCTACCTATCTATCAACGTATATTCCAAATACCTACCTGCCCACGTATATCTCTACCTACCAAGCTATCTACCTACCTATCTTACAGATGCCCAACTACTTATGTATGTCTCTACCTATCTATACACATATATATATATGAATATATACATATCTATACAAACAGTTGCACACACACAGGAGACTGAAAAAGGGAGATACCTGTTTGCACCTGTACTGGTAAGCATACATATACATGAATGTACATACAGATAGGTAGATAGGTAGAAACATATATATATATATATATGTGTATACATTTTGCTGTTTAGGGCAACGCGTGCTTGTCCAGAAACACACGGACTCGTAGATACATGAGACGCAGAACAGCGTCACAGATGTCCCACCTGAGTTGAACGCGCGCCCCTTTTTTTACCTGCGCAGCAGTTTCACTCCTCGTTGCTGCTGTGATGATCCACTACCACCCTCTCCGGAGTGATGGTTCGCATTTCCACGAATGACGTGTAACTAAAGAAAATGAAGGGCACGTAGGAAAGGAGTCATATTTACTGCTCTAGAGCTAGGATTCGTGAGAGGCTGCCGTCGAAGCCCGGAGAGTCACTTTGTTCTCGTCGCATCACCAGACTGCTCGTGCTGCTGCTACGGGGAAGGTCTTTTATTGCCGTTGCTGCTACAGGCGTCGCTCTTGAATTCTCTGCTGCTCCTGCTGCTGCCGTCCGTCTCTGCTACTGTCTGTCGGTGCTGCTGCTGTCTGTGCTGCTGTTTCTGTGGCTGCGGCTGTAGACGTTTGCGCTGCTGCTGTTGCTGCTTTCACTCTCGACGCTGGCAAACGCTTGCCGCTGGGATGCTGCAGCGCATGTGCGCGGCTCTCGTGTTCGAACAGCGGCTGCTGCTTCTGCAGACTTCCACCTGCGGCGGTAGAAGCTGCTGCTCTTCCAGGTCGCCCTCTTCGCGGTGCTGCTACCGTTGTCCGTGGATTTTGTTGCTGTGCCCGTGCTGGACACCTGCTCCTCTGCTGCTGCTTCTTTGCTCCTCCTGCTGCTGCATTTGTCGCTTTAGCGCCAGTGCTTCAGCCTCTCCTCCTCTCCTCCTCAGAACGCACAGCAGACCGTCCCGCTGCTGCTGCTCCTGCTGCTGGGAACGCGTGTGTGCTCTGCCCCTCCAGCCCCGCCTTTCGTCTGTGCTTTCTTCACCTCTCAATTCTTTCTCGCCTAGTAGTAGTAGTATTAATTACCTAAAATATCTACCAAGATACCTTCTTTACTCAGCCTTACTAACCTCTTGACTCTCTCTTTTCCAGTAGTCATAGTCGCTACCTGAAAGATCTACAAAATGCTTTCTACACCTTGTCTTACCTCCGGATTCTCTCTTTCGTAGTAGTAGATATACTCATCCAAAATATCGGTGAACAGACCCACGTGCGCCGTCGACGACTGCACTGCAATATCTGCAATTTTCAAGCACTTCTGCAGGCACTCGAGCACGCGTCGTGGATCGCGGAACAACTCCTGCCAGAAGGGGAGAGACGAACAGGAGAGACGCAAAGGGAAGAAGAGGGAGAAGCGAAGGAAGAAGAAGATGACAAATTAAAAGAGGAGGAAGGGCGACGAACAGGGAAAGAACGAAAAAGAAGAAGAGGCGAAAATCAACGGCGAGCGTACGACGAAAAAAATGAGCAACACGCGCGAAAAAGAGACAGGAATCGAAGACGGGACAGGAACGGCGACGGCGCACCGGCAGAAAGCGAAGAAACAGCAGCAGCAGCAGGAGCCGCGACAGCTAGATCCCACAAGAACGCGCAGGAAGGAGAGGGAAGGCAGCTGCAGCAACTCCAGACACATACAGCAGCAGCAACAGCAGTTACATAAGTAATCTCAGACGCTGCGTGCGCGGGTAACACCACTCCATCAATACGGGCAGCAGCACCAAGACGGAGACCCGAGCAGCTTTTATTTACGACTGGTGATACAGAAAAGGGAGGCAGCCAGCAGCAATCTTGCGCACACGAAGTCCTGCCAGGATTGCAGCAGCAGCGGCACGAGTCCTGCTGCCAGCAGCAAATAGTTTTGCTTGCTTAGCAGTTGAAATTAGCAGCGACATTACTGCCATTCCCCCCAGCTGTTGGGTCACTGTCCCAGCAGCGGCGCCGGCAATTTCTGCCTCGCGCCTCGAAGCAGCAGCAGCGGCAGCACTGCCGTTGCAGCGGAAGTGTTGCTGGTCTACCACAGATGCATACAGCCACCAACAGCAGTTATAATATCCACAGTAACCGACGGAGCATTCCCAGCAGCACCGACAGGAGCTGCATATGACTTACAACAGCAACAGCAAAATCGTAACACGGCAGCAGGCAAGGCGTCTTTGCAGGAACCGCAGCCGTTGGCGCCCGACCCGCAGCATCAACGGCAGCAGTTCACGCCAGGCATTACAGCAGCAGCAGTCGCGTGACTTATAGAGGTTGCACACACGCGGCAACAGTAGAAGCCAAACGAACAGAAGCAGAGGCACAAGGAGCAGCAGCAGTAGTTGAGAACCAAGAAGCACCTCGAACAGCACCCGCAGCAGGCAGAAGCAAAACTACCAGCAGAAGCAGTGGCGCAAGACAGGCAGTAGCACCGCAGCAGTAGGTCTACGAGGAACTGCAGCAGCAGAACGCGTAGCAGCAGCGGCAGCAGAAGTCAGAGGCTTTAGGGGACCAGGATCGTCTACGCGACAAAAGCAGCAGCAGCCTCACGACCGAGAGACAGCACGACGCGAAGCCGGAGAGAGGAAAAGAAGGAGGAAGAGACGAGTGTCGCCCCGCTTACATTATTCCAGAAGAGATGAGAGCAGGCGAGAATAGCGCGACATTGATCCGGCTTTTTCAGCAGTTTTGCGGCGTGCTGGGCGACCTTCGCACAGACGGTTTCGTAGTTGTCTCTTTCTAGCGTATGGATATGGCCAGCGAGGCAGCCGACGAACTGCAGCAAATACATGTACTGGTTTTTGCTGTCGAGAATTTCTTCTTCATAGCAGACGAGCGCCTGCGTGAGATACTCGTAGACAATCGCCTCGTAGGAGGACGCAGACGCAGCGGCGGTGGCAGCAACCCCGCCCCCTGTTGCACTGCTGCTGCTGGCCAACATGCTGCTGCGCAAATTCGCCGTGTCCGCGCTCTCCGCCGCCATCAAGAATAGACGCAGTGCGCTCTGCCGACCGCATGCAGAGGGGAGAGCAGCAGACAGGGACACGCCAGCAGCACATCGTCAGCACCACATCGCCGGCACCAGCACTAGCAGCACGGGGACGAGACGCAGGGCTGTTCACGGCTGCAGCAGCCGGAAGGCGCCGCACTCTCGAACCGAAAAAGCACCAGGCCGATGCGCAAGCGCAGCACCAGGAGAGAGTCTTGTTGTGTACCAGCGGGAGAGCCTTGCTGCGCAGCAGCAGAAGCATACCACAAGCACGTGGGCGACAGCGCAGGAACGGCAGCGGCGGGAGCAACGTCCTCGCAGCAGCAGACAACGGACGACCGTGCAGGCCGTCGTTGCCAGGAGCAACACACACGCGACAGCAGCAGTCGCAGCAGAGCAGCAACAGCAGCAGCGGCGGGAGCTGCGGCATAGTGCAGCGAAGAGGAGAACAAGACGGTGCAGGCGCAGCAACCGCACGGGTCCGTCCGAAGAAGGACGGGAAGGAGGGCGGCAGCAGAACGAGAGAAGCCGCAACGAGGTAAGGCGACGTCAAGAATAGTGAGGGAGATGTCCAGACGCCGCAGGAAAAGGGAACTCCTACAAACGAATCAACGGAAAGACGGAGAGACGAGCTGTGTATACGCTTCTAGTGGAGGAGGGTGGTGAAGAGGTCGCCAGCGGTCTTGCATGCGTCTGCCTCGAAGAGAAAAAGACGAGATTTCTCTGCAGTGCTCGGGTGCGTACCCGTCGAACAAATTGCATGACATCAAGACGCTGATAAATACAGAGACTTTCGATAATATACCTTCCTCCCTACTTCTCACGTACACCTCTCTGTGTGCGTGTGTGTGCATGTGTCCGCATGCAAACAACCAGATCCCCACACAGAGAGGTGTACATATAAATATATATATATGTAAAGAAGATACCACAATCTACTGTGGATTGAGTGAGAGAAGAAATGTCGAGACAACTGTAGCATCACGTTGGTAGGGAAGGAGGCTGAGAAACAAATACTCCGCCTAGAAATAAGCCTTCTTGCATGCAGCGACGAAAAAGAGATGCCGGAAGGCTGCCAGCACTGCTGTCCAGACAGACGCATCGAAAAAACATCGCTCACCACCCGAGCGGCACGTTGTCTGTACTCACATCAGTGTGCATGTACACCACATATATATATGTTTGACGTGTACGTCTACGGTGGAAGACATACATGGATATATATAGATATATATATGTCACACACACACACACACACTCACTCACACACACAGAGCGATATACGTCTTCTACGTAGGTGGGTGTTCTGAAAGAGATAGGGACATGGGTAGGACATGTATGCGTATACATGCATGCGTATTTGGAGGGCGACAGATAGGTGAATAGCGAGAAATACAGGGAGAAAGAAAAGACGAAGAGACACAGACGCACACACCAACACATAGACGTGTCTACACACATATTATAGAGGCAGACATACAGGGTGATATCTCTATGTGGACAGAAGTGGCCACGTCCACGCACCAACGACAGAGCAGCACGCGCCCAGGCCTCAGACGCGTTCCTGCCCGTATGTGTCAAGACAACCGGTATATAACACACTAGCAGGCAGCACAACTAAACGAGAGACGGGGGGAGATAGAGTTGGGTAGTCCAGCCCTAATGCGAGGGAGAGTATTTACACAGATCTCACTGCATGCAAGTAAGTCCGCATGCAACACAGACATACATCCACGCGGGACTCTCTACATACGTATACACACATGCATGTGTCTATGTATACATACACACATATGTATATATGCACGCACGTGTACAGGCCAGAATGTGAGTAGGACTGCACACGTATATGTAGAAGGAGACATAGAGACACACAGAGAGAGATCGAGGAAAAGAGACAGAGGTATCGACGTCCTGTAGATAATACACCGGCACGCGTATGTACATTCGAATATATGACACAGAGAGACTGAGACACGGAGACAGAGAGACGGAGACGGAGACAGAGGAAAAGCACAGCATCCTGTGCGGCGGCTTTCGGGAATATATATATATATATATACCTGTGGGTCGGACTGGACGAGTTGCATGCACGTGGCGTGAACAAACTGAAAAACTTTCTTCCCCGAGACAAGTGGCATGCTGCTGCTGTCTGAGGCTTCTTCAACTCCCCCCAGCTGTCGCTGCTGCTGCTGCTCTGTTCGATCGAGAATACGCGGCACGAGCTCAAGAGCAGCAACCACCAGGGGGGGTCCCAAGTACCGCAGCCGTCGTAGCCCGCCTGCAGTTACACACACACACACACAAACATACAAGTGTATATATATATATATACATACATACATACATACAGAGTAGCAGTAGGGCAGCAGCAGCCGTCGACACACCAGCAACAGAAGTTGCGGGGACGGCAGCAGCGGAGGTTGAGAGAGCAGTAGCAGAAGCTGCCGCAGCAGGCACAGCACAACCAGCGGCAACGGCAAACGCAGCGGACACCAGCAGCAGCACAGCAGCAGTAGCGGATCTGTCGTAGCACCAAAGGAGCGGCACAGGCTAGCCCGGCGACCGGGCAGCATAGGACCCGCTGCAACTGCGGAAATATTGTCACACTGGCGTCAGTACAGCAGCCACAAGAGCGCCGGGAGCAGCCGATGAGCAAGCAGCAGCCGCAACAGCAGGGCAACAGAAGCGCAGCGCATGTGAGGAAGCAGCAAACGGCAACCTGGTGACAGCAGCAGCCCTGCAGAGGCCAGAACCGACGAAAAAAACAGAGCAGGGGGGCAGCAGAATAAGAAATGGAACACCCAAAAGCCAGTGCGGCGGCAACAGAGCATTCGAAGAAGCAAATAAAGATCCGGAACCAGCAGGCGTAGCCACGAGCGCGACAGCAGTAACGGCAAGAAGAGCGCAGTGGCAACAACAGTTCTGCCGGGTATGTCTTCCGCCGTCGCATCAGCAGCAGCTGCAACAGCTGCGGTCGCTCCAGCAGCACCAGCAGCACATCAGCAACAACAGCCGTAGCAACCGAGCAGCAGCTGCAGCAGCAGAAGCAGCAAGAGCAGAAGCAGAAGCACGGCAGCGGAAGCAACCGGACTATGTGCGACAGCAGCATCACCCCGGTGCAGCAGCGGCGCACCCGCCAGGCGAACGAACCTCCGAAAGACGCCGTACTGCAGGATGGATCATATCTGGAGCTGCTCTCTGCTGCAACTGCTGCTCTCTCTGTCACTGCTTTGATGCTGATGTTTGTCGCTGCGGTGTGTATCCCCCGTTCTGCTGGTGCTGTTGTCCCCGCTGCTCTCGCGCCTGCCACGTTCCAGCAGTTGTGCTGGTGTTGCGCCCCCGTCTTCCTCACATCATCTTTGCAGCTTCCTCCTTACCTTCGGCAAACGTTTGCCTGGCGAGGCAGAGCAGCGTGAAGTGTACGTCGGTGTCCGCGTTGTAGAGTAGATGGACGAGCTTGGCTATATCTTGCTGTTCTCTGACGAATTCCGACGACGGTCCCCCCCCCCCTGCTGCTGTAGCTGTGCCCCTGCTGCTGCTGTTCCTGCAGCGGTTGCCTTCCCGGCCTTCTTCCCGCTTGTACGTCTGCTCCTCGTCTACCTCGTCCTGCTGCTCCTGTCCTTCGCCGTCGTCACTGCTGCTGCTGTCCTGTAGCAGCGGAGCCACAAACTCCAGGAAACGGGAAACCGAAGAAGGCTGCTCCAGAGGCGCCCCTGCTGCAAGCACTGCGCTCACCATGGACGAAGCCACTGCAGCAGCAACACCCCAAATCCAGCAGCAGCACTCGCAGCAGCTGTCGCAGCAGCACGCGTAGCAGCCACTACAGCAGCAACCAGCAGCACTTGCAGAAGCAGCCAGCAGCCCTTGCAGCAGCAACCAGTAGCACATGCAGGAGCGCCCAGCGGCCCTTGTAGCAGCATCCAGCAGCACTTGCAACAGCAACCAGCACCACCCGCAGCAGCAGCAGCACGGTTCACAAGCAGCTGCGCAGTAACAGACTCAGCAGTGGCAGTCGCAGCAGCAGCAGCGGTTGCAGCTGAGGGGGACGGGAAGCTGAGGTGCAGCAGCAACCCGACCTCAAAACCTTGTTCGTAACAGCACCAAAAGCACTGTGCAGTCCATCGCCAGTATTCGCAGAAGCAGCGTACGGCTCTCTCAGCAGGCAACATCCCACCGCCAGCAGCAGCAGCGGTCAGAGGAACACAGAGCAGCAGTCGTAGCGCCATCAGCAGCGACAGCGGAAGAAGAGCGGTCACGCCAGCAGGACAGCAGCACCAGCGGGCGCACCACCAGCAGCATTTGTAGCTTGAAGAACACCGGCATCAGCAGCCCCGGTGAGACCACCACAGCACGGCGCGCGCGACCAGCAGCAGCAGCAGAGACGGCAGCACCAGCAAGAACGGTAGCATTAGCTAGGGCGTTACCAGCGGCAGCAGCAACTGGGGCGGCAGCACATCCGGCACCAACAGCAGTCTCACCTTCAGCAGCCGCAGCAGCGACGAGCCCCGCAGCACCAGTCGCAGCACATCGACAGCAGTCGCAGCAGCACGAGCAGTAACAGAAGGCGTCACACCCACACGAACATCGGGAGTCGCCATGACGGCTGCTGCAGAAGCCGCAGCGGCAGCATCGCGAGCAGCAATCGTAGCAGCGGCAGCAGCAGCAGCAGGGGCGCACATTTTTGTAAGCAGGAGACACGCTTAGTCAAGTTGCTGCCGCTTGCCTTGTCGTCGAAGATCTTCATCAAGAAAAGCCATGAGAACAGGGAAATGCTGCAGCTCCAGCACAGGCAGGGATATGCTGCGCAGCGGAGAGGAAATGATCTCCACGAGCGCCTCCACGCCTGCAGGTGTGAGAACTGCTGGCCTTCCATCCGCGCTGCTGCTGTTGAGGTCCAAGGAAGCAGCGGCAGCGGCACGGTCCGACGGGTAGGGGCTGCTGCTGCGGTACTTGCTGTTTCTGCTGCCGCTGCTGCAGCCGCAGCTCGACAGTAGCTGACTCACAGACCCAAGGATGGCGTCTACGTAATCAATGCGCTCAGGATAGAGAGAGAGGGAAAAAGAAAGGAACGCCTGCTGCAGCTCTAGCAGGCCTGTCAAGTCCACCAAGGCATTCCCCCCTGCTCCTCCTCCTGCTCCTCCACGAGAAACCTGCTGCTCTTCGCTGCCGATGCCGTTGTTGCTGCTGCTCCCATTCAGTTTCGTCAGAAGCAACGCCGCCTCGCCGCCCCCCGCCTGCTCTTCGAGAAAATAGATGTAACGCTGCTGCAGCTCACCGATGTAGCGCTGGAACAGAGAGTAAATATCGAGGTCTGCGGGCAGGTTCTGCACGACAGAGAAGAAAACTCTCACAGCAGCAGCAACGTCAGCAACAGCTGCAGCACTAAAGTCAGCAGCTGCAGTATCAATGTCAGCAGCAGTAGCAAGGCCAGCAGCAGCAGTAGCAAGGCCAGCAGCAGCAGCAGCAAGGTCAGTAGCAGCAGCAAGGCCAGTAGCAGCAGCAACAGGAAGAGACGTCATAGCAGCAAAGCAGAAGCCCCCCGAGGGGGAGCAGCCGCAACAAGGACAGCAGCAGCAACAGCGTCGAACGTGCTGCGCCTGAAAAAGAGCAGGAGGCCGCAACAGCAGGCAAAGACTCCGTTCCCAGAAGTTCTACTGCGACGAAAGAGAGAGCGCCGCAACCGCAGAATAAACGTGAGGAGGGGAAAAGGAAGAAAATTCAATCTTCGACTTCTTCGCTCCTCCTCCTACTTGTCTCCCTACACACGCGTCCAGCCACGCATATATCCCGCGCCTACCGATCAACAGAAATGTTTTTTACCCCCTGCCGCCGCACCACCCGCAGCAAAGAGGAGGGAATCTCAGCAGCAGCTTAAGACGCCAGCAGCTGCAGCCCAGGGACGAACAGCAGCCGCAGAGGAAGAACGCACGACAGCAGCTGAAGGAGAGAAGCGGCAACGGCGCCCACGAAAGGAGGAGCAGGAGGAGGAGTGGACGCAGCGGCAGCGGCTGACCGAGAAGCAACCGGAGCAGCAGCTGCTCATGGCTGACGAGGAGCAGCAGCGCTTTAACAGGCAGTTGCCGCAGTAGGATTGATAGCTGCTGAAGCACCAATAGTGGGGCAGCAACAGAGAACTTACGGTGGGGGACGCTTGCGCAAAAGCAGCGAGGCGATTCAGCAGATTGACAAATATTGACTTCAGGTCCACTGCAAGCCACAGCAGCCGCAGCAGAGCAACCAGCACAGCAGTGCAGAACGGCAGCAGACGGCAGCAAGAGCAGAACAGCGCGAACAGCAGCCGCAGCCGCCGCAACGGCACCAGGAGGGCAGGAACAGCAGCAGCACCAGCAGGAGAGCAGCGCAGCAGGGAGGTAAGACTGCTGCGTCAGCAACAGCCCGCAGGCGAGAGAAGCAGCAGCAGCGCTGCACATGCAACAGCAACAGGATCGGCAACACGGCGACGGAAGCAGCAACAGGGCGACGGAAGCAGCAACACAGCGCCGCACGAATGACCTGACGTATTCGAGAAACGAAGGGGGGAGCAGGAGCTGGTGGGGGATAACCCACCTGATTCACTAAGCGCAGGCAAACAGAAACAAGAATTTCACATTGTTCCATCGCAGTTCCTTAGAGGTATACACCCACGCAGAGGTACACGAAAAAGGCCCGGATATTGTGAGGCAGCTAGAGCAACAGCTGCAGCGTGTATCTCACTCAGCGACGGACGGGAATAGGGAGATCTACCTGCCATGACCTGCTGCTGGTGCTGCTCCAGTCCTCAGCTACAGCGTGTGTCCAAAAGCAACACCTCTCCCTCTACGAGTCCCCACGCGTGCCCACATATCAGTATACGTCTACACATCTCCCTACATATACACACATACATACATATATATATATATATATATATGCAGAGACAGGGATGTGCACAGGCACATGTCTTCATGTGTGGAGACAGACAGCAGCAGCAGCGTCGGCAGAGCGTCTCTCCCAAGCGGCCACACACAACTTGTAAATTCGCCCCTGCAGCTACACATCTTAACGTTTATCTGCTGCCGCACCCCCCTCTCGTAACCCACGCGTATCTCTCGCTCCTGCAATACACATACATACCCATATACACATTTATGTAGAGAGAGAGACTCACAGAGGGAGCACTCAGCTGATGCCATACTCCTTCTCGTCTCAAGCAGCAACCTGCTGGTTAAACCCGTGCTTCTTCCCCCCCCCTCCCCCACTGCCTCACCGATACACCCCTACATATAGACGTGAACGTCTGTGTGAATACAGAAGCGTGTGTCCCATCTGGTCGTCGCGCTGCTTATTACCCGAAGGCTGGACACGCAGAGAGGCCTGCAGGAAGGGATCGAGCGTCTGAAGGTGGCACTCATCCGAGAAAACTTGGATAATGCAGTCGAGCAGATATTGTTGCGCCATGCCGTCTTTGCAGCCGAGGACGTGGTCGAGCAGCTTGGGCAGGGCCTGCTGCTGGTAAAAGGCGGCGCTCATGCCTTCCAGCTGCGACATGCGCACCAGCGGAAATCCCACGAGGACGCGCAGGTCGTGTCTCTCCCTCTCTCTTCGCTGTCTCTCTCGCGGGCTGCCCTGGTGCTGCAGCCGCACCCACAGACGTGCTGCTTCGACGAAGTTCGTCAGCAAAAACGAGAAGGCGTCCTCCAGCGTGCCCCCCCCCTCCCTGCGCGAGGCAAACGGAGAGAACAACCGGTGGCTGGCCGTCAGAGTCAGAGGCACCGCGACCAGTCGACAACAGCAGCAGCGGGCCCGGCGGGCAGCACGCAGCAGGCGCCGAGAGAGGAAAGGGATGTGCAGCAGCGAACAGAGAAAGCGAGAAGTCAGAGAGAAAGTGTGACGGGGAAAACCTGGCGAGAACACGCATGCGAGGACTGCACAACAGCAAGAAGGCAGTCGACGAAAAGGCGGACAAGAAAGACACGTGGAATGCAAACAAGCGAGAAGCGACGCGAACGCGTCATCAAATAGTTCCCCCTCTTCCGGGAGAATGACAGCATAGGAAGAGAAGAAAAGAGCAGAACAGCTTCGAGTAGAAGACTTTTATGTGGGGATATATAGACCACATACAAATATACATACACGTGTATATATATAAGTTTTCCTCTGTGATAACTTTCCACACACACACACACACACACAAGGCACACAGATCATTCCATATATGTATACAAAGATATACATACACATATACACGAATATATCTGTACTTACGTATACAGTGTCCATGTATATATACGTACACATATATGTGTAGTTGTCCACAAGGGCACACAGATATGTACGCGTATCTGTATGTCAGTGAATATGCATATATGGAGAGGTAGACATATACGTATATACGCCTATATATACATATATATATAAATATATATATATATATGCACAGACGGGGGACATGGAAAAACGAAGGCGAGAAAGCATGAAGAGGAAAGCGCAGAGACATACAGCACACGTCTGTACACAGGCGCAGGCACCCAGAGCCTGTGGCTCGCCTTCGACATGCATGCAGGCGCAGGACTGCAAGGACGCATGCAGCGACGAATGAGAGGAAGTGCATGCACTCAGGTACGACAACGTTCTCGCTGGCTGACTGCACGGCGGGGGGGGGGGGGGAAAAGGG
Source organism: Sarcocystis neurona (assembly GCA_000727475.1). Lineage (NCBI taxonomy): Eukaryota > Apicomplexa > Conoidasida > Eucoccidiorida > Sarcocystidae > Sarcocystis > Sarcocystis neurona. The sequence continues at coordinate 4,361,285 of KL647291.1, forward strand.
TGGGCAGCCGTCTCTGGAGCAAAGACCTCGGGCAGCCACCAGGCGCGCGCCGGTCTCTACGGGAGTCAATTCTTAGTGCTGTTGAAATGGAAGAGAAGGACATTTTTGTGCCTCACACCCAAGTCACTCGCACCCGTGCTGCTCCACTTTGCATGCGGCTGCGTCTCCACCGCTGGCCCCCCAACTGGTCCTTCACAGAAAAGAAGACTGCTGAGATGCCGGTATCGGGGGACGAGCGCTGCAGCTCCTACAACTCCTGCTATACTACTACTACTATTACTACTACTACTACTATTACTGCTACTACTACTATTACTACTACTACTATTACTAGTACTATTACCGCCACTACTACTACTACTACTATTCGTACAAGTACTACCACTGCTATTACGAGGACTCCTCTGTCACGACTGTTGCTCCTGTTGCCCCTGCCACGACTAGTGTTACTACCACTAGTAGCAGCAGTACCACTGCTACTAGGAGGACTGCTCTGTCACTCCTATTACTACGGCGGGCAATCCTTCAGAACGTACTACCATGTGTAGTATCACTACTACCTCAATGCTTGTGCTACTGTCAATACTACTACTCCTACTATTACTAACTTGTAATAGTACTGCCACTGCTATATGGAGGCCTGCTCTGTCACTCCCGTGACTACTGTCGCCGCTGCTACGACTAGTAAAGCTACGACTTCTACTCCTCGTAGTAGGACTGCCCCTGCCATCCGGACGACTCCTCTGTATCTACTATGACTACTGCTGCCTACAACTACTCCTACAACTCCTATTACTACTACTACTATTCGTCGTCACAGGACTGCCACTGCTATCAGGTGGACTCCTCTGCTTTTCCTATCACTACCGCTGCCCTACTACTACTACTACTACTTCGACTACCCCTCTCACTACTACTACTCCTCGTACTGCCACTGCTACCACGTGGACTCCTGTGCTTCTACTAGTGCTGCCCCTGCTACGACTACTTCTACAGCAACTGATACTACTGTTACCACTACTCCTGATATGATGGTACTACTACTGCTACCTGGACGACTCCTCTATTCGTAGTGCCACTGCTGCTGCTACCACAACTACTGCTGCCCCGCTGCTACGACGACCACTCCCGCTGCTCTCCCATTCCTGCTAAAATACATCTGGTAGCAGTCATTCTCACTCCATTTCCTCGTTTTGACGGTACACGTGTTGGTTAACGCGCGACGACTACTATCAGCCCTCGTCTTCGTCCTTTGCCTGGTCCCGGTCCGACTGCTGCTACTCCCCCCTACCCGGGTTTGTACCCTACGACGGCATTCACGCGCGCGCGGGCAAACAGCAACTAACATGAGACTTCCCCGGAGGTCTGTACGCAGACACGGACGTGTTTTCAAAGTGGAGTCCAGCACTCGCCGTACCTCCGCCAGGAGCGCAGGCAGTTGTTCTTCAATCCTACATCCTCGCAGAAAGACTGCTCTACAGATGCTGTACGGATAATCTACCGGACAGACCTTCGCAGCTTGACGCCCTTCTTCTACGGGGATGCACACGTGCTCCTACTAGGCGAGAGGCCCCCACAGGTTAGGACCCAACACCAGGCTTGCCTAGCGGGGCGCAAAAAAGAAGAAGATCGCACGCATGCATCTTGCGACAGGAGCATATGCCACAGAAGTCGTGCCCCCCGCCCTGCGTTTACCTTTCGTACTCCGAGCCGGTATCTGGGAGCTTGTCTTTGCACATCTGGGTTAGATAGAAACGTAGGAAAAGACCGCGCATCGGGTGCTGTACCCCCTTGCAGAGCTCGGTCATGTCCCGCAGCACGTCGCACGCCCTCGCTTCCCGCGATTTGATGTAGCAGCAGCCCACCGTTATCAGCAAATACAGACGGGGAAGAATATTGCCTGCGTGCTGTACAGACTCGTACAACTCGGACATGCGCCGGCCGTGTCTGCTGCGCTCCCCGAAGAACCCCGCCAGGTGCTGCAGCTCCTGAAACACCAACATATCTGCACGCGGTTGACCAGCAGCAGCAACAGCAAGCGTAGCCGCAACAGCGAGGGCAGCAGCGAGAGCACGCGGCGCAGCAACAGCACACAACAAGGAACACACAACACACCGACACTAAGTTCAGCCAAAAGAGATCTTTCAGCGAGAGCAATAGCCGCAGCTGCACCAACAAAACCGACACAGCTGAAGCAACACCAACGGAGCCCAGCAGCAGGAGGTGTGCGGCAGCAGGAACAGCAGCAGCAGCACCTACACAAACAGTTCGACGGAGAAGCGCACGACGCGCGCACCAACCACAGCAGCAGCAGGGGCAACGACAGCCGCATCAGCGACTAGCGTAACAGCTTGGTGAACAAGGCCTTACAAGCAACAACCACAGGCGCAGCAATCACGGCAGCTGTAGCCGTCTTCGTAGCAACAACCGCTGCAACAAGAGCGGTATGAAAATGAAGAGCCAGAGAGACAGCAAGTCAGCAAGGCGATGACACAAGCATATACAGACACTGGTGAAGAGGCAACAGCATCAGCAAAATGTAGGAAAAGACGGGTTCCTCCCTTCAGCATTGCAGCAAGGTATGCATGCGTCGACACGCACAACAAGAGGGAAGAGCAGAAGCAGGAGCTTGAGCCGTTGTAGCGCAACTGTCTGTCAGTGCCGGTAGTATTTTCGATGATATACCAGTAGTTGTCAGGCCTGCTTCAAAGTTTCCCCAGTTCCGAGACTACGCCAGCGGCATGGGGGAACGACAGAAGTATCAGCAGCAGAGCAGTGGAGACTTCGCCGCAGCAAGACATGAATCAACAGCAGGGGAACGACTACCAACGGGGCGGAATGAGCAGCAGCAGACCCGCCAGGAGGAGAGAAGAAAGAGAGTTGCGCCAGCGGCAGACGCAGACGTAGCAGCAGCAGCAGCAGATGCGTTGTTGATTGCAGGAGCAGCATAGCATGCAGGGCCTCAGATGGATGAGACCCAGAGAAGTGTAACTCACACAACTCGTAGTAGTTCTTCGGAGAAAGTAATGACGTGCGCAGCTCGCAGATCATGTTAGACGCATGCTTCAAAGCGTCGCGAAGGTTGTCGTTGTCCTGCATGCGCAGCCCGCAACACACGAGTAGCGGCATCGGCAAGTCATTCAGCAGCTGTCGCAGCACGTGGAGACTCACACCGGCAGCACGCTCCCCCACCTGCCACCACCATCGGCACTTTCCGTAGCACTACCAGCGCAGCTTCCACAACGGCGACGGCAGCACTGTCGACTGGCAGGACAGCGGCAGGCAGGCCTCCGTAATACCGATAGCAGCCGCCTCCATACGAGCAACAGCAGCAGCTCCCATAGTGGAAACACCAGCAGCATCCACAACAGCAACAGCAGCAGCATCCAAAGTAGCGATAGCAGGATCCCCCATACACCAATAGCACCAGACTCCACAGGAGAGAAACACCAGAAAATTGCACAACAGTGCAAGAGCGGCAGCGTCCACACCAGCAAAAGCGGCAGCTTCCTCCAGCGCCGCCGGCAGCAACTTCCTCAGCAGCAGCTGATTCCTCTGTAAGAGAGGAAGAGCGGCTGCACAGGCCCCAGTGCATCAGTTCGAAAAGCACCAGCACCCCACTAGCAGAAAGCAACACTTGCAGCAGGAGCAGCTACCGAAGCGGCAACAGCAACAGCCGCAGCGGCTTTCGGCGGAGGAAGCGGCAGCAGGACTTCCGCACAAGCAGCCCCCTCCTCTGGGTGTGTGGCAACTGCTGCCATGAGGCGAAGCCAGTCACAGAGGAAAGACCGACGTCATGTGTATGTGACTTTCTCGAATGAATCCCCAGGAGCCTCCCTGCTGCATGCAAGGTCGTGCAGCAGAGCCCCACGGAGACGCTGCAGCCCCGTCAACGCAGCAAACGAAGCAAGCCGCCTTGGCGACACCAGCAGCAACATTTCCGTTATCACACAACGTGTGCCCCTGCAGCTGTTCGCCGCACTGCGTGTGTGTTGATATGCAACACATCTTGCAAATTATGAGACACACGCGCCACGTGTCGAGGAGGTTATGTTACACGACAACCGCGGGATTCCCTCAGACGCAACCTGCGCAACGTCTACGCAAAGGCGACTAGTCGTCGATTCGCTAACACACCACGTATTTCCTCTAGTTTATAAAACAAGTATCAGTCTTCACAAGAATCATATGCTCTACACTAGACACACCACACAAGGGTATCCAACTAGTGCGAGAGTCTCGCACACATGCAGGAACATTTTGTAGTCGGTATCTCCGTGTGCTGGACTGCCCCTGCGCTGTACACAGCTACATATATTCAGAGCCACAGACGTTGTCCAAGGTATGAGGAAGCGCCTCTTCGTTCACCGGCACAAAGCCCGAACAGACTGCATACTTTCTTCAGATTTCGAGTGCGACAGCCAGGCGGGACGACACCCCGACAACACGCGGATAGAAAACTGTGGCCTTGTGCATGCAGGGTTGATACATATGTATATATATATATACGGACAAAGGTACTTGCATACATGTGCAACTCCGATAGAGATGAAAGAAATACGTGTATCATCGCGCGTGCAGCGACACGGAGACCCCCTACGTGACCTATGCGCACACAATGCAGACACGCGTTACATTCTCGTGTACCGTCCCTGTTGTATTTGGATAGACGACACACATACCATATATATGCACATATATATGCATATATGCACTACTGGGTGCGTCAATACGCCGCCACCACAGATCAAGCGGAAACGACCACACGTTTACACCAGATGCTCTATTATCCACAGTGCGCTGGACAGGCAGCTGTGAGCAGAGATACGCAGGGAGAGCTTATCCTGCTGTGCGCAACACACAGCCGGCTCCGCCCAGCGACAGAAGCAAAAAGACGGTTCACGGTGCACACACCGACGTTGTTGTCAGCTTGCAGATCATGGTGAAAGGCGCCACTTCACACGCTATCCTTGTTGAATTTTCATGTGCCAAGAATTGCCCTAGAGACGAGTTTCGGCTACACCGAAAGCGGGAGAAAAAATCTCCAGAACAAGCGCTCGCGTACGCACGGGTGTATCTACGCAGATACCACCTGCAAGAGAGACGCATGCTCTCTTGGTGAGAAGCATGCACACACCAAAGAAAGATCTCTTTATGTATCCACCTGCATACATAGATGCACAAGTGCATGCACGCGCATGCGAGGTGGGGTTGGTGGTGTGCACGTGAGACGGTTCCCTGTAGAGTTGCAGACAAACATACCAGCGAAAGAATCCGCAGAAACAGGCCTGAGCAACAACTTGCAACAGCAGCTTCTCTAGCACACCGTCTCACACATATCTCGGGATACCGTGAAGCCATTATACGCTCACAGGACACATGTCTATACATATATATATATATATCCACGTGCGTGAAATACACGCGCTCTGTACGTAATACATATGTCTAAGCGATGGGGGAGTAAGAATATACATAGACTGGCACGTGCGCTGCAGTATGGCGACCGGTCCTTGATCTCGACATTACTAGCCCGTGCGGGTGAACTACCGCAGGACAGAGTCGCAAGATGAAGCGCCCCTGCTGGCTGTCTTCCTGTCGCGCGGTTGGCCTTGTGTACATGTGTACAGGCCAGGGCGTGGCTACAGAAGCAGGAGCCTCACGCCGCCCTTCCATTAATTTACGTACACACATTCTCACGATATGGTAGTGATGGCACGACGTCTTCGCAGAGATGCAGGCGGCCGACGACGTTCGCGTACGTCGCCGTCCGCGTTATGGAACGTCCTGTTAAATGTAATTAAGACGACACGTGTGATCACAGTATCCGCACGAATACGCGGCAGACAAGCACTAGCACACATCCAGGACCCCCTTGCATGCATAGATACTTCACAGAGAGACAGAGAGAAACATAAATTCCTGAATGATGTTAGACAGCTCTGAAGGTTCGACGTGTTCTGGGGTGGGTCTCCAGACAACTGTACTTACGATAGCTCGCTTCATGTAGCGGCCCTGCTCCCTCACGACGGCGCTCGCCTCGTCCAGGAGTTTCTCCTGATCTTGCTCCAGCAGCAGCATCTTGCTCACGCGGATGTGGCAGCGACCAGCGGCAGCAACGGCAGCGGCAGACGAGTAAGGGTGGCGGCGGCGCAGCGCGCAGCGCAGTCGAGACGGCACGAAAGAACGGCGCCAAAAGGTGGCGGATAAAACCGAAAGGGAAAAGGGACGGGAGACCAGTGCAGGAAAATTTCGACAAAAAACGGAACAAAACAAAGAAGCGACGCAAAGATGCCGTAGATCCTATGCAATTCACGACCGAAACACGGGAAAACTAGAAAAAAAAGATCCTTCCCTCCTGGACAAATTGGCCTTCGGGGGTCGGCCGATACACCCCTGAACCGATGAGACTATCCACATATATATATATATATATGCGTGTATATCCATGAACATACATGCAAGTACTCTGCTGCGGAAGAATCTACAGTTGTGGAAAGAACAACTGCATCAGTATCTGAAAGAAGTGAAGAGACCTGATGACATGGCACTGGGCGTCTCCTCGTAAGTGCCAGTCCTTGACGTACCGATGTATAAATATACATATATATATATATACAGGCATGAGCGCCACTCCTCGACGTACCGATACGTGTACACACATACGTATACCTGCATGCGTACAGCTCGGAGTTTGTCCTGGTGAGTCAGTCAACGCCTACACACATATACACACGATACTTACGCAGGACGAAGGCATGTCCCGCTTCAAGGCAGATGCCCACATGTGCATACCTTTGGGCGTGGAGACACCGCGCATAGCTATATTACACCACGTGTGACTTCGGGATGAATATCAGTCCTCTGCTTTGATGACGCCGTCGCGCTTGCTGTCGTACTCGACCGCAGTCACTGGTGAAGATGCTTTGTGTCTGGCTGCTGCTGTTTGGCTTTTTCCTGTGGCTACTGCAACTGCTGCTGCCGTCTAAGCTGTCACAGACACTCTATTGCAGCGGCCGTCTTCCCTTCGAGGGTCACGAGCTGCTGCTCCTGTGACCGGGCCGCCTCCTGCTGCGTTCGCTTCTGTGTACGCTTCCGGTGTCACGCTGCTGTTTTTCCGTGTTGCACGTCCTGGTGCGGTCCCCCGCGCCCACCAGTACTCCTGTCGCAGCTTTTCTCCGGAGCGACCGTCGTGCTGCTGCCGCTGTTCTCCGTACGGTACTCTTTCGACTCCGCAGTACGCGCAGCAGTTTTGCCGTCAGTTCTTCGTGACTACTGTGCTGCAGCTCGGGCCTCGCTGAAAAAAAATGTAGGCGCAGGAATGGGAGACAGCACGGCAGAGCAGGCGCACGACGTGACGGGGGACAGGAGCTGCTGCAGCAGCATCCAGACGACGCAGAAGCGACAGGAAACTCGCGAGCAACACTGCAAAGCGATACGACTTGTCAACGAGACTGCGCGAGTTGTATGCGGAACGGCGCTTTTATTAGGTGCGGTATTATATACGCCTGAATACGTGAGTGGACACTGCCTCCGACCCGCTGGAGACAGCGTTTAAAACCAGCTTGAGCCAGCCGTCCCCACACTTAAATGTCCCGCAACACTCTCTAAACAGCCCGTGCGTGGCTTCACATTGGTCGTTGTACCTTCGGGAAGCACGCGGAAGGCGAGCTCTGCGGTGCGTCGAGTGTATGTACACGTGACGACGGAGTCGCTCGTAGTTGGCAGTGCATTTCTCTTCACCCATACAACTATGAATATTAGCTTACGGCACACCACACCACGTGTACTTGCACACAAATTACCTTATCCCACTACGTGACGATAAAACGGACAATCTCGGAATAATAGAGACTGGAAACGCTGCAATACGCAAGATATTACTTATGTAGGTCATGCATCTGTCTTGTCACTCGACAGTGTATTATCCAGCACTTCTGAAAGGAGCGTACGACGAAATACAAAAACAGCGGATTGCAGGGGAGGGAAGTAACATTCCCGGCGTTGCGGCGAGCGAGACGGTGGCAGACGCCCAGTACAAAGCGTTTTGAATGGCACTTCGTAATCACACGAAAAAGACAAGAGGCACGGGAACTGGATCGTACACGCCAAAGCGGCTTTAAGGTTATTGTCATTTTAAGTGAGGAATGGAAAGAAAGTCACTCCGACCCTTTCTTCAAGGAAAGAAGAGGATGGCTCTCCCGTGCGATGACGCTGTTGGGGGAAGCTGAAGACACCCGATGATCGTCGGCTCCGAAGGGAGAACAAACACGCGAGAAACCACGTGACGTTTCGCCGTGAATAAATTTAGTCGCTGAGGAGGGCGAACAAATTAGTAAGAACTCGACCCGACAATAACGAAGCTTGTTGGGTGGGGACCTTTTTACAGGTTGAATGTAGGGGCAACCGACGACAAAAAGACTCGGAAAAAATCGCTTCCCTCGACGGCGGGTTACGTGTCTTGAACTCGGTTTTGCAAGGGTGAAAACCAGGTTGCGCTGGAGAACCTGAGAAAGCAGGACGTTGCGGAAGTTGAATACATGCGGGAAAACAAAGTGAGAGAATCCAAAAGTGTGAGAACCACCTGTTCCGTCCAGGAACGTCCATTGAAAGGACCTTAAAACGTATGAAACACAAATGCACACAGAATCCTTTGTGACGGTACAGAAAATTCAAATGGTTATCGTGTGTGTGTGCGTGTGTGCGTACGTATTCATGCTTCAATTTTGGCCCAGAAACCCGGAGAGTGCTGCGGACGTAAAACAGTTGGAGAAAGGGAAGCAGAAAGATTGCAACATTTGAAGAAAGGGAGGAAGAAACGTTGGAGCTACCTTTTAGATGAAACTACACTATAACGAAATCACCGCAGCCCGCAGGGTATATTGGGCAAAAACAAACTCACGTGTCGCAGCAATTCATGCAGCAAGCACAGAAAGCGCGTGGAACCCCAGTGGAGAGAGGAAGGTTAGCACCATAGCGCAGTACCAGTGGACAATCGAGCTCATTCTCCCCCCCTCAATGACGAAAAAGTGAAATTGTCAGCGTACGCGGGAGGGGCTTCCCCAAGCTAGCGAACAGGGCCGAAAATTATCGTCTTCCGCGGTTCTTTTGAAGCTGCCGCCACAGGAGACATGCGAGTGGATTCTCCGAGCACTCCTGAAGGACGTTAATGCCACAGAGTCATTCACCGATGCAATTCAGGAATTCCGCCACGATTCAAAGATGGAAAAATAGTTTAATGTGGAAACGGAAGCAGGACGAGTAAAACGCAGCGACGTGCGAGTGAGACAACGACGGAAGAAGAAAAACGAGCAAGACGACTGCAGTGCTGCCGGTGGAACGACGGGAGGAAGACAACGGGGCTCACGATATACTTTCAGCGTAATTATCATTGCCGGCTGCTCCATTTTCACCGTCTGCGAATTTATGAGAGTTGCCGGTACAGAACCGCAGTTCGCTTGCTGTCGCATTTGTCAGCGCAGGACCGGGTCTCAGACAAGGGTACGCCTGCCGACACCGTGGTTGGGACACAGAGACACACATCTGAGAAGGAAGAGCTACGACAGAGAAGACAACTCGTATAACTTCAACATGGAAGGCAGACAAACGCGAGAGCTCCGCTATGATTCGGAATGCTATCGATTATGAAGGTACCGGGGAGCTTGTGACCAAACGCAAAAATTGAAGCGTGGAGGATCAGGGCACATCACTTATTAGGGAGGAATACCGATAGAAGAGCTAGAACTGAACTCTCCTCTTGTCACGGCGGTCGGTTCCATACCACAGCTTGACTCGACCATAGAAAAACATATTATCCCGTCATATGAAGTAACATTAGATACGAGAATATTTAGGGGGTTTGCGGGAGCAGGTGGGGGCAGTGCCTGCTGCCGTGCTCACCGCGATCAGTTCTCTGTTCAGTACGATGAATACTTTCCCCTCGTGGTAACAGAGTTGCTGTTGCAGAGAGATGGAAGCACAGGAGGACGTGTTCTGGTCGGGAGCGTCAGAGCGGTGTGGACCCCGGCGCAATAACAAAGCCGTCACTACTATATATACCGCTGAACCGAAAGAGTCCTTTGCTACAACACCTGAATAGGGTTTTCCGAAAACTTTATGTGGAATGAGTGGCAGAACCCGTATTCTTCTACAGCTCATCTCATCTGACACCCACCAGCACGGCGTTTCCCGATGGTGATGAGGTCGCTGCAGGTGTCTGCACTGAAACTCACTAGCACTTCGAACACCCGACTACTACTGGTCGCTGCGGGTGTGTGCACTGAAACTCACTGAGCATCTGGAACACTCGACAATACTGGATGGCAGTCCTGCAACAAAACGAGACTCCCCCCTTCGCAGTACAAATCAAACAGAATACTCAGATACTTGTACGCCGCGATATCTGTCAATGCAGACACCAGTGACCCTCAGTCTGGTCTGTCTTCAGAGTTGTGTAGTACGGTGGAAAGGAATGATTAGTGGACGAGGGGGAACAGTCACGACGTTTCTTGTTGACTCGGAGCGGTTGGTCGGCGGGTCAACAATAAGAAGCCTAGGCAAGAAAGGTGAGCGTGCTGAGAACAGGGACGCAGCCGACGACGGGGCTCGAACCCGCGACCACGAGGTTAAGAGCCTCGCGCTCTACCGACTGAGCTACACCGGCGTATAGTGTGTACAGGGCAGTTTTTCGCAGCGTTGAAAGATGATCGTAGCAATATATACCCTCGGTCCGCTGCCCTTTTCCGTGAAGGATGTATTCGTTTTTGCCATCATGAAAAGGGTAAACGAGAGTAATCGAGGGTGCATCAATTTCCTGTCGTATCGTGCCGGCGAAAATACTACGTGCGTCCTTTTTAGTGTGATGTTTCGAAGGCCATCCCTGACGTTAACACTATCGGGCTCTGATGAAGAACTACACATACTGATGCCACGAGGCACAAAGGATCACTTTTGTGGCTTCTCAGTATCATTTACCTGATGGTAGAGTCCACGAAGAAACATTGTTCAAGATGTGAATTGAGGGCACTGCGACATAGCGGCACTGTACATGGAAGAAGACCAAATGAACCAGTGGTTACATCAAAGCACCTCAGGAAGTTTCAGCTATCCGCGCTGATAACCGCATGATTGTACAGGCAGATCTTCACTTTCCTGCCTCCCATGCCGCGTGGCGAGGTGGCGGTAGCACCAGATATCTCCAGTACAATTTGTATGCAAGATCAGTGCATGGACTATGGATGATACTGATCTTTAAAACGTTCATCTTCGTCAGGATATGCGTCGACTCGCTTTCTCCTACTAGACCATCAATATTTTCGACTCAAAAAACAGTGCGTAGACTACCCGTCTCCATACACGACATTGTATTAGCTTCTCATTCAGAAGCTTGCCTCTCATACCCTCGGGCACCCACACTGTTGTCTTTGCATACTTTCACTGTTGATGCTGTCCGCAACGTCTGTATCAGGTTCTACAGCACAGTTTATACGTCCTCATCAAGACTTCTGCAGAGTCCCTATTGTCCGGCTCTGATTCACGACTTCTTCGGAGATATTACATTGCATTAATACTTTATAGGGTGCTACTACACACCGCATTACGCAGGTCTTCAGGGTGCCTGCCACAGTGAACCACGCGCTGTAAGTCATGCTGTATCACTTTCTCGCTGAGGAATTCTACACTCTCTCGTGTGAAGAAAAAGAGAAAGCGGGTGGTGCCGAACTAGTGACTCCTCGGCTGTATGAGGTACTGCTTCTGGAAGTCTGGCAGAGAAAAGGGATTACCCTGCAGGATGTACGGACGCATTCAGCGGTTATGTGTAATGCGAATCAGAATATATCTGCATATACATATATATATATATCTCGCAGCACTACCAACGCAGAGCGTTCGTACGATTACGTGAGGACCCCTCTGCGTCTGTCTGTCTGCGTAAGCTGCAGTGGCAACCCGTGTACCTGTTCGGCTTTCTCTCGCCATCACACACTCTGTATCTATCTATACCTATTCCTGCTACGAAAAATGTATACATGCAAATCTCCCTATATCGACCATTTCCTCGAGCCTTCTGCATGCGTGTGTACATGCGTGCGTGAATATATAGATGTGCATTCACAGCTCCTCGGGACCTGTAAACATCCTCACCTCAATTCTTGGAAAGCTTGCACAAGAAGGAATTCTGTGCGTATCAGTGCACCCTGTGACACCTCCATAATACATGCCTTTTGCGGACGGTGAGTAGCAGAATTAGCAGGACTGAAGAACTACACATGTGGCGTCTCCGAAGAAGTCAAGGGCCGAGTGTGACCACAGACCCTTATCGGGTGCACTAGGTAGACGAACTTTCCCTCCCCACCCGAGCCTTTCTCACTTGTTACCACGATTGTACCATGTATCTGTACAGCGCGTGCACGCATCGTCAGTCCGTTATCATAATGAATGAGTCCTGAACGTGACCTCGGGGTGACTCTTTTTACACATGTTTGTACCTCTCGCTGTTCGTCGAGAACATCCTCAAGTAGAGTACTCTACAACGTCTACCTCCACTCGCTTCCAGTGGCAGAGACGGGGCACGACTCTTAATGCCTTTGAAAGACAGACATTTCCCACCGCACAGCTGTTTTGCAACCTACTGCTTTATTACACAGTCATTCATTACTTCCCTTCCTTCGCCTCATATCACCGAAACAACACGGTCCAACCTCGGGCGGGTAGGCTTTTTCTAAAACAGGGCACGTGCCATATCTCTTCGTGTCCCTGACTGTGTGTAATCTATTTCATTTTGTACGGAGGCGTGTCCGTGCACAAGACCTCTAGCCGCAGTCGCTACAGCAGCGCTCTCAGCTACAAAGCCTGGAGCAGCAGACTCTGTATCGACTTCACAAGCCGTAGCGACAGCTTTAGATTCTGCAGCAGCAGAACTATTCGCAGCCCTTAGGATAGCAGCCTCCGCACTGTTCCCTCAGCACAAGACATACGGCAGTAGCCTTATTATTGAGGAGAGCGCCTGCAGTAACAGTAGCGGTCAGCCGCATCTTGACACGCAGCAGCAGTAGGCTGAGCTATAGTGTGCAGCTCTACCCAGAGGCAGCAGCAGCAGCTTCCTCTACAACGCATACAGCCGCATCCTCCACCACAGCACACACGCGAACAACAACTCACAGTGTCAGCAACAGCAGCGGCGCCTGCACCAACAGCAGCACGGGTGCGTCACCCCACCAGTACTCTGGGCAAGAGTTCCAGCTGCGGTAGTCTCTGCGGCAGCACCTTTGACAGGATCCGGATGGCAGCACCAGCACCAGCAGTTCCGAGTGACGGACGAGCCAGTCGCGCCAGCGGGGGAAGTACCGACTACAACAGCGGCTTCCACTGCTACAGCACCTACACCAGCAGCACATATATAAAGCCGACACCCCCACAAGTACGACCACCGCCACCCCGACGTCGGCAGCACAAAAGAGAGTACTACTGTTCTACCGCAACGCCGCAGCGACAATTTGGCGAGTCGAGACCTTTACTGTGCCCTTGCAGCGTGCAGGGAGACAAACTGCACACAGAGCCACGCACTTTGAATCAATTTCACGGAGGCCTTCATATTTCAGGTACTACGAGGAAAGCACAAGACCCACATAATAATCTCCAGGCCACCACACGTAAGCCCATATCCTTAAGCGCATGTATATGGATCAGGCGTATCCCTACCTATTACGACGATACACGTACGCACACGAAGACTGATAAAAATACAATCATTGGTACACTACTCGTCCCCACAAACAAACACAAATAAAAATATATTCAGTTAAACAGAAACATCCCGCTTTCATTGGTGCTGTGCAGACAGCGGAAATCCTGTTCCTCTGAATCTGCTACAAACACGCAGCAACAAAACTGATTACTTCCGCTGGTTCTTCCCTTCTCCTCTCTCCTTCCCAGCAAAACCGTATGACTGTCTCTTGTCCTTTTCTTCTACTCTCTGCTTTACAGCAAAAACGTAACAGCGCTTTTTCGCCACCTTCGCGAAGAAGCTTCCTGCTTCCTTCTCGGTCCCCTCTGCCTGATCAGAGAGCGCCTCTGCTGCTTGTCGTGAACTCCGCCTCCACTTTACTTCAAACACCTCTCCTCCTTTCCTCTTCCTTTTTGATACCACGTCTTACTCTTCCTTTTCACCCGCTTGTCCTGGCCGTAGCAGCCCCCTGTTTTATGTGCCCCACACCAAAACGTTCTTCAACGTCATCACCCTGCTGTCTGTCAATCCTCGATTCTACGTACAGCTGCATACACATCCTTGTATATCCACAAGCGTACACTTCCCTAAGCGACGTAGCACAGACTCCTGCCTTCCACATGCACACACGTATTAAAAAATATACCCAAGCACATACATATGTATATACATATGTATATATATCTACGTGTACTCTCGCTGACCTACGTAGACGCACACGTACATACAAATATATACATATACCAACGTGTGCCTACGTGCACTACACGCACAACTACGTTCTCTGTCTGCGTCTCCGCAGGTACGTGAATGCGTAGGAGCACACGTATATACGTGACATATGCAGTGTACGTGCGCGCAGATCCGGGGGGCAGAGACTGCCGTGTAGTTTTCCACGAGCATGTTTGATGCTTTTCACCGTCAAGGAGCGAAGCTCTCCTAATCGTATGCTCTCCTCGATATATATTCATTGCACGTGTGACAGACAGGAGGCCACCTAAATGTTGACAGAGGAGCCTGGCGTGCACGCGTCCTATCCAGGGAAAAGTGCGCCTCGGCTTGCCAGCACCGCACGTGCTCTTTCTTCTGCATGCAGCTGCAGCGCTTTCAAGCGCAGGTGACCCGTTTTACGTCAGCCGACTGCCATAGCCATACAAACGCACACGAGCTCGTATTTACAGAGACTCGCTTCCCTTTACCTATTCGTCCCTATGAGACAAGAAATACGTGTCCAACAAATAGCGGCACGTACGTAGGTATACAGGCATATACGAATCAGTGCGCCGTACATACAGAAATAACATGGGTACGCATCCACACGTGGGGATCTGTGCCTGCAAGTCTATACGAACACATACACATATATACGCACACATGTCAGTATAATTACGGTACGCTAGGAACACGAACACATATCTATACGCATATGTGTATGTATGGATACTCATATATACATATGATATACATGTGTGTATATATGTATATGTAGGTATGTAGCAGAGTGCAGACGCGCGTATATGCGAGTGAGACGGCACGTCTGTATTGTATACGGCTAGCATATATTTACCTTCTACATTCTCAAGCACAAACACATACACGCCACCTCACACACATATACATATACATGCCACCTCGCTCGTATATCTGTATGGTATGTAAGTAGCGTATATCTGCCGTTGTATTCCCACCCACATGTACACATATGGCTGAATCCATCACAAAAATGTCCAGACGTGTCCACCACCACCCGAGCCTGCATCTTTCCATACGTGACAACGAATTCTGTACGTATGTGTGTACATAGTCGTCACGGTCGTCATATATATGTAAACCATCATATACTTAGAGAGCAAGCTCTATCTGCCAGATGCAAGAGCAACGTGCATGAAAGTAGCCAGGTGCTGCGGCCGGGTTGTTGTCACGCGTCAGCACCGACGCGTCGCACCCGCTGCTTGAGGTGGCTATGTACACAGACGCTTTTTCGAGAAGTCGCCACCCACTGCTCACTTCAGCCACGTAGGAAGACTTCTCTCTAAATATCTCTGCCCCCGTGCTGGTGCACGCAAACGAGGCCGGGGCGTGGAACTGCTGCTGCGATGCTGCTGCTGCGATGCTGCTGCTGCGATGCTGCTGCTGCGATGCTGCTCCTGGTTCGTTGCTGGTGCTGGAGCTGTTCTTCCTTCTGCTGCTGCACTGGTGGTGGCCGCTCCTGCTGCGCATCGCACCTGCTGCGCATCGCACCTGTTGCGCATCGCTTCTGCTGTTTTTCTCTGCAGCTTTTGCAGCTGTGTCGCTCCTGCCGCTGCCTCTGCTACGTTGCTCTTCCTGCTGTGTTTCTGGTGCTGTTTCTGCTGCGTCTGCTGCGCCGCGTTGGTGTTCGTCCTTCTGCAGCTGCTCCTGCTAACCCTGCGCTAAGTCTGCTGCTCGAGCGTACTGACAGCGCTGTCATCGATCCTTGGTCAGTTCTCTGCCAACATGCCTGCCGCCGCCGTTCCGTCTGCTGACTCTTGCTGCAGCCGCTTCGCGGGTCGCTGCCACTTTTCTTCTTCTGCTACTGCTGGCACGGCCGTTCGTTTCTCGCCGCGCTCCTCTTCAGCAACACGACATCTTCAGCACGTCCCTCCGCTGCTTCGGACGGGAGTGCTGCTCCTGGCGCTATTTACCGGGCAGTGTCTGCTTCTGTTGCTATCGCTTCTACGCTGGCGCTACGGCTGCGTGAGCAGCTCGTTGCCAGCCGCTGGTCCTGGTGGTCTTCCCGCTTCTGCCGCTGTTGCTGTTGAACCTGCCGCTTCCGCTGCGCTGGTTATGGCTGCGGCTCCTGCTGCTGTATCTGCGACGATGCCGGCTGCGGTCTGTCCTGCTGCTGCTGCTGTCGCTCGTGCCGCCTCGGTTTGCCCAACACGTGCTGCCGCTTCTGCTGCTGACAGAGCCGCTGTTTCTGCTGCGGTTGTTGCTGCTTGTGCCCCATACGGCACTTTCACGACATCAACGGAGGCACCTGGCACGTTCTCACACCGCAGTTCCTGCTTCCCCCCGGGACTGTCCCCACACCCTTCCGCGCTGGCATTTACACCTACCTGGATGGACGCTGACGCAGCAGAAATTTCGTCTCCTGCGGCTGCTTTTGCTGCAGCAACTGCTGGGAGGGTCGTGGCTGTTGACGGTGCTGCTGCTGCTGCCGGCGGCGCCGCGCGAGCTCCCGTTGCCACTGCGGGTGCGACTGCCGCTGCTCTTCCCCGTGCAGGCGACGTGGTTATTGCTGCTGCTGCTGCCGCACTTCTTCGTGTTGCCCCGGAGACATGTCCTGTTGGTTCTTTCCCATCTGTCGGCGCTGCGTCTACTCCGTGCCCTGCTGCTGCTGCTGCGGCGGCGTGGCCACCTGCGGAAGCAGGACGCTCGCCGGCGGCGTGTGCCCCAGCCCTGCCGGCGTGCCTGGAGCCCGGATGCCACGCAGCCGCTTCGTGCACATTGCTGCCGCCGCTCCGGGTTTCGTACTGCCGCTGCAGCTCGTGCTGCTGGGCTTCTTGCTGCTCCTTCTGTTGCTGCAGTGCCACGGCTTCGTAGCTGCGTCGGCGCCGGTCGCTGGTAGATGCTGCCGGCGTCGCTGCTGCTCCCCAGTCTGCGGCAGCAGCTGCTGCTTTTTCGGCAGCGGGTGTCCGTCTTGCTGCTGCTACTGCAGAGCCTCCTCCCCGAGTTCTGCGCGAATGGCCGACACCACCTGCTGCTACTCCGCCGCCTCGCCTGCAGGACGATGAAGCACCAGCAGGACTTCTGCTGCTGCTGCTGCCGCTCTGGCTTCCACCTGCTGCAGTCATGCGCTGCTGGCCTGCCACGCATGCTTCCTCTGCTTCCTCCTCACGTCGCACGCGTGGGGTGCGGAGCTCGCTCTCTTCCACCACTGCTCCTCCTCCTCCCCCTCCTGCTCGAACTGCAGCTGCTCCCATTGTTTTACCTGCGTATCCTCCGCCTGCTGCTGCTGCTCCTGTGGCCCTGCTACTGCTGGTACCGGTGTGGGGTGATGTCCCTCCTGCCGACCCCGCCGCACGGGGTCTCCGTGACCGTTTGCTGCTGCCGTTGCTGCTGCTGCAGCTGCTTCGCGTTTCGACGGCAGCAGCCCCCTGTTCCTCCTTCTCGTGAGGAGCCCCTACTACTTCCCTGGCGTCAGAAAAGCCAGCAGCAGACGAAGCCCCGCCGGTGCTGCTGCTGCTAATGCGCTGTCGCTTAGCACTCCCCCCCCCTCCTCCTGCTGCGCCTGCTCCGCTGCTGCCGCTGAAATAGCTGTAGACAGGCTGGGCATAGTAGGCGTAGTAGCCGCTGCTGCGGTGCGTGGCTGCTGCATCGACGGCCGCATCTTCATCGTCGTCGTCTGCCGCCTGCAATTCCTCCTCTTCGTCCTTCTCTCGGCACTGCTGCTGCTGCTCCTGCTGCTGCTGCATCAACCCGCGCGCAGCTCCAGCAGCTCGGCATCCTGCCCCGGCGGCAGCACCGGCGGGGTGGCCCGGGGCAAACCCCACGTCGTCATCGACTCCCTGCTGTTGCCCCCCGTCCTGCTGACTTAGCGAGTAGCGCCGCTGCTGCAGCTCCGGCTGCCCCAGTGCTCCCGCTTCTCCTGCGGCTCCTGCGTCACCGGAAGAAGCAGACGCCTCGCACGCGAAGGGCCGCGTCAGCCAGTCAGCCGGCACGTAACTTGGACGCGACTCCCCACTGCCAGGCACTGCATCAGCAACAAACAAATCTGCCGTCACTGCCGTGTCTGCGCTGCTGCTGGGACTGCTGCTGCTGCTGTTACCCCCCCGCGTGCTGCTGCTGCTGCTGCTTCCGTATGGATCTACGCAATCAGGAATGCACGCCTGATACTCAGGACCGATGCGCGGATGCGCGTGCCGCTGCCGCATCCACCGGCTCGCGTCGAACGGCATCTCTGAGCGACGGCAGGGACAGACAGCAACGGCCTCGGCAACAGCAGAACTGCAGCAACAGCAGCAGCAGGAGCAGCACGGCGTGCGCAGCGGCGGCGAAAAACGCAGCCTCCCTCGGCCCACAGGCGCGGTACCAGCAGCACGCACAGCGTAGAGTCTAAAAACCTGCGTCGCTTCTTATGCGTATATACACACACACACATACCTACGTATATGCTGCACGCACACACACCCCACACAGACACACACATATACATCAACCCACGCATAACTATATATAAGTATATATCTCTTTCTCTCTATATATACATATTATAACTATATCAGTCTCTCTCTCTACAGATATATATATATATATATACATACACATAACAATATATAACCATGTATGCTTTTCTCTCTGTATATACATATCACAACTATATCAGTCTCTCACTCTACATATATATATACACATATCTATATACAACTATATACATCTCTCTCTCTATATATATATATATTACAACGGAATACGTGGCTCTCTCTCT
This sequence comes from Sarcocystis neurona, assembly GCA_000727475.1. Lineage (NCBI taxonomy): Eukaryota > Apicomplexa > Conoidasida > Eucoccidiorida > Sarcocystidae > Sarcocystis > Sarcocystis neurona. The sequence continues at coordinate 4,380,460 of KL647291.1, forward strand.
GTATATATATATGCATAACAGCGCGCTCAGACGATGAAGGAGAGAGGGAAAGAAAGCGTGGAAAGTAAAAGCAAGTGAAGCAGCAGCACCGGCAACCGGGTGGGGATAACGCAGCAGCAGCCGTTCTGCATGCAGCAGCTGCCGAGGGAAGAGGCGGGCAGCAGCCGGAGGCGCAGAGGACGGGAAGAAGCTCCGGGCAACCAGGCAGCCGCTTCTACACGTGTTGAGTTTCTGTACAGAAGAAGGCATGAGGAAGAAGGAGACACGTGTAGACCGCCGAGGGGGGAAGACGCATGCGGGTGTGTGCCACAGCAGTGTCTGTGCGTGGAAGAGGAACTCTGGACGACCAAAAACAAACTGCAAAGAAAACGCAAATAACTACGTACGTCTGCGTTCTCAGAAATACTTCTTCACACTACACATATACCTATAAATGTACACACACACATCTATATGCACCGGTGAATCGGGCTGCATTATATCTTCCTGTCTGCATGCGTATGTGTGTAAACACAAGCATCAATGTACAGCTTTACAGAGTTGTTGCTTCACATATGTACACATATACTTGTCGAGGTACAACTTTACATAAATTCCCTACACATACACATATATATATATATATATATATAGGCAGACGTGTATGTGCTTGTAAGTGTACACCAGTATACATAGGTTCGCGTACACCCATATATATACGTAGTATAAATAGGCGTATCGATACGTAGTAATTCGCATACATATGTCCTCTTTATAATACAAATGTGGAACACGGATCTACCCCTATACAAGCGTACGCACGTATTAATTAATGTGTCCCAGTTGACGACATTGACATACTCGTATGTGTCAATAAGCAGGCACACGTACATATACGCTTGTATCCGATACTTTCCACACTAACTAAGAAGCACACATCTCTGTGTGTATTCGTTTCCTCTTTCTCAAGTGATTTTGGGAGGAGAGGAACAGCGGACGACTGACTGGCGGATTTCCCCCGGGGTGGACAAGGCAAAGCGACGGCAGTGCCGCTAGACACACGCACACCGGGGGAGAGGGGGAGGAGAGCAGCAACATCGAAGAGGCGAGCAACGGCGGGCAGATGGGAGAGGCAGCGCGGAAGAAACGGAACGACCGCTGCAAGAGGCGGCAATAATTGTAGGGCCTTTTTTACTGATGAAGTGGGAGGAAAGTTTTACCCAAGGAGGACCAAAACGGAAGAAGGGGCGGGGCGGGTGATGGTGGGGGCTCGGGGGCGGGTGGTGGTGTGTAGGTGCAGTAATCTCGGATATACACAGACAGACAGACACTATATCAGTCTCTCTCTCTCTGTGTGTATTTCTCCCATGGCGCGGAGAAGTTTTACCTGCAGAAAAAGGGCTAATCGACAGATATTGACACACACCATCAGCGTCTATGCATGCATATGTATGAATATCTACTACCCTGTAGGGCGGAGAAATTTCACCTGCAGAAGAGCGCCGTGTCCGCAGATGTGCGCTAGTGGTTCAATCTCTGTGTGCGCATGTATTCTAACGCGGAGAAACTTTATCTGCAGGGACAAAAGGGAGACGGCGGAGAGAGGGCGGCAGGAAGGAGGGGAAAAAACTCAAAAGAAGAGGCAGGACTCAAGTAGAAGGGAAAGGACTGAGACAAAAGCACGGCAGAAGGGAGCAACACACAACAAATCGAGTGAGTGGTACGTACTGCGGAGGAAAGCGAAAAATTCCTTCTGGCCAGTAGGGGAGTGAAGAAGACTGTTGTCACACAACAGACAGAACGTCGTGGCGGGTGGTAAGGAAGAAGACTTGGCAGAGGAAATACCTTTCTGTACGGGCACAGACGCCGCCGAAACGACGGAAGGAGGAAAGTAGCCGTAGGCGTGGAAACACGGCGACACCCGAAGTTCAGGAGAAGAAATTTCCACACCTGCATGCAGAAAGCACTTCTTTCCACGTCAAGTCGAAGACTCGGCAGCTACTTTTTTGAAGAGCATGCGTCTTCTCCGTCCGCTGTAAACCGACAGCCACTGCCCCGGCGCGAAGAAGAAAGAAGAGAAACACACGCAGGGAAGCCGCTGCTGTGCCGCTGAAGCTCGTCGTACTACTTCCGCTGGTGCCCTCCCTGCCTCTGCTGCCGTCAACAAGCAATTCTGTGCTGATGTCGATGATACGGCTGCACCTCCATATGCTGCTTGTACTGTTGTTAGCGATCCTCGTACCGCTGATGCATTTCAAACACCGTTGCTACCACCACTGCAGTACCCGTATCGGCTTTGTACCTGCTGGTAACGCTCCTGTTGCTGCTGCCGGTGCTGCTGCTGCTGCGGCCGACGACGCTGTGCGCTGCCTCCTTCTGCTTTGTTGCTGCTGCGCGTTTTCCTGTGAAATCAAAGGAGCATTCCACCCAAGAGTCGACGCGCACTGCAGGGAATCCGCTGCCAAGGGGAGAAGACCCACTGCGGACTCCTCTCTGCACGTGAGCGGCGCATTCCTTCTCCCTTTCGAGACAGACGCAGCTGCTTCGCCCCAATGCTACTCCAGCAGCAACACCGCAGCAACAGCAGCAGCTGTTCGAGAAGCCTGTAATTTTCATTGCAACAGGAAAAACGGTGGTGGTGATGAATGGGGGGTGTCGCCTTCCTCCGCACACAGCGGCGTACTGTGGCACACTGGAGCGCGAGGCCCTACCCACCACCACCACCTGCCGCTCGACACCACCAGCTGCGCGGCTGTATCAGCTCGACGTGATGGTTTGCGTATGTTGAACCGCTGTTTTGTTGTTCTATACGTATACACGTGTCTGTGATATCTGCGTGTGTGCATATAAGTCTGTAGCCGTTTCCGTATACATAGATATCTACGTAAACGTATATATCTCTTTGGTGAGGTGAAGAGAGCGCTGTGCAGCTGCAGCAAAAGTGTGACAGTAGCACTAGCGGGGAGAGCAGTGGTCACACAGAAGCAGCGCCTGTTACAGCAGCAACAAGAGCAGCGTGATGCCTCACGCGCATGCGCACATCAAGGGGGCTCCCCAAGCGACCCGCTTCCCGAGTCAAAGCAATTTGCGCGCGACTGCACGAGCAACCGCAGCAGCTGCGCAGCAAAGTCGCTACACAGAGGTAGCCACCAGGGAACGAGCAACAACAGCTGCAGCTGCCACAGGGACAGTGCGAGCTGCCGCAGCAGCAGCAGCTATGAGCAGCTCGAGAGGTGACCAGCGGAGAAGCTGCTGTTGATGGACAGTGTGTTGCAATCGAAGCTGCGCTAGAAACGTAGCACCGTCAAGCAGAGAGCCGCAGAAGGAGCAGTGTGACACAGGCCCGGCAACCAGCAGCAGCCGCAGCGAGGGAGGTCACAGCGAAAGCAGCTGCGCAGAGCAACGGCAAACGCAGCAGCGCTTTCGCTAATGGCGACGGCAGACACGGCATGCAGCTGCAGCTCGTGCTGCCCGTGGCACTGCGCCGCTGCAGCCCGCGGCCCTTTCACCCGGGCCAAGAAGACGTGTGGCGACGACGGGCAACAACTCGTTCGTGCACGGGTTTTTCTTTGCTTCTGCTTATGTTGAAGAGAAAGGGACGCTTCAGTTGCATTCCTTTAGTCGAAACGTCAAGCCGCTATCAAGCCAGGGGGGTTGCCCTTTCCTGCAGGAAAAAGTGATTCTTTGTTGAACACAAGCCGCCGCAAGAGACCAGCGCTGCATCAACAAGGGCAGTAGCAGCAGCCATCCCGACACACCGGACACAGCAGCAGCAGCAGCAGCCAACACACGAGTCGCAGCGGCAGCGGAACGGCCACCAGCAGCAGCAGCAGGCAGCCCAAAACAGCCGCAAGACGAACAGCAGTACCTGCAACATCACACCAGCGACTGCAACGAAGCCAGCAGCAGCAGGAGCAGCAGCAAACGCGGCTACAGCGCGCCAGCAGCAGCAGCAGTCAAGAAAGACGCGCATGCCACAGCCAAAGCAGCAGGAGCAGCAGTGACAGCCTCTGAGCACGTCGAGTGACTACACCACCGGCCGTACACACCCACACCAGCGACGGAAAAAGGAAGCACAGCAGCGGAAAATCTGCAAGAAACGCCAGCTGATGCGACAGCGTCAAGAGACGCAGCCCCCGCGCTACAGCGCCACCTTTTTCTTCTCTTCTCCTCAGTCACGCCGTCTTGCCGGGACCACCGCGCAGGAGGCGGCAGCGGCAACAGCTGAAGCATCATACGCGGCAGCCACCGCAGCCGCAAAAGCGAAACCTGCAGTTGCCGCAACAGAAGGACCAGGAGGCGCAGCAACGACGAACCGTATCGGCGGCACCGACGTATGCTGAAGTCACAGCAACACCACCTGCCGCAACACCAGCAGCACCGATATCACTTCCCTACGTAGAATGACGACGAGAACGGGCACCAGCAGCAGCAGCACCAGCGGTCCGCAGACTGCAACTCGAGGTCGTTAACATCAGTGCCTCGTCGCTGGACAGACGTTCTGCTTTCCACGAGCTGCTTGCACTTGACATGTATTTATTTATATAGATGCGTACATCCAGAATATACATACACACACTTGTGTGTGTATATATATGTATATACACGCATACATACGTACATATATCACGTCCAGTACGAGGGTTGGACCAAAAGAGGCCTTTGACACAGATTCCTCGTAGCTGAAGAAACTATTTGAGACGAAGTGCTTTCAGGTTACAGATATATGCGTATGTATTTGATACGCATATATGTATGTGTGTATATGTATAGGTGTACATACAAAAACATGTACAGATATATATAACGTCCCTCATGAGGTGTGGACTAAGAGCAGCAGCTTCAAAGGTGCACCCGCAAGGTTTCTGGGGTTCATGGGGAGGTTGAAGGCAGCAACAAGCAGCAGCAGCCAACAACGCTGAGACGGCATGGGCGCCAGGCCTCTAGGAGGAAGCAGCCGCGCGCGCTGCAGCAGAGACTGCCAGCAGCAGTGTCTGGAAGTGAGGGACCAGCAGCTGCAGCAGGGCTTCCGAACCGCAGCGGCGGCACGGCACCCACGCCCGCCGAACAGGCCGCTAGGGTTCTGTCTTCAGTTCTGCAATGCATGCGTACCAAGTTTGCGGCCGGAACCTGCATTCGTTCCTAATACGTCGCACCAGAAATATATGTCTGCGCGCTTGCAGAGACACCAGGGCAGTCACGCGTAGCTATTCCTCCTAGCCGGGTGTACGTACACCCGAGGTGTGCGTGTGGGACCGAACGGTTGGCGTGCTCCTGAGGAAGAATACGCTCCCTTTTCTCTCTCTGTCTCTATCTATCTATCGAATATATATGTGAATATTCGAATGCGCGTATATATGTGTATACGCGTGATATACTGACACAGTCCTATACGGCAGCTACGTGTCTGCATATCACCTCAATGAATACATATATATACATAGATAGATATACGTCCGCGCATATAACTTGTATGTCTATACACATATATATGTTGATACGTAAATTTTTCGTTACTTTCTCGCTTTTTCTGTCCCCGTTTTTTTCGAGGACCGTGCGCGTCAAGACTCTGACCCGAGTGTTTGGTCCCCTTCTCCTTACACGTGCACCTACACATGCGCGGAAAATAGACGCGTGGCTGCTTCCTGTGTACGTGACCCGCGTTATACATCCACAGGGATACGTCTGGCGTTTTTCGGACGTCCACGTGTATCACCAATGCAAGGAGTTCCCTCTCTTTTTGTGGGGTCCTCCCCTCCCCCGCCCTCCCCGCATAATAAAAGTGTCTGTCTCGTCTGGACGTCTACAGACAACACATTTCTGTAGATATGCCGGTGTGGGCAGAAATTCGGCAGACGCGTTGGTCTGTGTTGTTGTTCCCCTCCCCCTTCGATCGTCGGGCGAGGCAATCCCTGCTGCTCGCTTCCCTTCTTCTCAGCTTTGGCGACTTCACACGCATGCGCGCGCGCGTGCGGCACTTCTTCTGCGACGACCGCCGCAGCTGCAGGGGCCTCTGCACCAGAAGGCCGCTAGCTGGTCGCCGATCTATGCCTGTGCAGGTATTCGCAGGAACTCCTTCTACGTATATGTCCAGATATGTCCATATATGTCCATATATGTACATACATATACATACGTATATCAACTACATACATATATGTGTACTGGTGCACGTGGTTGCGGAAGTCGGGGCAGCGCTACTACAGAGAGACGAACGCCACATGCAGAGGACTGCATCGTAGTGCCGCACGTCTCTCCAGGGAGGTCCCCGATCGTCTGCATGTAGATATGTGTCTGGGTCGTATATATTCACACACATATGTGTACACGTATAAATATTGACGTACATATATGTATGGCTGGGTCGTGATGCCCTCTGTTCCCCTCTCTGTATATAAATGCATGTGGATGATGAGGTCGGTGCTGAAGACTTCTCTGTAAGGACGTGCTGCTTGGCAGAGAGAAGAGGAAACCGCCGGAGAGGACTCCTCTGGCCGTCCACGGCCACCCACTTTCGTGGTCAGCACCACGGGCCCCTCCCCTTTATTCTTGAGCACTGCATGCGCGTCTCGTGTGTATGGAGAAGTGGCTTCTTGCCGAAGAAGAAAAAAATTTGAATTATACGGAGGGAACCGAACTTGTTATCAGCGAAACTTCCATGTGTACATATATATATATATATATATATATGTACAGAGAAAGACAGAGAGTAAGACACGGGGAAGGAAACAGAAGAATTTACTTATATATATGTGTATTTCGAACAGATGTATGTATATATATATGTATGTAAAGGTATACACATACATATATATATGTATATATGTATATATATAGGTGTGCCTCGGTGTAGACATGTCTGTAAGGAGTACGTGTAACGTCCTTGTCCGTGTCTACATTAAAATATCCGCCTTCACGGCGACCTCTTCACATAAGCAGAGGGCAATACATTTATGAATATATATATATGTACATATATATGGATTATGCGTGTATGTGTATGTATCTATATATTTGTATATACGTCCTGCGATTTCTTGGGAGAGAGAAGTATTTATGCACGTATATATACATATATATATGTATATATATGTATATACATGAATAGGTGTACACGTGCGCCTACGCATATATACGCATGTGTGCCTGGATAGATATGTGTAACTTTGTATGTACGTTTGCTGAGTTCCTCACGCGTCCAGTTTTGTTGGCGCCATATTCATTTGAATAGTTAATACATATATATATATATATGTACATATGTATTTACGTGTACTCCACCGCATGTGGAACTCTAGGTGGTTTACATACCCATCGCCCACATATATATATATGTGCAGTTTCCGAAGAATACGTAATAAATGTGGGATTCGTTCGAAAGAAGTGGAAAAAGGTGTCTCCATGCAGATACGTAGAGGCTTTGCAGCACCGTATAAAGTAAGAGGCCGTTTTTGCGTGTGTCTCGTCTCTTCTTGGGAGACTGGAACTTTTGCATGCCGCTCTGAACGGCCTGGCAGTGCTGCGCTGAAACAGCAGCAGCAGGAAGACCCGCAGCAGCAATACCAACAGCAGCGACAGACGCAACAGGAGCCACAGCAACAGCAGCAACAGCAACAGCCCGACTGGCAGCAGCAACATCTGCAAAAGCAGCAGCCGCAGCGGCAACAGCCGCAGCGGCAACGGCTGCAGCAGCGACAGCGACGACAGCGACAGCGACGACAGCGACAGCAACGGCAGCGACAGCAACGGCAGCGACAGCAACAGCAGCGACAGCAACAGCAGCGACAGCAACAGCAGCGACAGCAACAGCAGCAGGAGCACCGGCAGCAGGGGCAAGAGCGGCAGCGGTATTGGCGGCAGCAACAAGGGCAAGGGCAGCAGCCGCAGCGGCAGCAACTGCAGCGTCAACAGCAGCCGCAGTACAGCAGGAACAGCAGTAGCAGCAGTAGTAACAGCACAAGCAACAGCCCGACCAGCAGCAGTAACAGCAGGACGTGCGACTTCAGCTGTGGGAGCGGCAGAAAATGCAGCGCAAATATTAGCAGAAAAAGTACCCTCATGCGCTACTGCTCCACTTGGGAATAAAAGAAAGAGGAAGCAGGAGGGGCGTGAGCAGCAGGAGCAGGAAGAGCAACAACACGAACAGCAGCAACAGGGAAGGGGAAGCAGGAACAGGAGCAGCAAGAAGGGCAGCAGCAGAGCAGCAGGCGCCGCAGGAGAAGCAGCGCCAGGAGCAACAAGAACAGCAGCAGCAGAGCTGCGGGAGCAGAAGCAAAAGGGCACGTGCGACAATGAAGACATTGCCTGGGGTTTACTTGGGGCGCCATATTACAGATGGCATTCCCGAAGTCGCGAGCCACGAGGATTCGTTGAGGCGAAGCAGCACAAGCAGCAAGACCGGGAGCGGGTGCCACGAGTTCAGCAGCAGCGACATCAGCAGCAACAGCGTCGGCCACAGTGCTGAGAGCAGCAGCAGCTGCAGCAGGACCAGCGAGGAGGAGACGGGACTGCGGTGCAGCAGCAGCAGTAGCAGCATCGGCCTCGTAGGGTGGAGGCGAAGCAGCAGCGGCAACAACTGCGTCGGCCCACTGGGGAGCAGCAGTGTCTGTTATTCGTGCGGGTGCGACACTGCAGACGTCGTGGAGAAGGCCAGGGACAGACTGCGTGGCAGCAGAAGCAACTGCAGCAGCGGAAGCAGCGAGAGCGACGAGAGGCTAGGAAACAACCCCTCCTGCAGCAGCAGCGGCAGCAACACGGCAAGTCCACGCCGCAGCAGCAGCAGGGGCACCTTTGGCAGCGAGGCCGGCAGAAGCAGTCTGGAGAGTAGCAGCAGCTGCAGCTGCCACCGGGGCAGCAACGGCAGAGACGTCGGCAGACTGCATTGGGGGTGGCCCATTATGTGCGGAAGAATTTCTGCAGTGCAGTCGTATTTTGTTCTTCCCTTAGCAGTCTGCTTCCCCAGCTCCTGGTCTTCTTCCCAAGCATCGGCCTTGTCTTCTTCTTCGTGGTTTTCCTCCTGTATTCCGTGCTCTTCTCCCTTCCCGTCTTCTTGTTCGTCTTTGCCGTCGTCGTCTTCTTCGTCTTCTTCCACTTCCTCTCCTTCGCGGTCGTCCCCTTCCTTGGCATCTCCCACGTTTTCTTCTTCGTCTTCTTCGTGGTCTCCGAACTCGAACTCTCCCACTTCTGCGTCTTCTTCTTGTCTTTCCTTTCCGTCTTCCTCTTCCATTTCTGGAGGTGTCCCCACCGCTCGAGAAGTGGGCGCAAACACGAGCGCCGTGGCGTCTGGCGCGGCTGCTGTGCTGACCTGCTGTCTGCTGCATCCCCTCGATCTTATCAAAACTCGACAGCAAGGTGAGGCAGCCTCGCTTCACACGTGAAGTAGCGGGACCGACAACACCAAAGAAAGCTGGGAGGCCGTGAAGCAGCAGACAGAGCAGAAGCAGAAGAAGCAGGAGACGCAGCAGCAGCAGGATAGAGGCAGAGGCAGCAGAAGCAGCAGAAGCGGAAGTCGCAGAAAGGAGGGAAAAGTGGGGACCTGCCAGGCGGCACCCAAGCACACAACAGATCAGAAAGCGAAAGAAGGAAAAGAAGACTTAGCAGGAGCTGCCGCAGAAGAAGCAGCAGCAACAGAACAAAAGAAGGAGCAGCGGTGCTTCAAGCGGTAGTTACTACAGACGCAGCAACAGTAGCAGCAACGGTAGTAACAACAGCAGCCTCCGCAGCAGCTGCAACACAGGAAGCAGTAGCGGCGGCGGCAGACGCAGTGGCTGCTGCAGAACCCACGGCAGACGTAGCACCAGAGGCGACAGCAGTAACAACAACGGGCCAGCAGAAAAGACTGCAGATTCAGAAGCAGGAGCAGCCGCAGCAAGAGAATCAGCAGCAGGGTCGACAGCAGAAGCAGCAGTAGAAAGAGAGCAGACGCAACAGCAGCAGAGTGAGCAACGTAGCGGTAATACAGCTGGGACACACGCAGCGACAGAAGCAGCAACAGGGGCAGCAACAGAGAAAGAAGCAGCAATGGGAGCAGCACCGAAAGCAGCAACAGAAGGAACAGGAGTAGCAGTAAGAGGCAGAAGGAAAGTAAGACGGCTGTTAGGAGACGCAGCCGTCGAAGCCCAGGAGCAGCAGAAGCAAGAGTGGCAAGAGAAACACCTTCCTCGCAGAAGCCCCCAAAGTCTGGACTGCCAAGAAGAAGAGAAAGGTGGCACGGCAGCAGCAGGAGCACCAGTAGAAAAAGAGGCGCAAGGGTCGCACGGGTAACAGCAGGCGCTTCAACAGCGGCAGCAAAAATACAGTAGGAGCCACATGTGGCGAGGACGAAGGAACAGCCGCAGCAGTAGCACAGGCGACGGCAGCAGCACAACAGACGCGCAGTGAGGATGAGGAACTTGCCTCTTAAGTAGAAGAAGATGTACACGTCAGCAGCGGCGCACCAGCAGCTAAAGAACGCAGACTACCTGTGGACCAGCGGCAGGGGAGGAGCACGGGTTGCAGCTGCGGTAGAGGAATGCAGCTGCAGTAGGCCAAGAAACCGTAGATGAAGAATGAGGAGGAGCAGAAGCAGCAGCAGCAGCACAGCGAAGAAGCGAGCAGCTGAGCAAAGACATGCGTCACTTCGTCCGTGCTGGAGACCCAACAGGAGAAGGAAAGGACGAACGTAGCCCCACAAGGGTGTGCGCAGACGCACACATACAAAGACACAGGAGGATAAGGATGGGAGGAGAAGCAGCAGAAACAGCTGCTGAAGAGTGGAACTTGCAGCGCCACAGGTGCCAGAAGGCAAAGCAGCAGCAGCACAGAGAGACACAGGCGTGTGAGTGTACATGCGAGAGTGCGTGACACCGCGGTCCGATGCGCTGCTGTTTTTTCTGCTGTTGCGGTTGCTGCGTGGCTGCTGTGCTGCTGCTGCTGCTGCAGTTTCCACTGTGACACAGGGAGCCGTGCCGAGGTACACCAGCACTGTTCAAGCTGTTCGCAGTATCTACTTGCTAGAAGGGTGCAGGGGCCTGTGGAAGGGAGTGACAGCAACAGCAGCAGCTTCAGGCGTCTCCTGGGCCGTCTTCCGATACCTGTACGTCTCGTCTCCGTCTCTCTGAGGACTGCCGCCTTATCGCAAGGCGCGTGCAGATCACTGTTGCAGCTGCTGCGCGACTGCCCCTTCTGCTGTCGCTGCTGTCCAAGTGCCGCTGCTCTTTCTGCTCCGTCCAGTCGACACAACTGTTGCTGCTGCTGTCCGAAGTGCCGCTGCTGTTGCTCCTGCGCGCAGCTGGGCCTCCTTCTGCTGCCGCTACGCGCAAGTGCCCCTGTTGTTGTTGCTGTGCGCAGTGCTGTGCTCCTTCTGTTGCTGTGAGAGACTGCGCTCGCCGCTTCTGTACTCCTGTCGGGTGCTGCTGCTACTCTTGCTGCTGCCCTCGCTTCTGCTGACTCTTGTTGGTCCTCCGCTTCTGCTCCAGTTACGGTGCTGTTTCTGCTAACGCCGTGGCTGACGCTGCGTGTTCTGTCGCGCCGCTGCTGTTGCTGCTTCCTCCCCCTGCTGGTCCAATAGGGACGAAAGTTCCTGCTATAACTGCATGTTTACCTGCTGCTTCAGGATCAGCTACTGCTGCTGCAGTGTCTTCTGCTGCCGTATTTACTGCTACCGACGTTTCACTGCGTGCTGCTGCAGCTGCGTCCTGCTATCCGCTGCTGCTGCCGCCGACGCTGTGCTGCTGCTCCTTTGTTGCCGGCTTGCTACACACTGATTCCTTTGTTGTTGACAAGTTTAGTTGCTTCGACGATTGCTGCGGGTGCTGCTGCTTGAGTGGAAAAACTGGGATTCTAGCAGCAGGAGCTGGTCGCCGGTTGTTGGGGGCCTCAGGTGCTCCAAGAGCTTCTGTTGCGATGTCCCTGGGTGAACAAGCGAGATTCCTGGCATGCCTTCGTGGTCTGCTGTTGTTGTACCTGTTTCTGCTCTTCTCGCTGTCCTGCTGCTGATGTTGCTGCTTCTCTGCCGCAGGTTTGATGCTTGTCGCTACAAATTGGCGGCCGCCTCTGCTGCCGGGGCTGCGTCCATCCCGCCCCGTCCCAGTGCGTCTGCTGCGGGTCCTACTGCTGCGGTTCCTGCACCTGCCTTTCCTGCTCCTCTTCTTTCTCCTGTTCGCATTCCTCTCTCTTCTGCTTCAGCTGTTCCTTCCTCAAAGCCGTCCCCTGCTGCAGAGACGGCACAGGAGATTCCAGACAGTTCGTCTTCTGCTCGTCCTGCTGTCGCACCTGCAGGCAGCAACAGCAGCAGCTGGCAGGCAGGCGTCACGGCTTCTGAACGAAGCGCAGTAGCAGCAGCACTCGAATTGGCCGACGACGCAGTAGCAGCAGACATCCTGCAAGAAGCACCGGCAACAGCAGGGCCAGCAGCAGTCCCAGAGGCCCCAGTGCCACCAACACGGACAACAGCAGCAGCAGCAGGAACAGCAACAGCAGCAGGGAGAGCAGCAGCACCAGCAGCAGCAGGAGGGACAGTAGCAGCAGGAAGGGCAGGTGCAGGAGCTGCAGGTGGCTCTTTTCGACTTGAAGAGCACGACGCGGGTCTGCTGCAGCAAGAGGGAGAGCGGCGGTCACGCAGTCAGCAGCAGCCGGAAGTCTCGTTTCGTCAGAACATTGTGAGCACCCATACCCGTACGCCTGGCTCTGGGCATGTAGCTCCATGTAATAATATCTACCTACCCATGTGCGCACCTGCCTATCGTTCATATATCTTTGCCATCGACAAGTCGGTGTACGTCAAGGCATCCGCCTATGCATGTGTGTATGTGTCAGTGTGCGTGTGTATGTGTGTGTGTGTGTGTGGACGTATTCGTCTGCGACTGCAGCGGTACGCTTCTGGGTGGGTTGGAGGGGTGTGCATGTGTCCACGCGGTGTATGTACACCCGAGGGAAGTAGGGCAGCCGTACCTGCAGCAGCAGGTCTCTATTGAGGGAGACGCGAGGAGACGCCTGATTTGAAAACGCGAAGGCGCCGGCGCCGCTCTCTGTGTGAGAGATGCGTCTCTGTACACGTATACTACGCCATTGACTGCCCATTCCACACGTAGACCAGAGGCCGTGCTGCCTTCTTTTCTTCTCTTCGTACACACAAGAAATCCTCTTTACGATGAACTCGTCAAGACACAGAGGAGCTGCGCGTATATGTAATGTAATTCAACCTATGTACATCTGTATAGGGTGCTCACGCAACCAGCATCCACATATATATATATATATGTGTACAGCGTGCTCACGCAATCAGCATTCAGTACAGTATATATATATATGTATGTATATACGTTTGGATATATAGAGTAAGGACGTGTATATGTAATAGTTACGTCTGTAAAACATATATATAGTGGCGACGTGTATATGTAATAGTTACATGCGTGTTGCACATGTTTAGTAGGTACGTGTGTGTGTAGTAGTATATATTGCCTATATATGGTAGGAATGTGCATTTGTATAGTACGTACATATCTATTGGATACATATCGTAGGGACGTGTATAAGTGTATAGTCGTTACATACATATATATATAGTAGGGACGCGTATATGTAATACTTACATATAGACTGCATATCGATAGTAGGGACGTGTATATGTATTAGTTATATATATATATTGCATGTGTGTAGTAGGGACGTGCATGTGTATAGCAGCTACATGTAGACTGCTTATGTCTACAAGGGACGTGCCTGCGCATGTGCGATGCGTACGTATATGTGAGAAGACGACGTGATAGAGGTGCCAGCGAAGTTGCAGCTGCCACTGCACGAAGCGAGGCCGCGATGCATGCATGCGTACTGTCCAGTATTTGCAAATAAATCGCTGCAAAACTATATATATATGTAAATGGAGTGACTGTATATACGTATATATATATATATGTAGGTGGAAAAACTACATATATGTACGTTTATAGATGGCAAAACTGCATGTATACATATATATACGTGTAGTTGGAGAAACTGCATGGATACGTATATACATATATACGTATGGATGGAAAAACAGTATATACATATATATGTATATGTGGATTGCTGGATGGGAAAACTATGTATGTGTTAGGTGGGAAAATTCTATATATATATATATGCATAGGTGGAAAGACGGTATATATACATATATATGTGTTGGTGGAAAAGTACGTCGTTGTGTTCACTATTGTTAATATGTGTAGATGTGTAACTCAGGAGATGATGTGGAGATTGTGTCCTTCCCTTTCAAACGAAACTGTTCGCCTTTCTGTTTACATATTTGTTTGTATATTTGTTTGCATGCTTGGGTCTGCCCTCGATCTACAGATACGTCAGTCTATATTTCTTCCATCCTTTCTTCTGGCTCCATAATATGATGTGAGGGGACGACGCATGCGCGTCTGTGTCATTGCGTGTGAAGTGTCGCATTGATGCGCCGTAGAACTCGCCAAGAAAAACGTTTTGCGTCGCTCTGCTGTGGGGGTGCAACACGCGCGTACACCTACGAATATCAGTGAATACCTACATACGCCTCTGTCCATCTCTTCATCTCTTCATCTATGTATACCTATGTGTATGTATACATATATCCGTATATATGTCTCTCTCTCCATCCATGTATACCTACGTATATATATACATATATATATATATATATGTATGTGTATACATATATGTGTATATATGTCTCTCTCTTATGTGTGTGCCCCTGTGCATATACATATATATATATATGTATGTATGCGTACATGTGTATACATGTCTCTCTCTATCTGTGTATACCTCTCTATACAATATGTATATGTATATATGTATATACATACATACCGCTCGAGTTTCTAGGACGTAGAGATGGTTTTGTGTCCGTGCTGTCATCATGGGGATGCAACAGGCGAGTAGTCTGGTGGCGGGCCTAATTTCGACGGTGCTGACTCACCCTCTGTGGCTGGCCAAAGCTCGGATGGAAATGCAAGCGTATGAGTCTCAGGTACGACGCCCACACACGAGTTTGTTGCTGAAGAGGAAGAAGTCTTCATGTGTGCCGCAGCAGCAGGCGTGGCGCGCGCTTTTCCGTTCGACTCAGCGACCACCACCTGTCTGACTAGAGACCGAGGAAAGTGAAGGGGGTGGTGGTAGTGGCAGGCGTTTTTTCTTCGGTTGAACGCGGAGGTCCGGAAAAAGAGACGACCACGAAGAAGGTCGGCGAGAGAGTGTGTCTGCTCCGGCGACGGAGTGTAGGTGTGGAGGTCTCCGCAGTTCATTTCTGCAGGTCGGAGTTTTTCTCCGCTGACGAGACAGAGCAGTCGAAGGAGACAGAAGGCGAGACGCAGACGCAGAGACGAATATGCGCTTCTGGCTGTTGAAGGGGCAGTCGTTTTCTTTGAAGAGGGTGTCCAAGGAATATCTTTACAGGGGAGACGACGCGCCCGTCCCGTGTGCAGCCTGCTTCTTTGTGTGTGATTCTGTCTCGACGCGGTATAGTATAGAGACGCTCGGTTGCGTAGACCCAGGTGTGGATGTCTGTACGTATATCTCTGTGTGCATTTGTGTGTGTATTTGTATGTATGTTTGTTTGTGTACATGCCTGTGTAGGTCTGTACGGATATGTGTCTGTGTCCACAGGTGTATTTGTATGTGTACATACGTGTGGATGTCTGTACATATATACATATATACGTATATGTATCCATAGATGTATTTGTAGGTGTATATGTGTGTGTGTGTGTGATGTCTGTACATATATATATAAATAAATCTGTGTCCATATGTGCACTTGTAGGTGTATATGTGTGTAAATGTCTGTACATATATATTTGTCTCTGTACATATATATATATGACGGTGTCTATATGTGGATTGGTACGTGTATTTGTGTGTGTATATACGTTGAAATGAATGTAGGTGCCTACGCATGTATCCGTGTGTGCATGTAAATGTGTCTGTGTGTGTATATATACGTGTACGTATATATATAGCTTGTATCTTTGGGTATGTACCTGTAAATGTATGTATGCATATATGGATGTGAATGTGTTTATCTACGTATTAGAGAATGTCTGTAAATACACGTTAGATATATGGCTATATCAGTGCGTGAGTGTGCGTGTGTTCCTGTACCTTAGCCGGTGTATACATATGTATATATACATATCTGTAGGGAGTTCCTGCCTTTTCTTCTCTGCTTGCGTAGTATATATTTAATACAGAGGACGCTTCACTCTCAGTCTTATATATATACGTGTACATGTGCGTGTCAGTGTGTATGCGTCGTAGATATAGTCGTACTTGGGGATGCATCCTTGCACACATATACGGCAGCAAGTGTACGTGTGGGGCCCTTTGTTGTAGCACTCGTAGACGTACGTATAGATATGCATGTAGATACTTGGTGTGGAGAAATACATCAATATATGTGTGTGTGTATGGAGATGCTCTATATACCTGTTTATTTACAAGTGTGTATGGATACGTATATATGTACAAGCTGCAGGTGTATACGGGAACTTGCATGCTACCCAGAGTCTGCCACAAGATGCATGTCGTTGTTGTCAGGTGACATATATACACTGCACATACACGTATATCTATGCGTGTATATGTCTGCAAACGCATACATATATATATATATATGTATATACGTGTCTGCATGTGTGTGTGCGTATATTTATATGTTTGTTGTGTATATATACACTCCGCGCATATATACATGTATGTATGTATGTATGTATGAATGTTCGAAGAACTCCCCCTCTCTTCATATATATATATCTATGTGCATGTTTGTGCGTGTGTTTATATGTGTGTGGTGTCTTTTGCTTTCTTGTGACGGCTTCCTTTGAGAGTTTCTACCCATCTTCCTTTCACGTTTCTTCGTCTTTCTCCTTATTTCTGTCCTGTGTGCCTCTTTCTGTTGCCGTCTGTCTTTCTGAAGAGGAAACAAGGATGGGAACTTTATCGAGGAACAGCAGACTGTCTTATAAAGACCGTCCGTGGGAAGGGCGTCAAAGGGCTTTATGCGGGCCTTGGAGCTGCCATTACTCTCGTGCCGCATGCAGCGCTGCAAATAATTGTCTACGAAGATTTGAAAAAAAAAGCTCGGCAAGACCAGCAGCACAAGCACCAGCAGCAGCTGGAACAGCAGCAGCAAAATTACCACCAGGTGCAGCAGCAGCTGCAGCAGCAGCAAAACTGCCAGCACAGCCGCCAGGTGTTGCAGCAGCAGAAGTTCTACGAGACGCCGCAGAAGCAGCAGCAACAACATTCCTTTGCGGCACGGCCGCCGCAGAAGGAGCCTCCTCACCAGCAGCTGCAGCAGCAGGACGCTCCCCAGGCGCAGCTGCAGCGGCAAGTCCCTGCCCGAACGATTCAGCAGCAGACCGTGGGGAATGACTTGGAGCCGCGGGAGTACGGGAAGGCGGAGAGGAGAAGGGGAACGGAAGAAGACGCTGCTGCTGCTGCAGTGACTCTTGAGAAAGGGCGCGCAGCCAAACGAGGAGAAACGTGAGGGCAAGCCACAGACACCAAGAGCAGTACGGCGGCGATGGCAGCAAACGCAGCAACAAAACAACAGAAATTGAAGAAGAAGAAAAGAGGGGGAAGTAGGAGAAGAAGAAGAATACGGGACCAATGCAGCACAGGAACAAAGTGCAGCAACCGTTGACAGCCAGCGCACCGGAGAGATATGTTACGTTGCCGCTATAGGTCCGCAGAAAGCGACGATATCCATACATTTATATTTAATAGTGATACACAGACCTACATACATTTAATCGTCATACGAACACACACATGTATTTAGGAGTGGTATACACATATACACATATATGTAATACTGACACACACATACATAAACATCTGATACGCATGCGTAGATGTATTTAGTAGTGAGAGGCATGCACGTACACGCATTTAATCGTGAGATACATATACAGCCACGTGTACCCAGCCGTGATAGACTTGCGTACCTATGTTGAAGAGTGACACCGTCCTTTTCCCTTGCTGACTCCGCGCATAGAGATAGACACACCGCCCTTATGTATGGTGGACGACGAGTCTACGAAGATATATACTGACGTACCGTCCCTTTTGCGAGACAAACGCATACAGCAGCATATCCTGTATGTAGGTCAACCCGTCTATGGAAATGTAGGTTGACGTGCGTTCCCCTTCGCTCGCCTCCCCAGGGTGCACTTTCGGTCCCCGCATCGGTAGTCATCCCCTGCTTCTCCTCGCCTTGGCACACTGCTGCCGCTGCGCATCCGTCTGATGCAAGTCAATAACTTGCAACATATACATATATGGGGGGGGAAGATATTTTATGGAAGTCGACAGTATGCATCATTCGTGCACATTAATGTCCGTGTATGGAGAGAGAGAAAAAAGAGGGGTCAGACACTCGATGGAAGTCAAGTACATGCATGTGGTATATATATAGCGAAAGAGAAAGGCGTGTAGACGTGGACGCAGATATGTATGTATATGAACAGAAGGATGACATAAAGGTATATAGACTTCAGCTGAGACGCGTGTATATATATATATATATGTATAAAGAGAGAAAGAGAGAGAAAGATAAGGTCTAGGGGTGTAGCCATGGGTGCAGATACATATATATATATATGCGTGTGGAGAGAAAGATAATATACGGGTGTGTAGACTTGCATACAGATATATGTATATGTATATATGTGTGTGTATGGAGAGAAATATAATATACACGTATGTAGACGTGGACGCACATATATGTACATCTATACACGTGTGCGTATGTATTCATATGCCTAGACACAGCTAAATGTGGGTCTCGAACACACGGTGCTTGCTTGTTGTGCAGATGTGTACGTACACACATAAATAGATTAACACAGGCATGCCGGTAATTGCCATCGAAAAATCGTCTTCGCTAGAAATTCCCCTTTCCTTTACTCCTGCTGCGTTCCATTGACGGTGCGCGCCGTGTTGGAGCTGCACCTCACCATTTTGACGCGAGCGGCAAAAGAGACATGGAGCTACGTGACGTGCCTCGAAGACTGAGACAGCTGCAGCTGCAGGATATATATATATATATATGCATATATACGTGTGTGTGCGTATTTGTTAGGTAGGTGCGATATGTAGATGAAAGAATGGATTCTCTGTATATTCCTGCATGCACGCGACACGTGTGTGGCTACCACGACTATATAAATAATTATATGATGGTTCGCAGTATGTAGCTGTTGCCTGTCGCTGCTGCTGCTGCTTCTCCCGTGGCGTTGGGAGCCCGTTTTTTCTGCTGCTGCTGTGTCTGAGCACCTCGTCCGTTAGTCTACGTGTCGGAGAACAACATTCGGAGCGGTCAAAACGTGGCCTATATCTCTGATTCTGTTCCTCTATAGATAGAGTAGATTTTGGAGGGACAGGCGTGTCAAAATACTTTGAAATATTGCTAAGTATACGTATTCATACATTCACATGGAAGAGAAGAGACGTGATAAACATTGGTAGGTGTCTGCCTACGTATACTTCGAGACACATACACATTTATATATATATATATATATATATATAATATATATATATATAATAATATATATAGAGAGAGAGATAGATAGA
>KL647291.1:4400625-4497375 GCA_000727475.1 Sarcocystis neurona
ACACATTATATATATATATATATATATATATAAATATATATATATATAAATATATATATAGAGAGAGAGATAGATAGACGCGTCCGCTTATGCATGGGCCGGTACATACATATATATATATATATATATACACGTGCGTGGATGCATGCACATGTACGAGGTAAATATATTTTATCCCCACAGTATATCGACGTATACCTCTGCTGTCCATCAATACTCAAATACGTGAAACAGGTGTCTTTCTGTCTTGCCCACACACACTTTTACGTGTTGGTGTATACACGTATATACATATATATATATATGTTAGATGAATAGAGCAGAGGATACCTACGTCTATGTTGATGTGCACCAGCGTGCCGTATGTGCATCTGCACACAAGCACATCCCCCCCCTTTCCAGAAAAAACACGTATCTTCAGATCTGTGTATATATATGTGTGTATATAAATATGTACGTCTGTCTGTATATATATATGTGCTGCTGTTGACGCACGCATGCGTGTAAAAAGCATGATATGCTGCTCCGAGGCTGTGCAAAGGAAATTTGAGATTTGCGGGCTTCTGCTCTCTGCTGCTTCTGCGTTGTAGCAACGAACCTGAAGCAGCAGCGATCGTCGAGAGCTGCCCCGGGAGTCACAGTACCCCTCCGTATAGCCGGTGGCGCAGCAACAGGAATGGAGAGGGGACAAGTAGCGACCCTGCTGCAGGCAACAGCAGCGGACGGGGCCGAAGCAACAGCGACAGTGGAAGCGAGAGCAGCGGCAGGGGAAGCGAGAGTAGCAGCAGCACGTGGAACAGCAGCCCAAGTGGCGGAATGCTCCTCGAAAGGCGCAGCAGCAGGGACAGTGAGCCAGTCAAGAGCGGCACCAGCAGTTGCAGCCAAGTGGGAGAGAGCATCAGCAGCAGCAGCAGCTCCGTCACCGCGGCAGGGGGGGACAGCAGCAGCGGCGGTCCGTCAACAGAGAAGAGCAACAGCAGCAGCTATCCGATGGGCAGCATCACCGGGTTCGGCCTGAAGCCTTTCGTGTGGGGAGCTGTTTCGAAGTGTGTGGCCATCACTGCCACCTATCCTCTTCAAGTGAGTCATGGCAGCAGCAGGACCGGCAGGTGCGGCAGCAGCAACAGCGCCGACAGCACCAGCGACAGGAGCAGAGACAGCGGCAGCGAGAGGCGAGGCGCTGCAGTAACAGCAGCAACGATAGCAGCAGCCGCGAGAGAGAGCCACTGCAGCAAGAGCAGCAGCCGAAGAACCTCGACGTGACAGCTGCAGGGACGGCAGCAGCACCAGAAGGAGGAATTGCAGGACACGTAGTCGCACCAGCAGCAGCCGACGGGGATCGGCCAGAGCAGCTGCATCTACACGTACACTTGCGGTAGCAGCAGTAGCAGCAGCAGCGCGTGACGTCGGCAGCAACAGCAGGAAAAGCAGGAAACGTAGGAGGACGTGTTGCGAAAACGAGGTTGCCCTACAACGTGGTGAACAGCGGAACGCGGTTGCACGCGTGTACATCCCATGTGGAATTTCTCACGTTGAGGCCCAGCGATAAATTCCTCCTGAACACGGCGTACAGCCACCAGAGGTGACGCGTGTTACTCTCTGGACCAAATTTCTGCTAAACATTGCTGTGTCTCATTTCAATTCCTACTACTCGGCTCGTCCCTCTCCAATCGCATGCAAATGTGTGGAGTTGATATATATATATATATATGTAGAGTCGTGGAAATGGTATGCAGAGCCATATATAATCTTCGTGACAGTTAGGACGTGGACGCTGATGTCTTTGTCATTCAAGAAAATATCAACTTTTCTTGTCTGCCTGTTTAATCTGTTTGTCTGTCTGTTAAATCTCTAGGCCGGCAAAGACGTATCACACGTATACATATATATATGTGGTCATATGGAAGGAATTCACCACGTGTGCAAGTATATCTTCGTATAGAAATTCGTGCGTATCAGATGTCAGTACGCATATGGGATGTGGAATGCGTAGGAGCGCGGAAGGTGTTCACCATCTGCAGCCATGAAGCAGAACACGGAGATACTCAGACGCAGGGCTGTAGCCACGTAGATAGATATATATATATATACATATGTGTATATCTATGCGTACTTAAGTCCATACTCCTAAATTTATATATATATATATATGGATACTTACGTGGGTACGTACTTGTACGTATATGTCTGTATATGTCTCCACATTGGATACGTACCTGTTTCTTCCTGTTTACACGTGCTTGTGTATGTATACGTACGTGTACTGTGTGTGTGTATGTCTTCTTGCACACATAACTGTATATATATATATATATACAAGTACGTGCGTTCAGACAGTCACGTAATTATGTATATTTGTACGTTCGTCTGCGGATAGACTGATGTGCAGAGTCCCCACGGGCAGCAGTGGTGCATGACTTGACTGTGGTCGTGTGTGCAGGTGCTTCGGGCGCGGCAGCAGGTGGTGATCTCGCCGTACGGAGGGCAGAATTTTCTACAGATTGCTCAGGTGTACAGACACCGCAGGATCTTATGCTGACGCGCACAACGGGCTTGAGAAATGGCAGAATTGTCTCCGTAATTTGCTTGTCTAATCCACGTGTACATCTTTGGACGTCCATCTGGTGCTGAAGTCTAGCAGGCAGTAGCAGCAGTTCCTTCATTACAGAAGAAACTTTTAAGTCGAGTGGTTCAGGTGTATGTACACTGCGAATCTCCACGCTGGTGTTCGTGCATTCGTACTCCATATTCGGAGTAGCAGGCCAAGGACATTTCGTCAAGCACACGCGCAGTTGTAGCGACAGCTGATGACTACGAGACGTGTTCGGGGCCGTGTGACTCACAGCTTACATAGTCTCAAATTCATACAAAGTAGTCACTGGATATTTTTACGTGTACGTACACCCCGCTAGAACGTTCTTTAGCTTTATTCGCTGGTGCAGAACGAGTCACGCGCCGCCTTGTTGTTCACGCCTCAATCTGCTGCGGAATGGGGTCTCCTTCTGACGTCTCAGTAGTGACGCAACGTTCGCGAAGGTAGATTTACTTGCGCTCCAAATTTCCCTAGATGTGTGCGTCGTTGTCTTTTCGGGTGTATAGACACTCCACGAAAGCGTCCTTTCGAGGCGTAGACACTTCACTCGTTTGACCACCGTGTGTCTCACCGCATTCCGTAGTACTGCCGTGAGCGCTTCCCTACTTAAAAGCGCCGCGATCTCGGCTTCCCGTGTGTGTTGTATTTCTATAAGTATGTGGAGGTGGTTCAGTCTTACCTGTCTCAACCTTCCAACTTAGCAGGGTCTCCTCTTTGCGCGGATGTACGTACGTAGGACTGTGTACTACTACTACTACTACTGCTGAAGTGTGGCACAGGAGTAGAGCGCCAGGATGCTGATGGTCCTAGCTTCTTCTTCCTCGCCGCAGACACTACTTGCTGCGAGCAGTCGATGCTGTGGATCAGGTCCACGTCTTCAGGTTTACCTCCTACCGACGTATATGAAAGAGAAAAAGTGTATGTGTCTACGTATAAAGACAGAGAGGGCGAGAAGGAAGACGCGCAGGTTCACAGAAAGATAGATACGTGTGTGTGAGTAGGTAGTTGGGGGTGTGCATCTAACGGCAAGTGGATTTCCAGCGCATCGTTACACACGCTCGTATGGGTCCCGCTGTGCGGCCTGAAGACGGCCACCAATTCGACGGGGCATCTGGACACACTCTCCTGCGTACAAGAAATGTCTCTTTTTCGGTAGACTTGGGCGCAACTCCTTGTTTGTCACGTATGCGTGTGCTGCAGACAACATATTTAGTAAACCTTTGTACGCGAATCTGCAGTCTGTTCTCACATGTTCGCACCTGGTGCCCACATCTACGTGCACACGTATGTACAGGTGTCGGCATGCATGCGCTTACATATGTAAATGTCTTGGTGGACCCCTTTGAAGTACGTATGTACGTGGCGCATGAATGTCTCTGTAGAAAAAAATTTGAAGACAACACACCTGTGTAGACGTGTACACGCGTCCTCACAGAAAGCTGCTTAACTCTATGCATACGTCGATTTGCATGCGCTGTGAAGTGTAAGAGTGTGTGTGTGTCCGTATGTGTGTGTGTATGTGTGTGTGTTGGCTCCCCCGCGCAGATTATGATTCGTCAAGAGGGCATCCTTTCTCTCTTCGGCGGTTACTTGATTCATTTGCAGCGCGCCTGTCTTCAGAACGGCGTCATGTTTCTCCTGTTCGAGCAGTTCCTCGGGAGCATGCGAACGTGAGTTGCGCTGCAGCTATCAAGCTGCTCTGGCAGCTCTTGAGATACTCTCAAGACGACGTGCACCGTCAGTCTCCTAAGGTGAATCAGTTTTATATACGAGTGTATTGGCTTCAGGTTGCTGTGGGCAAAGATGTGTGCAGTTACATAGAGAACTGCTTGTGAACTCCTGGCCCCCCGCCGCATACACCTACGAGTATGCACATGTACAGGAGAACCTCACGCGCGATGTGCGCGGAGCTTCCACACATATTCCTACATTCCTTTTTACGTCGGTTGCCAGCGTGTGCACGTGTGCTCCTACGTGTATACGTAAGATCTACGCATACGTGTGTGTGTATACATGTATGTGTTTGGTCGTGTGGTGCAGTATTGTCTCAACGGTTATGCATACATATACATATATATATACATGTTATATATGTGTATACGTAAAAAGAGAGAGATATCCACACGCTGCGTGTGGTCATGTGCAGTAGTGTCAACGGATATCTACACCTTCTCAGTCATATAAATATGCATATGTATATATATATGTATGTGTGTATATGTCAATACATGTAGAGAGAGATCCACACGCTGCGCCTATGTATACGTAACGTAATCTCTCCCTTGAGATCGTACAGCGTAGAAACAACCTGTCGACAAAGAAAAAGAGGGCGAAGACTCGCAGTGGGAGGGGAGGAAGGCTGCTGGGCATCTTCCGGAAGATGCCGCTGGTTAGGCTGCTTCGCCGCCCAACGAGAATACGTATGAAACCCCGCAGTGTACATCGCGGTGTGTGTGCGCGCTATATACACACTCACGCGTGCAGACATACGCACACGCATACGTAAACAAACGCGAATTTTTTCGCGTGCCTTCCCTCCTACATACGCACATATGTGTATGTGTGGATGCTGAGAGAATTTGCACACGTAAGCGTGTAACTATTCGGAAAACAAGCGAGAGTGATAGAACGCAACGCGGCACGCAAGCCAAGACACAATTGCCCTCGCCCAAGTAGTTTTCAGGCAGCGGCACATCGCTGCGAGGCTCCTGGCCTCTACCCGTGTAATGTCCAGAAGTCTGCACGCGGAACGCTGCAGTTCTACGTGCGATTTTGCGGTAACCGTGATAATGATTAGGACGGCCAGAGAAGGCTCTGCTGCACTTCCTGTGTACCACGGACAGAGTCTAATGGTGTATTCCTGTTATTTCTAGCCACACATGCAGGAGCGCGTTCTTGACGTTGCCGCCTTTAGGTAGAGACGTACGGTATCCCGGCACGTCCTCAACCGTACAGATGGTGTGGAAAATTGTACGTGCAGATAGCGGCACGTACGTGATTATCTTCGTGTGTCCACGTGACTCTCTATCCACGCATAAAATCACGCTGACTTGCTGCCCCGCTCATAGGCCGACAGAGAGACATGCCCGTCGATGCTGGTTCGCGACCACATCTATCGAGTGCGCTGCCGATACGGTACGAATCCGCAGCAGCGGCGCGCACTTTACTTTCGCCCGGAAATTAGAGTGTCCTCTTGCAGAGAAACAGAAAATGCCAGAAAATGAGCAGCCCTCCGTGGAGTAACAGCGACGAGTACGTGTGGATATGAGGTTCTTGCCCTCACCGATGTAACAGCAGCGCCCTTTTTGTAGCAGCACAAAGACAAGGAGAGCCTGCGTACCAGGGTTCCGTTATCCATTACTACGGAAATTCGAAATGTGTTCTTGAACGCGTAAGCAGCTGCTGCCACGCTAAATCACACATACACAACCACAGGTACATGCAACACATATAGCGTCTACCTGTGTGCACCGCATTATATATACGTATATATACATATATATATATATATATATATTTAATACACACAGGTAGACAGAAGACAAGAAGGTGTACATATTTCTACACGCCGCAAAGGACGACAACAATACAACTGTGACAGTACAACAGATGTCCTCTGCTACATGTTGCAAGCGTCGAAACATTGTACAGGTGAGGAGCCCAGAGCTTCTTCTTTGACAGTACGCCAGCATGCAGACACACATCAGCGGGTGCTGTCCGCTAGTTCTTCACACACGCAGAACACTGGAAAGATCACCTCCAAAAGAGAAACGGCCGGCTTACGCAATTCCGCTCTGCCCCACGTTCCTTATTCCTCTTCGATCCCCTGCTACTAATGGCCTGCAGCTCCTTCCGTGCAGTGTGCACCCCTGCGGCTGCTGCTAGACCTTTTTGAGGCAGTAGATTGTGGAAGCACACTCTATGCTGTGTAGCATTTCCTGCAAAAAAGGATAGGCGGGGACACGGGAGTGGACGCGCGTGCTCCTCCCCCAGTTCGCACTCCGGCTCCTTCTGCAGGTGCGAGTCGTGGTGGTGCTGCTGTGTTGGCTGTTCAAATCCTTCTTGTAGCGCCTCAATTTTTCCTCTTCCCCGCGATGCAGCAGCTCCTGTTGGGCCCGCCACGCCTAGGTGTCCCCGTGCAAAGTCATGCACGAAGCCACCGTTCGAGCGCTACACGCACGACGGATACACCTATCCGTATGCACGTGTAACAGGTGGAAGTGTGTATATTTATGTATAAGCAAGAGAAGAATGCAGCTGCTGAGAATGCTGATGGTCCGTCTTGTGCGGCAGCTGGGCACCTCGGGCGCGGCGACGCTGACGCGTCCCTTCTGTTGCCGCAGGAGTCAACGCCAGTGCTGGACGTAGTTTTAGTGCTGCTGCAGATAATTCCGCCATTGCTGTGGCTAGTACTGGCGCCGCTGGCGCTCACTTTCAGCTGTTGCGTCCCGTGCGACACTTTCGCAGGCTGCTTGTGTTTACTGCCCCAGCACGCAGTACTACACTGCTACAGCATCACACACGTTAAGAAGTACCTCGGCGCAGGCTCGGGGTCAGCAGCTAGTATTAACCATTTGTGTAGACACAAGTATGTACAATCAGTGACCTGACCACCTAGAACAGTATACACGTATTTCACCAGAGCGACGAAGTGCAGCAGAGAATCCTGAAAGCGCATCCTCTGCGTTTCTAATGTTAATTTGAGAAAAGTGTCGCTAAGGCTGTCTGCCGGAGAGCGCCACCCGCAGCACCATCCCGCCAAGGCACGCCCCGCGCTCAGCCGGGTCTGGTTGCAGCGGCAGCAGCAACTGCAGCAGCAAACACTTCGACTTCCCTTTTGATTCTCAGGCGAAGCGTGTCCGGCAAACGTAGCGTCCTCGCCCACATATCAAAGGGGACCTCCTGCATGCACTCACGAGCTTGTCTAGACAGCAGCAGATGAGGTGGAAAGTCAGCAAGGATACCCTTCCCACTGGAGGAGCCATCAGGCTTCAGCGCCACCTCTTCCAACACACGTCGGCCACCTCGGTCGGACCTGTTGCATGCGATATCTAGATCAGCGGCAGGCCCCCCGTGGCTCCCAGTCTGGTGTCCTGCGAAGCCACAAGACGGTGTCTCTGCCGCACTTTCCTCCTCAGAAGTGACTGCACGTGGCAGAGCAGAATTAAACTCAACACGCGCCGTCACGGCGGAACGATTGACCACTCGATGTGCAGCACCAGCCGCTGCAGGTGGTCGTGGTGGTGGTGGCTGAGGCCATAAGTGGCTCTGCAGACGAAAAGCAACGTCCAGAGAAAGCGTCTCAAAGAGACGATGGGCACCAGGGGACAGCGAGACACGGCAGCCGAAAAAAAAAAGCAGCACAGCGTGCCGCAGCAACGCGAACAAACCCGGGGCCGGAGGACCTCCTTCGCAGTGCGCGCCCTGTCCCCCTTCCCTTTCCCCACCACACCCGTTACACGCAGAAGGACAGAGACGCCCTGCTTCGCGCCGATAGAGGGTCGCGTGCGCCAGCACGTGCTGCGTCACCTGCGCAATGACAGCGTTTGCTGCTGGACTGCCCTACAAATATCACCAACGCACGCGCACACACCGGTACATCTCGCTGCTTAGTTGTCTACTTAGACGTCCGCGGGGAAAGCCATCTATAAAGCAATACAAGTCAATATGTGTAGGAGCTGGCTTCTCTATATCTCCGTATGCATACGTTTCTACACAGACAGTGTGTCTGTACAGATATATATATGTATATATATATATTATACATGCACATATGCACACACAAACACGTATAAACAGATGTATGTGTGACCGGAGATTTACACTCATGTATCGGTGTCTGACCATGCACACAGACTTACTTTTTTATAACACACACACGCATAGACGTATATCTGTATCTACAGTAGCGTGCGGACGGGTATGTAGGTCACGTGAGGGAGGAGAGAGATACATGCATTCCGCTGGAAGGAGCTACCTTTTTGTGTAGTACAGGCCTAGGAGTGGATCAACATATACATATACATATATATATATACATCACTTGTGGGACTACATGTACATACGGGCATATATATACATATATATATGTATATATATACATATATGTAATCCTATTTTCTCTACATATTCCTAGGAATGTCTACGTATATAAATATATATATATATATATGTAGCTATTTGCTCCTTTCTCTCTCCATACATATATATAAATATACATATAGTGGGCAAGCAATATATATATATATATATATATATTTATATATATATGTCAACGAACCAGGCGGGTGTAAACCATCTGAAACACGCGAGAAGACCGGGTCCGTAAGAGCGTCCACAGACAGAGGGAACGAAGAAGTAAGTGGCGCGCAGAGGACATACAGGTACTCTGTTGGTCATATGTGTATACACGTGTGCCCGACCGCTTTTGCGAGACATATTTTTGCACATATATATATATATATATATACACAGGGAGAGAGAGACAAATGTGAACACTGATATCCACATATCCACGTAATGTATATATGTCTGCGTGTAGGACTGTTCACAGACGCTTATAAATAGGAGAGTTTACGCACACATGTGTATGCGTCTACAGGCAGATGCATACCCATGTGATTCTAAGCCGAGCATGCTTAGAGAGCTTCATGGAAGTACACGGGGACGGTTCTTACCTGAAACCAGGTGTTGGAGACGTCAAGGACGTGTTCAACAACTGGCGGCCGCGCAAGCACTTCGAGGTATGTCTGACTGGTTCCGTCTTCCCGCCATCCGACTCCCTCTCTCCATCTGGAAACTGCGTTTCCTGCAGTTGAAGTTTTTCTTGCTTCAGTGTGTTCAACTTCACCCACTGCTGCAGGACTTGCTGTTACTGAGGCCGCTGCTGCGGCTGCGGAGCACCCTGCGTCCGCTTTTTCTGCTGTTCCTCCTCCTTCTCTTTTTACACTTGCTGGCGATGCGGCAGCGAGCTGCACGCAACGGCTAGGCGGCTGCAGCAGCCTCAGCGGAGACGGAAAGTGCAGCAGCAGCAGTGCCGCTGCATAGCGCAGTAGCCGCGGATGCCGCCTGCTTAGCGGATTGCACAGCCTGAAACATCACCAGGATGCAGCACAATTCCTGCAGCGGCCGCTCAGCGTCCTCCGACCAAATACGACATACATATATATATATATACACATAGAATGACATGTGTGATTCCACTTCATGGGTGTATATAAAGATATACACACAGACATGCGTATATATGTATACTATGCGTCTGTAGCAGTACTAGTATGCACACATGAACCATATGTATATATATGCATACATACAGACGTATACACATATATTTATAGAGGTAAAGACGTCCAGTTTAAACACGTACACAGACGTATCGCCTCAAATCAAACACACCCGTGCGTCCTCATATTTGTATACACGCGGGTGTACATGTTTGCTCGCAGTACCACATCAAAGACATACATATATATATATTTATGTATATAGGATACTGCAACAAACACGTTGCTGCAACACAGGTGCAAAAACACCTATCTCTCTTCTTCCACGGAGATACGCATATATATATCTATATATGAGCATACCCCTGCTGAGTGGTGTTGTGAGGTGCAGTGTCCGATTGCCGGTTCGTTCGCCTCTAGACGCCGGCACAAACACCGCTCCCCTGTTGAGAGAAGTACCACCGCCCCGCACCTTCGCTGTAGCACGGCAGCTAGTATGTCCACCGCCACGTACAGCCAGATACGTCTATGTGCGGTGCTCTACCCAAATACCGAAAGTCCAAACAATACACACCAAATACTTTCGCACAGGTAGGTTATATACACTGGCAGAAAGGAGAACATCAGCGCGTGTATATGAATACATCACTAGCGGTCAGAGACCTGACGCTACGACGGCGGCTGTGTCTGGCGAATGGACGGAGATGCACCTGCATGCGGCGAAAAGAAGCTGGGCGCTGTCGAGGCTTCATGTGTGGAGAACCAAGCAACAACGGCTGCCGTCCTCCTGTGAAGCACTTCGGCGAGCTGCTTTAACTGCGCAGAAAAGAGGTTAGAAGGCAGGAGACGAAGAGAAGAGGAAGAAGAAGAGAACGAAGAGATGAAAAAACAGCGGAAAGGACGGGCACGAGGAGGAGCAGGCAGGCGGCAAGAAGAGGAGGGAGACGGAAAGACGAGGGCGAAGAACAGAACTGGAAGGAAAGGGCGGGGGAGTTTGTGGAAGTGTGTAACCTACGCTTCGAGGCAATTATATTTGTTGATATGCCGACAGATCATATGCAGCAGCTCCACCTGCAGGGCTTGCAACAACCAGAATGCTGCGCAGTCGTACACTTCAAGCAGCCAGGTGTAGGTACACCGGAAACACCCGGCCGTCTTGTCGGCCACTGACGTACGCTGCTGCTCCCCCCTCCACCCCACAATCCCAGTGTTCCTGCTGTCTTGCATGCTGCAACTACTGCTGCTGCTGCTTTCGCCCCCGCTCCTCCACTCCTGCGCCGCGGGGGCGGTCCAGTAGTAGCCCGTGCTACAACCGCCCCTGCCGCCACTGCTCAGCCCCTTGCTGCAGCTGCCAACGCTGCTGCGGTAGCCCCAACCTTCCCTCGTGCCGTCAGAAACAGACTGCCGTGCGTGCCGTGGGAAGAAGGGGCAGCAGTGTTGACAGCAACAGCGAGAAGGCATCGTGAAGCGATCCGTGGCTAAATACACCAACAAAGCGGCCACCACTCTGCTGCTGTACCCGGGGAGGCTCAGGCGCCACATCTGCAGCAGCAGCGTCGAAGTCGAAAACAGAAAAAGACTAAGAGCAGTTCAGATGTCGCATAGCCAGGTGGTCCTTCCAGGTTGACAACTCAACCGTCTGTGCAAACGTAGACATGCATGTGCGCATCCCCACACACACATGTATATCAGCGCACAGCTGGCTCTGTACTCGTACTATATATATATGTCTGCGCGTACACATTTATATTGGCGCCTGCACTCATGTCAATAAAAATGTACATTCTCCATCGACGCTGTGACATATATATATATATATATGCACACATATAGAGACACGCACAAGTCGAGCATGCAACGTAATAAAATACTCACACATTCTTGTGGTCGCGTCGGGCCGAAAAGACGCACGAAAATATATACACTCTACTGTGTGGTACAGAGAAAACTGACAACAGTGGGGTCGCCGTCAACGTTTTAAAGGCAAGAGCGGGTACCGTGCAAGAGGAATACATATGACAGGAGCCGCACGGAAGCCAGCGAGAAAGGAGAGGTAGACTGCTGCATGCAGGTGCGACTTTTTCCAGGCGTCGCCGGGGTGCAACTTTCAGTCGGAAAAAGTGGAACGCAAGCCTGCGTCACTTCCAGCTTCGGAAGGTAATCGAAGAGACAAAATACGTACACAACATACGCTCAGACGGAGAGCACGAATGCCCATACACGATCTCCACAGCAGAGAGAGAGACGCAGGAAGTTGTGTGCCCGGTGGCGTGGCGCCCGGCCTTTCACCACACATGCACAGCCTTCTCGAGAAATACAGCCAGCGTTGTCCACCGGCTGACGGCAACTTGGTCTTTGAAGCGCGTCTCGCTTTTCCCAAGGAAAGTGCGGAGAGTTCACCGCGGCAGAGAAAGAAGAGAGTTGCCGAGCAGAGAAAAAGAGGACGTCGCAGCCACCGCTTCAAATGTGGGACAGCAGCAGTTGGAAAAGTCTGCCACTGCCGGAACTTCGCACGTATACGCAACAACGCCGGGCTATTACTCCGTTCACGTACACACGCAGATAAGAACGCCACAGTCCGTACCTCTCTACCTGCCTACACACACCGCCATGTGTAAGCACAGATACAGGCGGGTTACACATATATATATATACATGTATATAGTATAATATATATATATATGTATATTGATGTATATGCGTACAAAGCGATCTTCACGTACAATCGTGTGGACACTGCAGTGGCAGGATAGATATATACGCACACACGTATATATAATGTCAGTTGTGGAACAGTGTACAGACGTTTTTGTGGATGTATACGTGCACTCAGATACGTATGAACGACTGTGTGCGTGCGCGTATTTACACACGTCCACCTACGAGCACACAGGTATCTGTACGCGTAGTCATTTGTGGTAATACGCACACCTGTACGTATATGCATATATATATATATGTAGGTCTGCGTATTAGTATCAACAGGTGTACACAGCGTTGCAGCGGCTACAGCAAGACCGCCTCCATGCAGAAGTCGAGGAAGCCTTGCTGTCCCTGTGCAACGGAACGACGGACGGTGGCACTGGCCATCGGTATGACGCAGACGCAGCAATAAAAGCCACTGCCCTCACAAAAGTAGACGCTTAACCCTAGACCGAGACACATGTAGAGCACAGGGAGAGAAACAGCCGCGTTCGCTAGGCAGAAAGAATGCCGCGCAGAAGAGAGTAGAGGGGGTGGGCTTTCGCATATACGCAGGTTTTATTCTGTGAACACCTGCTGCAGCGTCAACAGGCTTACATACGGGTGCTGGTTAGTGGAGTGAGCAGCTCGCACGGCAGTGAAAAGCCGCCTGTTCCAGCGCGCGCGCAGCAGACGCAAAGAGCAGCAGGGCGAAAAAGGAAGTTGTTACTCTCTTCGTCTCTGGGCAGGTAGACAAAGCTCGTCTGGATGGCGGGAAAAACTTGGGGTGACGCACACACTCTATCAAGTGAAAGTGAGGAAAGGTAGTAGTACCAGAAGCTACCTTGTTGAAGCGTCAAGTTACTCCAACCGACGTGAAAAGCGACATCTGATTCAACCGAAACAACTTGCTGTTGCTGTGTCAGGCTTGTTGTTGCGCTTACCGGCCCACCAGTTTGTTGGAGCTGCGAGGCTGCTGCTGTTGCTGCAATTTCGTTCTCGTGTTGCTCCTTCCATCGCGAGCGTGTCAGCATCGCTTCGAAGAAGGGGCTCCTTGCTGCCAACAGTGCCCGGTGAGAATACAACCTCACACCATCGCTGCAGCAGAGTTCCACGTCTAGGAATCTGTCGTGCAGCCCAAAGAGTCCTCTCCAGGTCGCTGAGTCGGTGCCTTCTGTTGCTGCGGGTATGCCGGCTGCTGGGGTTTCCGCAGGCCACGCAGCGGCCCTGGTTGCCGGAAGGCCCGAGACAAGTGCTGCAGCAGCTCGACCGGGCTCTCCCTCGCAGTCGAGGCGCGCAGCAGCGAGCGTCTGCGAAGGTGCGCACGAGCTGCTGCTGTCGTCTCTAGGTGATTCCGCGGCCGCTGCAGCAGCTGCTGCTGGAGGGGCTGGGGAACTGCGGGCCGCAAGAGTTAGCAGACACAGTGTACATCGATCCTGCATACTCCTGCTGTGGCCCGGAAGCCAACTTCTTGCGGCATTGTTCAGTTCGGCGGTGGAAGGACAGCTGGGGTCTATGGGGCTTGACTCAACCTTCCGCAGTTGCCCAACAAGAGTAGAGAGACCCCTTTGTTTTCGAGTAGATGCTGGTGCTTGTACGCTGCCTATTCTTCCCCTTCCTTCACTTGCGAAGAACGCTGTGATCGACCCTCCTGCTGCTTCTCTGCGGCATCCCCCAGCAGCAGCTTGAAGCTGCAGTGGTGACGCCCAGGCGGTGCCGCGGCCTGCCGCAAAGGTGAAGGGCTGCAAAGGCTGCTCGGCGTCTTCTCCGTAACATATAGACAGTCCATCAATCAGCAGGAGAACCGTAGAATCGAACTCGCCAGTGTCCTTCTCTCCTGCTTCGGCGTGAATAGCGCAGTCTTGCGTTGCAGCGCCGTCTAAAGAAGAGGAAGCACCGGCAGCAGTTGCTGCGCCCAAGTGAGCAGCGGAGGCAACAGCAGCACCCGCGGGCACTCCGAGAACCTGCCGCTGCCGCTGCAAAGACAATGGGGCCTGCTGCTGCTGGGTAGAAGCAGCAGCCGAATGGAGAGACGCGTGGCGCTGGTTGTAGGGACCGACGCCCTCGGCAGCTGCTGGATAGCACGACGATGGTCGCTGCTGCTGTTGAGGAGAGGCAGGTCTTCTTTCCGAAGAGAAAGGAGCTGCTGAGGACGCAGAGTTCGGAGGTCCACACTGGCTACTAGCACCAGCAGCGGCAACCCTGAAGACTTCTGCAGGAGTGCTGCTAGTAGGTGCCTCTCCAGGAGGAGATGCAGTCGCCGTGGTCTCCACGCGTGGTGCTGTTGCTGTGGTTGCTAGCTGCTGCCGTGTCGTCTCTCCGGCTGCCGCACCTGTCGCTGGACCGCTGCTACGGCGGACTGCATGCGGCGAAGCAGCCGGAGCCCGCAGAGGCAAGCCACTAACAGAGCGCCCTTCAGCAGCCGGCGCGGCAGTATCAGCGTCCAAACGGGACGGTGCAGACGCGTCGGAAGGGCCAGGGATGCGAGCAGCAGCGGCGGCAGTCTCTCGGCTGGTTACGAGATTTGCAGGTGGACGAGCGCGAGCTGCAGAGACTGACGAAGACGGTGATGCGTTTCTGGATGCAGCAGCGCTCCCTGCCCTTCGAGGGGGTGCTGCTGCTTCTCCCGCGCTGCTGCTGGGCGACGCTGCTGTCGAACCCGAAGAAAAAACAGACCACGACAGCACAGCGGTCAACGGCGCGAAAACTGATGAAGACGAGGTGGCGAACAAAGAACTATACGAAGGAGCAGGAGAAGCACTTGCAGTAATCGTAGTCGAACACTCGGACGACGGAGTCACAGCAGCACCAGGAGCAGAGGCGAGAGAATCCGCAGCACGAGGAGCAGAGGAGGAAGAGGAGGAGGAAGACGGAAGAGGAGCAGCCGGAGCAGCGCGTGAGCCAGAAGAAACAGCAGGATGTGCAGACGTGCGCTGCGTTGAAGAGGAGGACGATGTCCTCGTCGACACACTGTTTCCCGTCGAGGCCTTGGCGGACCGCAGAGACGCGGCTGCACCAGGTGGAAGGGCGCCTGCTGCCGCCGAACAGCGAGGCGAACGACAGTCAGCAGCACGGGAGGTGGAAGAACCGAAGGAGGGAGCCAACGAAGAAGAAGACGGACAGGAATACGAAGAAAAAGAAGAAGAAGAGGGGAGGGGAGACGGGGAAGAAGAGGAAGAGGAGAAGACACGTGACGGACTTGAAGAAGACGTAGTCGCAGACTGAAGAGAAAATCGTGACGCAGATGAGCCGTTGCCGCGGATTTCACTCGTTTTGTTCTCCTCTCTCTTGTCCACAGCGTGAAGTTCACTTTCTCTGCTGCGTCGGTGTATGCGACTGGAACATCGAGTCACGCCGACAGCTTCCCGGTTGCAGGTGGTGAGGCCGGTATCCTCGCCGCCCCAACTGCTACGTGGTGCTGTTTCATTCGCTTCTGGCATGTCTCCCACACGGCTGCCGCTCTCCATGCAACGTAAACTGCCGCCGTCCTGTCTGCTGCAGACCTCCGTCCCGCTGTCCACGTCCCCTTCTCTTCTTCTCTGGCCGCCGCTGATACCGAGCTCGCTGCCGCGGCTGTTGTCGCGAGGGAAGACGCTGCCGGTGCTGCTGCCGGGAGCGACGTTGCTGTGGCAACTGTCCGCCGGGAGGGTGCTGCTCCCGCCTCGCGGAACGCCGCTGCTGCTGCACGCGCGAGAATCGCTGCTGCAGCCGCTGGCGCCTCCGATCCTCCTGGTGCTGCTGCTGCTCCTGCAAGGGTCGCTAGTATCCTCTGTGCTGGTGCTGCTGTTGGCCTCGTTCCTCACGAAAGAGACAGATGGTCGCGGCTCCCGGCGCAGGTGGCTAGCGCCACTGCTGCTGCTGCTGTGGGTGCTGCTGTTCCACGTCGAGTCAAAACGCAGCGGTGGTGGCCGTTGCTCCCTTCCTGACGCAGGAGGGGACGATACAGAAGCAACCGGAAGAAGACGAAGGCTGCTGCTTTCCCCCGCGGAAGACGACTGACATCTATTGCCAATTTCCACCATGACCAGCAGGTGCCCCGTCGCTGTAGGGAGCATCTCCCGCACTTCAAGGTGTCGGGCGTCTTGCCCAATGATCCGCAAGAGCTGAGGAGCTGCAGCTGCCTCTTCTGCCTCTGCTGCTACCGACCCGTCCAGAGCTGTAGCAGCCGAGGACGGGGATGAAAAGAAGGCAGCTGGCACGCAGGAGTCCTCTGAGTCGCTCAGTAAGCTGCAGCACTCGTCTTCGGTGTCCCACTCCTCCCACGCTTTTGCCCCGGCAGAGGCAGCAGACACAGCAGCCGCACTCGGTGAAGCAAATCCACCGGCAGTAGCAGCAATTGACAAAGCAGCGGGAGCTACAGGGGGGATAGCCAACGCCCTGGGTCTCCTAGCAACAGCTGCGGCTGTCGTGAAGCCGCGTCTCCGCACAGAGGCGCAGCACGCGAAGGACGGATCGCGCATGTACGTATACGCAGCGGGAGCACAAGCAGCAACACCAGCACCCGCAGGGGGGGGACAGGCAGGAGAAATAGCGGCAGCATCGAGAGTTCCCCTACACAGCGCAGACGTGCGACACGTGGAAACGGGTGCACCACGAGACGGGCCTCGTGTGGGGTCACGAGGAGAGACGGCAGCCGGAGAAGGAGGGGACGCGGCGGCGCCAAAGACAGGAGGAGGACTCGATGCGCCGGAAAGCACACCAGCGTCTGCAGAGTTTTTCTCCGGCAGTTGTGCTGCATGCGCCACACCACTTCCGCAGCCACTATCAGCCGAGCCGAACTGAAAGACGCGTCCTTTCTTTGGATATCCTTCTTCTTTGTCCTTTCCTTCTCCTCCTTCTTCGTTGTCCATCAGAATGCGTTGCATCTCCCCAGCGTCGTTCTGTCCGTGTTGCTGAGCTGTCTCGCTGCTGTGTCCTCTCTCCTGCCAGCGTGGCCCGCCCTCCCCTCCCGTCTTCTCTTCTGGCGAGTAGCACGCCAACAACAACGAGTGGCTTCTCCGTCGCGGTAAAGGTGACAAAGAATTTGCTTGACAACTGACAAGTGCACCATTCGTACACCTCGAAGAAGTCCCCGCGGGCGACATGTTCCTGCTGCAACTATACTTGAAGTGGGCAGGAACAGATGCACGTCGAGAGACGGTGGTTTGAAGAAATCCTTTACACTCGCGCCTTGGGGGACCTACACATGCCCATTTGCACTTGACGCTATTACCTACACGCACTGGAGAAGAGACTGCAGGAGCCGTAGCAGCAGCCGACGAGGCGGACGAGACAGCAGCAGCAGCTGAGGGATAGGTGGAAGAAGCAGAAGTGGATGAAGAGAAAGCAGTAGTGGTGCACGGATGCTTTCTTGAAGAACTCCGACTCCTTGTCGGGGGGCTATGTATCTCGTGTCCATGTGTTCGTCTAGGAGGTTGTTCTCCTTCTTCTTCTTTTCCTCCTCGGCAGCTGTGTTCTTCCGTATGGAGCTGACCGGCGCCACGAAGAGAACGACCACAGGTGCTGCCCGGCGTACAGGCGTCAGAAGAGTCGTTGCTGTGGCAGCAGCAGCCGTTTTTCCTGCCGTTTGCGCCTCCACTGCTGCTCTTGCTGCTGCTGCGGTCAGAGCTGCTGTGGGTGGTGCTCCTTCTCGCTGTCCCGCTGCTGTTGCCCGCGTCCGCGCTGTCGCTGCCGTTGCACAGTTGGCAGCTGCGGTAGCTGCTGCTGCTAATGTTGCCGCAGCAGCTGCTGCCGGTGCAAACGAATTCAGACGAGCAGAAGGGACAGGCACACAAGGACCTGCAACCGCAGCGTGCACGTGTGCAGCAGCAAGTCACGCTGCTGCCCCCGTTGGTGTCACAAGTGCCCCGCTCCGCTTGGCAATAACTCGGAGCGTTTGCTGCGCGTACCCGACTACTCTGCGTGTGGTTGTTGCTGCAGCTGTTGGAAGCAGAGTGCTGGACGCAGACGGCGCTCGAGGTCGTGGGTGGAAGATCCGGTTCTGCTGCTGCTGTTGTTGTTGCCGTCGCGCCGCTGCCGACAACGCCGGTGCCGTGTGTACTGCACCTGCTGCAGAGTCGTCCACTGCCGCGACTTCTGGGGGGCCTCCAGGCTTCCCTGAGTGCTCGCAGACAGCGGCGAGCCTCCCTCCAGTGATGTGCGGCAGGCAGGCGAATGAGATACGCGCTACCAAGATTGACCGTTTCTCTTCCCTTCTTCTCCCACACGAGCCGTCCCGGCTGCCAGAGCAGCCAGCAGCACTCGCTCGATCCGTCAAAGGCGTACACGCAGACGCTATCGTCCAACGTGCCGTCAAAATGCAGCGTCGTCCGCTGGGCGAGCGCGTGTAGCGCCGCATCTGCAGGGGTGCGGAACAGCGTCCAGAGAGACAGCCGAGGGTAGAGAGGTATACAGACGCGACAGGAAGAGCCAGAGCGGAACAGGAAAAAGAAACGAACTTGGCCGAAAAGACGAAGGCGGGGAGAGAAAACGCGCGACGGCACAAAAGCGTATATGCGTGTCGCAGGGGGGGCCCACGCCAAGCAGGGGGGGCGGCAGTGGTAGAGAGAGCTTCGACGCGGAGAACGTTTGAGTGGACTCGCGCCCGCAGTCGGCACATGACACGAAATGACACACAGAAAGATAGAAATCGTGGAACAGAGAAATGACGGACTGCGTATTATT
Source organism: Sarcocystis neurona (assembly GCA_000727475.1). Classification (NCBI taxonomy): domain Eukaryota; phylum Apicomplexa; class Conoidasida; order Eucoccidiorida; family Sarcocystidae; genus Sarcocystis; species Sarcocystis neurona. The sequence goes on from KL647291.1 coordinate 4,419,790, forward strand.
GATGGAAGCGTCGCACAGATAGACAGACACACGGACAGCCAAAGAGGAAAGTGGAGAAGAAAGCGACAGGTACACAGAAGTGGAGACAGACTGACGCATACACCAACTTCTATACCGACCGGTGCAGCGCTTCGAAGACATGCTGCGGAGGAAGGCAGCGAAAACGACGGACATGCAAAAGCACCCACCCAACGAAGGGCAAATATAGGCGGGAGACGCACAGGTTCGCATGTATATATACAGACAGAGTCAACGAGGACATCGACGTGGGAAGCCAAGCACGTGAGCAGAACGAGACAAGAACAGCGACGGAGCTGGAGACGTAGCACCCTGGATAGATAGAGAACTTAGTATATAGGTACACAAATTCATAGATAGATGCATTTGTAAATATATGTATACGTATATAAATGTTTTAAACATACTTATATACGTATATTTCACATAGACTTATATATATACATATATGTGTTCTACATATACATATATATATATATATGTTTGTTCTGCATATGCATATATATATATATATGGGTTGACTGATATAGGGAATGTAGGCACGTTGACCGACGGACAACTGGAGCGACCGAAGAATACGGGAGGAGATACAGAGATGGGCAGACAGCTTAACCGCTATCCACGCATACGGGCACACAAGGAAACGAACGTATATATATATATATATATATATGAATATATATGCGTACACATATATTTCTTTATTTATGAATATGAACGCGTAGAGCGGTAGACAGACAGAAACAGAGGTGCCCAGATACTGTAAGTTTAGACGTAAGTTGGCGAACAACAGGAGGCGCAGACACACAGACGGACATATATATATATAATGTATAGTTGTACATAAAAAATAGTGATATACATAGGTTTACGGATATACAGACTAATAGACTATGGGGACGGCCAGATACATAGAGGAAGAGCAGCACATGCGGAGAAAGACAAACAGACCGGTGGAAGGATCTGTCCCCGTTTCTCGAGAGCGTCTTCGTATAATTTAAGTCCAAATTCGTAGACAGACGGCTATACAAGCACGCCGCCATAAAGTTGAAAGATATGTGCATACGTGCGACGTGGACACAACGAGATTCACACGTAGGTGAAGACACAGACGGAGAGGGAAAGCGAGATGCAGTTCGATACCGAGGAGAGGGGAACGTAGAGATATATGCAGAGGCGACTCTAGGTAGACCAGCTCTACGCAGGGTTGTACAGAGACACAGGTGAACGTGTGATGTAGTCGAGCAAAAGCATAGGCTTCAGTACGGGAAGAGCCCTCTACGAAAGATTTTCTAACCTTCTAAACGCAAGCACGTGACCTCAGCAAACAGGCGTCACTTCACATCCCCGCCGCGCCGTAAAAGCATATACAGACATATGTATATACGTACATACACGCTGAAGATACATAAATTGACACAGAGAGATAAAAACATATACATATATACACATATATATGCTGTATATACATACATAGACACACAGACATACACATATATATACATATATATATGCTGCAGATACAGAAATAGACACACATCCATATATATGTATGTATATATGTGTATGTAGGCACATATAGGTAGTTACACAAGGACGTATACACACGTAGAAAGTCGCACTGGCGTCCGCACCTGCACACGTTGACACAGAGAGTCTTCTGTCTTTCTCGCTCTCAGTTTCTCCCATCATACAGGATCGAGCTCTAAACTGTGGTGTATCGACATCTACACATACGTATGTATATATATATATATATATATCCTCGTCTCCCTACACCTGCACGTGTAGAGGGGTATTGGAATGTGTGTATGGTAAGCTGCAAAGATGTCTACTCATACCACAATGATTCCTACACATGTAGGTACATATACACATACATATGCATACACACATACACATATATATACAGGTGTATATATATATATATATATAAATATACGTGTGTGAATGTAGTGGGGCCAATGTGCTGCGTCTGCAAGCCGTGAAAGGCGTTGGGATGCTCCAACTTGTGGAGTAGAGCGCGGCGTTGGAGAGCACGACGATGAGGCCTGAGTTGAAGACGCGGCGTCTCCCCCTCTTGCATCTTCGCGTATCTCCGTATGTAGTGCTGTTCATCCTGCAACCGTCCGCGCCTCTCCCTCTCCCTGCGACACCAGGATCCACTAGCACTACTACCCCTACTCCTAGTGGCGCGCGGGTGGTTTTGTGCCTGCACCGAGGATGACTTCTTCTCACCAAGTGTGTGCACGTGTGTGTTGAGACGCGCGCGCAGATAATCGGCAGACGAGACAGTCAAATTTGTCACACGGAAAAGGGCGCACGCGCATCATATATCCACCCGTTCCGTATACAGCCGTGACGCATATCAGGGCGTACAGGGGGAACCTAGCATGCATCTGAAGGACCCATACATCCCGTATCCGCAGACACTGTGAGGCCTCTGCCGTAGGCAATACTTCTTCTGCAGGTCTATACAGCCAAAGAGTCGAGAATATAGACAGCGTCCCAGCGCCGCTTGGCAAAGACTTCTGTCGTCTGCCTCTCAGACGTACGGTTCAAAACCTCCATCATGGGGATTAACTTCCACGGCTGCTCCTGGTGCAGCGGGTAGAACCACCAGTCGCTCCGTATGACATGGGAGAGGGCGCGGCGACCATCTTCGCTGCCTCTCGCTGCGACGTCTTCCTCCTCTTCTTCCTCCTCGTCGCTGCTGCTACTACTACTGCCGCCTGTCGCCGACTCGTCCAGAAGTTCTTCTTCTTCGCTGACGGCGCCAGCGTCTGCAGCTCCTTGCGAAAAAAACGCAGGCAACGACACCCCACGTTTTTGCAGCAGCGGCGGGAGAGAGAAGAACGAGACACGTGCAGCCGAAGAAGCGGCGACAACAGCAGCAAGAGAGAAAACAAACGGGGCATTTGCAGCCGGAAGGATCGCGAGACGGCTGTAGTGCAGCAGCGCTCAGTCGCAGTGGCATGGGCACGAAGACAGCCGCCCGAGGGATGCACAGGATGCAGGCAACCAGCTCCGTCTCCTCCAAGAGCTGGCCGAACAGCAGCACCGCGCGCAGAGTCCGCACATAGACACCCATCTACACACACAGACATTATTTCCCTATAGGACATCCTTGCACTTCTCTATAATGGAGAGGCAAACAGCTGGACGTACGCATCAAAATACACGTGTAGCGCGAGGCTCACTGTAGACAAATACGTCCGTGTTTCAGGGAAGAGAAGAGAAAAACGGAGGCCTACAAAAGCGTCTAGCGTAGAAAGAGAAAGCGTCAACGTCGTTTTGCTGATGGATGCTTGTGACTCACATACATTCCGAACAAGCCAGTCGTCAACCATATCCCCCAGCGCCCGCCGCGTGCTGCACCGCTTCCCAGCACGTCGTGCGAAAGCGTAGTCAGGAGAGGCAGGGAGATTTGCAGCAACCTTACTACAGCGGCAGCAGGAGAGACGCCAGACCGAATTGCCCACATACGGTTGCTTATACCGGTCCGTGTGTGTGCGTGCTCTTCTCCTGCGGGAGGAAAGTTGAGCGAAGGCGGACTTACAAGTATATATATATGTATATATATATATGTGTATCCGTGTTAGTAGCTAGACATACGCGTATACTGAAACAGAAATGCTTAAAGCGAGACTTACATATACATACATATATATATCTATATGTATATATGCGCGCATCCTGACGCGTACAGTTAAATACGAGTAGATGAAAATACAGACGTGCATGACTCAGCGAAAGGTAGCTTATTCGAGTGTACATCAGCAGCTTCCAGAGAACTGGCGGACGCCCGAAGGATGCGTCTTTTCTCCCGTTTCTCCCCCCACAACAAAACGACACGGCACTGTTCGCGGTGTCTTGGGAGGCTGCTTCGCTGAGAAGACGAAAAGCAGTCGTTTTGCCGGCCGACGTTTCTGTCGCGCCCACAACCTGCTGCAGGCGCAGCACCCACTGCTGCCTCATACGACACTCGCAACAGTTTGCTTGCAGGCAGCACTTGCTGCCGCCTTGTGCAAACTCTCGCAAGTTCCTTCTTTCTAAACCCCCAGCAGCAGTCGCAGTCCACCGCGGGCGAGAACCTCTGTTTCACAACGAAGCGCACTTTTTGATGCTTTATCACTGACAGGCTGCTGCTACGTCAGGAAACGAAATTCTTTTCCTGACTGCACTCTACGACACAGAGACAAAACGACAGAGAGAGAAGTCAAGCATACGCCCAGCAGGCCTGTGAAGGGGACGAGAAAGACAAAAGTTCATGGAAGCTCGAGGACAGCTTCTTCTTCGGGTGTATCAAGTGTTTCTCTTGCGTCCGGATATTTCTGTCTGCCTGGGCTTTAGAACCCTGCACCGCTCTGTGTCGAAGAGAGGAAATGTACATGTAGACGTGTAAATCTCAAGTGCACGTCTATGAGTCTACAGAAGTAGACACTCGTGGAACTGCACAGAACACTGGCAGTGGTTTGAACGACCAAGTGGGAATCTGTGAAGACGAGGTCCCCACAACAAACGTTTTGCGTCGGTGCAAAGCACTCGATAGCTGCTACACGCAGAGCCGAGACAGTCGCTCATCTTCAACCTTACTTATAGAGCTTTACCCTTGAAAATAATCTTCTCTACAGGCATCTATGTATGTATATATATATGTATGGACGGAGAGAGAGAGGGCGCATTTGTGGACCTACGTGGAGGAGGAGTGTTACCTACGCAAATGGAATGCAGAGTGAGGTCGTGTTTCCCGAGGGGCACGACAATCTGCGGTACACTCCTGTGAGCTCGGGCCGCTACCTACGAAAGGAGGCGCGGCGCTACGAGCACTATAGCCTCCCTCACTGCTAAAACGTTCCAGTAGGCGATGCTGCGTATGCCTTTTGTAGTAGTGCGGTGCGCGTGGGCGTCCCTCCCCTGTCTGTTTGCTGGCGTCATGAGCAGACGCGTGCGCTCGTGGGGGTGCAGCAGTCTGTGGACTGGAGAGCACAGCAGCAGCTGCATCCCCACAAGAAATCACGCAGCAGTCACAAAGGCAGATGACCAGCTCTCACACACCCCACTACCACACGACAGCAACCGCAGCCGCGGGGGCCTCCTCTTCCACGTGCTGCTGCTGTTGCTGAAGGAAGGGGAGGCAGCTTGGACGGCGTGCAACCCATATACGGACGCGTCGTTAGTGGCACTTGCATGCAACAGCAGTGGCAACAGCAGAAGACAGTGTCCACTGGTTGCTGCTGTGCCCAGGAACGCATAAACGTACCTGGATGCAGGTGCTCGCGCCGCATACTGCTGCGGAAAGACAAGGGGAATGTTAGTGCTGATGAGATATCGTCTGCGTAAAGAGCCGACGTCCGCTCATCCCTGTCCCTACGCACGAGGTATTCGCTGCCGCTGCTGCCGGCGACTCTCCCTGTTGCACTCCAGTACAGCCGGCTGGTACTTCTGCTGCTGCTGCCCCTGCTGCTGCCGTCGATACCGCGGCCGCGGTGTCCGTGCGTCCTGCTTCGTCTTTTCTTCCGTTTTGCGTCGCAAGACAGTCTGTCAGTTGCGCACGTAATCCCTCCCAAGGGATGGCCGGCAACGGAGGAGAGAAGGATGTTGTCGATGTCTACTTCTTCTGGAAAATACACCAGCCGAATGACGGGGCTTGCCACTCCGGTGTCCAGACACAGCAGCAGACCTGGAGAAGCGAATGAAATCGCGTCGGGAAAGCACAACAAAAGGCAGAAACAGAGGGGATGTAGAGACAAAATCAAGGAGAAAGACAGGACAGAAATCAGCATACAGTTTCCAGGACTATACAGAGGAACAGGAGAAGAAGAAGACGGAGGCGAAAGCCAAGACGAGGCAGGGTACCACACAGAGTTGAGACTCACGAGAACAGAAGACGACACAGAGACAGAAAGGGGAACAGGAGGGGAGAAACACAGAACCGAGGATGAATACGCGAACCGGCCAAGCGACAAGAAACGCCTTCCCAGCTGCGAAAGGAAAGGAAATAGGAAGGCGCTGCTTCTGCGGTAGAATAACAGTTCTCCTTACAAGCTCTGGCTTCCCTGCGCATCTATCTCCACCTATGCAACGACCGTCAACCCTACAGACGACTGCGTACACCTGCGTAGTGTCTGTGTATATACGTCGACGGCATCAGTACACTGAGAGAGAGACCCAGTCAAATGTAGACAAATTCACATGCACAAGTGCGGAAGCACAGAGATCTAGTCGCAGACTCAAGGAAATACTGCCTAAAAAGCTCAGCTCCTTCGTGCCCTAGACACACAGCAGCCGTGTGCACGCATGCTTAGACAGTCGTTCCTTCATAGAGTTCTCTGCGTGCCCCTGTGTCACGGCAGGGAAGAGTGCAGCTTGTTCCGGAAGCCTGCACCCTTGAGCAATTTCTCCTGCAGAACGGACCCTGTCCTTCTTCTCTCCCTCGCCTCCATAACGGTAGGCTAAAATTCACGTGTAGAGAACAAGCCAAAGAAACGCGTCTCAGACACACTCATATATATATATACATGTGCCTATACGCATATTTGCTTATACGTGTAAGCAAACACAGGTATACCGTGTGACATGTTCGTGTGGAAGAGGGGCATCACCACGGGACGCTGCAGCCCTCACCGGGCGCAAAGAAAGTCGCCCACTTCCGCCTGAGCGCGGCGACGTGTGCCACTGCACAGGTAAAAGATGAAAAACTGCAAATGTATATATATATATACGCATGCGCATATATGCAATTATCCGTCCTGAAGTGTATGCACGTACATATACAGTGGTGCGTATGTATACATATATATGTACATGGAAATGTAGAGATGTTTGTTTGTACAAAAAAGTTTCATGAATACGAAACTAAACTTCTATATACAGGTGGGCTGACCTACGCCTACATGGAAGAACAAAGTATACACGTGAAAATACGCTTCTGTCGAAATGCCTGCCTGCAGCAATACCTGACTTCTTTGAGACACCTATATGTGTGTCTCTTCCTACGACGGTATACAGGCGCGTAAGACAACGCTTGCCGCCGAAGCACTTTAAAGATACACACAAATACACACAAACACATATATAGGTACGCGTATATATATATATAGGGAGAGATAGGGAAGAGAGAGAGACGGAGACAGACAGTCCAGGAAATACGGTAGGGGGGTTGATACAGAGAGTCACAAGTAAAGAAACAGGCAGAAAGGGATTCGGATTCAGATGCAGATAGATAGACACATTGAAGGACCGATAGACAGAAAAACACGTAAAGTTATTCTCGCACTCACATGTACGTTTGTGTTCCCTTTCACGTAGAGGTTTAGATGTCCAGGTTCCACGGCTACGCATATATCTACCCATCTATATATATATATACATATGTGTGTACACCAATGTCCGGACAGAGGCACACAGTAGAGACGTATCTATATATACTTATGTATGCACCGGTGTGTACCCCGAGGCCCGCAGTAGCTCTATCTAAGATTCTACTGGTGTAACGCTAGACGCAGTGCATATGCAAACGTGTATCTCTGTGTATACCGCTACTCCGTGTAGACACGTACAGACACCAATAAAGATGGGTGTGCAGGAAGCTTGCAGTGCACGGCGAGTGCGTGCTTGGTCGAGTACTAGAGAGCACATCCCTGCTGAAAATGCTCGGTCGAATGGCGAAGAGACTCTGGGGAGCACCTGGTATACTCGCCATCTTACTTCTGAAGGTTCCTTGTTGGTTTGATTCTGCTGCCGTTCCTCCGATGAGAGTGCTGACGACCTCTGTCAGAGCTCCTGCCGCGCTGCTTGCCGCTGCTGCTGCGACGGCCCGGCTGGGCGCAGTCGCTGCGTCTGTCTCCGCGGTCTCATCTTCCTTCTGCTGAATCGTGAAGAAGCACCAGCCCCTTCCATCAATGCAACAGCTGCCCACTTCAAGAGTATTCGCTGGAGCCAGTCGGCTTGTCCGTCCATGGAAAAACTGCATGCGCGCCAGCCAGGCCCGGACCCGTGCTGCCCCCGACGTCTCCTCGAAGCCACCAGCTCCCACGCCGTTCTCCGCTCGGTTGCCTGAAAAGACGAAGGAGAAGATTGAGAGAAAGAAGAAGATAGAGAGGGTAAAGGGAACGCAACGGCGACACCCGGACATCCGCTACAGCACCTAAATCTCTCGTGCCGCAACAAGACAAAAGGCTCTGACATCACTAGCTCCCTATAGCTCCATACCGCAGGAGTGACCATTAATCCATCGCCGTGCGCATGCCCGCTTCAAGGTTAGCAGCAGCTGCTGCTCTGTGTCACGTTCAAGCTATACAGCCTTGGTACACATGCGCCTACCCACTACGGTCCACCACTCCATCTCTCTGCCTATGTCAATCTACCCACGAACACTATATTTCTCCACCTCTTCATCTATATGTACCTATATCTACCTGCACCTGCCAGTGTATATGTTTCCGTCTAATCAGATCTGCTTTTAATATATATACGAATATCTGGATTCACTGCGCTGCAGACATTGAGCGGCTCTCATCCGGCGAAGCTGCGACTGACGGAGGCACGTGCAGCAGACTCCCGGCGCCGTAGGTGCGATGCGATCGACGAGATCGTTCGCGATCAGACTGCAGCAGCTGCTGCTGTCGCCCAGTGTTCGTCTGTGGCTCCTGTGGGAGATGCTGCTCTGGCTGCCGCAGGCGCCTCCCGCATGCTGATGTTGCGTCTGCTGCTGCGGCAGCGCACACGCAGCAGCGAGCTCCTGCCGGCGCTGCTCGTGATGCTCTCTCAGGAGGTGAACTGCTGCCAGAACAAGGTCAGCAACCGGCGTCATTACTCCCAAAAGAGATATCCGGAACAGCGTGTTATGGAGGAGAAAATAGAGCAGGCCGTCTCGAGGATTCGTCATGAGGCAACACGTCCGCCGCAGCTCCTGCATGCGAGGGATATCGAACTGCAGCAAACACCAGGCCCCCACGCAGCACCAAAAACAGACTCCTATTACCCACTCGCTTTCGAAGAGGACGAGGAGGAGGAGGAGCGTGGATACGTCAGGGAGAAGTCGCTAGGACCAGCAGTCGACGGGTATGTAGGCACACGGCCATTTAATTGGAGTTTCCCCTCTGGTAAAAAAGAGTCAGCAAAAAGCTTCCAGTTCCGACACAGAGGCACCGAAGGTGGCAGCGCCATGCGGCTACCACACATCCTTTCCAGAAGGAAAGCACGCTTCTTTCACCTGGATGTGGCATGGCAGCACCACATCAGCTGTACCGAGAAGTATACAACATGCATAGAGGAGTTCACCCTCATGCATGTATACATGTAGAGTACGGACACCGCAACATAAGCAGACGGGGGTACGCATGCGGTTTCTGCACGTCTGAGTAATTTGTCGACGGCAAGCGTTTCGCAGAGTTTACTGTCCAGTCACAGTTCAACAAGTCAATGTAAAACCGAGCATCACCCCTGCGGCACTGTGGGGGGGACACTGACAGTTTCTCAGAACGAGACAAAGCCACACGACAATCCCTCTTCAAAATTGCTATCATCGCGCAGCAGCAAATGGCAGCCCCACGGGGACGTCGGCGATGCATAGCAGAGCAACTTCACGCCGTTGCAACGCAACGATGTTCAAAATGGTCAACTCTCGGGTGTTGCTTCCAGCGCAGTGGCACAAACGTGGACTCAAGCAGAGCGGGCACCCCTCAATAATGAGTCTAGGGTCAACCTGCATGCATGCTTTATGCAGCTCCACACCAAACTTTTTGCATTCCCAGTCACAGGCGTACACGCGCCTCTCCCGCATCTACTATCTACATATACATGCGTATATATATATATATATCTACATATACATATATATATATTGTGTACACATAGGTACATTTATCTGCTATCGCTGTGTGGCCACGTAGTTGCGCGCTGACTTGATACAGGAATACTATCAATGCGCTTCTTTCCTCGCCACCCCTACGGTAGTGCATGTTGCCCACACACGCAACTGCGCATTTCTGCATATCTTTATGTGCGGCTTTCACCGGAACACCGCAGATATAGTGGGGTGCGCATGGCAACAAGTACCTATATATACGCTGTACGTTCACGGTCCTGTGCGTATGTGTGTCCATCCGAGCGCAGACAAATGAGACATACGCGCCAGAATTTTAACCGTCATTCACCCTCTGATAGTCGGTCGCAGTGGCTCGCGGCATCGGACATCTGGGGAGCTATAACTTTCTCTCTCTCTCTACGTGTGCATAAATGTATGCGTATATACATCACGGATTCGTGCAAATACGAAACGAGAAATACATACGTACACTCAACAACTCACGCACATACAAATAGGGGAATACATACTTACGTACGTATACATATATATGTACTCATACATATACTTTCATATAGAAATATATGTAACTTGCATTCTCCATTGCTCGCCTGCTTATTTCCGGTGAAGAGTTTGGTGTACTCCTGCCGGTAGTTGCAGTACAGATACGGAAGCACATCGACAAGGACGTCCTGACGCCACACATGCTGTTGGGGCTGTTGCAGCTGCCCCGCGGCAGCTCCCTCTAGACTGCGGCCGTTTACAACGCGGGCTCTGCTGTTCCCGTCTCCGTGCCGTTGCCGGCGGCCACTTGGCCGTGCATCGGAGCGACGGTTCGCAGCAGCAGCCGCAGGGGTTGCTGCGCTGTGAGCGACTGCTACACGGGAGGAAGCAGCGTCAGCGGCTGAGGACAAGTCGCCAGGGGAGGCCCCTCTTGGGTCCTCTGGGCTGTAGAGGCGCAGGATCTTGAAGTCGTGCTGCACGACGTAGACGCTGTTGTCGTACGCACCTGCTGCAGCGTAGTGGCAGCCATAGCTCATGCGATACTTGCTCCTATAGATCTGCTGCAGTCCCGTCCCTGCCTGCAGCAGCTGCTGCTGCTGAGGAAGAGGCGGCGACACAGCATACATGCTTACATGCGTACAAGAACAGAAGCAAAACCGACCCACCACCCGCAGCCATCTAGGTAGACGCTGGGCGCGCGCCGCCGCCGCTCCAACGAAGCGCCTAGACGAATTCAGACCGGAGAGATAACGAGGTGGACACCTCGAAAACGAGACATCAAAGCAAGAGACACGAAAAACCCACTGTCCGGCTGAAAACGTCTAAAATAAAGCGAAGACGCGGTCCATAAATTCACACACCTACTGAATGGGGTTTTCTCACACTGTGCTACACGGATATAAAGTCCCGCCATATGCGCCGGTACGCAGCCCTGGGTGCCTGCCTCCAATGTGAGCGTGTGCACGTGTGCAGCTGCCACATCAAATATTACCATCCCTTCGCACAAGATAATAAACCGTACAGAGTAACCTCATATACAAACACACACTGCATGGATACTGACCGCATGCATACGCTACTGATCCAGGCGCCCCCGTTGGCGCCCGCGTAGGCACATCCATATCTACACGTGATCAAGCTTGCATGCATATATATATATATATATGCAAGTTATGCAACACACGTACGCGTAGGGAGCAAAACGACCTCCTCTAGAAAGCCATCCAGTTCCATGTGTGCACGCGCACATATATATGGATAGACAGATAGATACACAAATAGAGAAACAGACGACAGATATATGTACAGATAAGCAGAAATGAATGGTTCCTGGAGTGGCCACTGCAGACAAGGAACTCCATCCATGACAAGTGACCTCAATCCAGCCCCATGAAGATCAGCTCAATCACGTCAACTGCCAGCGCACATGAACACGAAGCATAACACAGGGGGCTTCAACAGGAGTAGTCACGCCGGCATCTGATACATGCGCGTCCGTGCTAAAGACTAAAGAAGAGGTATAAGAACATATTTCCTGCACACTACACTAGAGAGAAGTTTTTCCCCTTTGCCCGCGCTGTCCTGTCCTTACGGCCTCGCGGCAGGGAGATCATCAACGAAATGCAGAAGCGCCCTAAAGAGGACGATCCTGCAACCCGGCTACTTCCATCCCCTGAAAGTGCGGAAACGACTACAAACAAAGATGCAGCTGCGCTTCGTTGCAGATTAAACACCCAAAACCTGCAGCCTTACGCACCAGGCAAGAAGAGAAGACGCAGAGCCTGAAGATGCGGGAGGAGGAGGGAAACAAAGAGGAGAAGACGAAGAGACGCACTGCAAAGAGGCTGGTCAAAATCGATGAAGTTTTTTGAAGAACAGGAAGTCCTCTCGAAACTACAAAATTCTCTCCAAGAAAAAGGAGGAGAAACGTTCACTTGTTTTCAGTCGTGAACAGCAAGAAGTACTTCTGATATATGCGTGCATCTGCAAAGATGAAGCCTAGTAAAACAGGCGTCCTCACGGGTGTGTCTACGTCGAAGGGTGGCTAGGAACGGAAGACAGAAAAACAAAGAGGGGTATCGTTCCAGTTTTGAACGAGAGACGACCGTACGCCTGTGCAGTCCTTCCCTGCCCTCCTTGAAGCAAGAAGCTCGACAATGATGCTGGCTGACAGGGGGACACCTACCGCCTTCTATGTGTCCAGGCATATTTTTACTAACTGCTCCTGGATGTGTACACACGGTGCGTCCACGTGCAGCAGAGGTGCAAGGGAGGCACATGTGCGCACGCGTACAGGAAGAAGGCATGAACGTACGTTCCCGATGGTACACGCTTGAACAACTCAGTGAAAAAAGCACGTAATGCTGTCAGGCAAATGGAGACTCCTCAGCTGGATAATCTCTCTTTTTCAGTCAGAAAAGAACTGAACATCGTCAAACAAACGGAGATTCTTCAAGTGCATACCCTCTTGGTATTAGTGAACCTGGTGTCAGGAGCGGCATGTGAGAGTGACTAAAACGACGCGCAAGAAGCGTCACTTCAGACTACCTGGGACAGAAAATACAAAAGGGAAGAGACGCATATTCTCGCCTATAGACGTAAAAGACAAGTCGAGCAATGCATGAACTTGTTTGGGACTAAGAAGCGGGGGCCAACGAAGTACGGAAGTGTGGAAAAAGAAAGAGGACTGAGTACAAATGCCAGCTTCAAAACGCAACTTGATAGGAGTCTACGGGTACAGCTATATAAATTGATGACGTCCAAGAATGTCAGCGTAGAGGCACTCAAACCAATCAGACGTGTACACAGAAATAAAACTGGGTCACCATTTGAGGTAGGTTTCAATGACGCAGACAAGAGCTGATACGTGTCAGGGTGCACAAGCACATTGTCGAAATGGAAGTTTGCTTGTGTGTGTTCACCTGCTGTTCAAAGCATCAGCTGACGTCTATGTATGTACAAGAGATGGCACATCATTGTACATTGCACACGAGCGGGAAATCCTTGTGGCAGATCCTGTACGAGCGGATGGAGAATGAAGCTTGCGTGCTTGCGGAGGCCACTTGGCCCCAAGCATTGCAGCTGATACGTCTCATGTACATAGGCTCTCCCGTGCACAAGTGAACGTCTAACCACATCAACCTGGTTCGCCGGCGTCCACTCCATACTCAACTACAGAGATGCCTTCCCTTTCTATTACACACAAATTTGTTCACATCTTTCTCCTCACTGTACGGCACATACATGCTGCTTCACCAACTTTCGTGCGTCCGATCTTCTACACAAAAGTCTGCACGGTTCTACTGACCATCTGCTCCTTTTTCCCTCGGTCCTTCTTTTTATTTCCTCGCCCCTTTCGACGATATGTCTATGATTCACGTGCAGGCCGGACACCATCTGCATGTAGATTCTTCTCTAGTGGCCCTTATGTGTCTTGTAGTTCCACTGGATATCGGGCAAGAGGAAGAACTGCGCCTGCTGTGCCTTGTGCGTCGAATCTTCGTGTAAAGATACGCCACAGGGTAGTAGCCGACAAATCACTACCGCGCAACGGCATTTGCCCACAACGTTTTACTCAGAATGTCCTTTCTCCTTTTTTTTCAAATAATAGTGCGAAGCCTGAAACGTATTTCATCGTCGGAGACGAAGACCTTGATGATTACACCAATTTGTTTAGATTTATTGCACTGCTGTGACAACTCTGTCTAACGTTGCAGCAACATCAGCGAGATAACTGGCAGCGGCGCGAATACGAACACCAGATGCAATGACGGCACAAGATTTTTGAGCAGACTTACAATTTTATATGCATCTACGCATATATCTATGTGAAAGAAGACACAAGACAATTGTTTATAAACCTTGCTGGCGGTTTGGCGGCCGCGGTTCTTAATGCGGGAATTTGAGAAATCTCCATCTCTTCGGGCACCAATTATGTATGCACCTCAGCTAGCCACCCGATGTCGTCCCGATGGTGACGAGAAACACGTCCCTGTCTACAATTTCCAGTTCCCTATGGGCACAGCAGAGAAAACACTCCGCGTTAGAAGGAGAAGGAGTTTTTCTCGTATACGAAGGGGCTGTACTGGCGACAAACTGTGGTTTTCGTAAGGCTGCAGAATGCGTTGTGACAAACGGACTCATACGTTAGCATCGAATGTGGTTGAGAGGGTACGACTGCCAACATGTGTGTCACAGGGCTATTTCTTTCGCAGTGCGTCCTGAGGTGACGAAACCTGCGTGACGGGAAGAGACTAGTGGTTAAGACACACTGTCGTGACTTACTCAAACCGACAAGAATGTGAGCACTCGAAGATACAAGTCAGAAGCGTTTGCTATTGGCTGAGCGAAAATTGTGCCGGAAGAGACCGGTGAAAAGACATAACTTCGCAAGGAGCCATTCGACATTAGGGGATTCTTCCATTCGCACGATCCCACGTCGCAGGTATAGTCGTCCACGATTATTAGTTCCAACAAATCGTGAGGCAGCATGCCCTCACAGTTCTAACTGGTTCTTCATTCGCCGCCGCTGTCGGGATGCGCTTTCCGCTTCACTTCCGACGTACGAATTTCACTCCCGCACAAATTTCCCCTCTTTTCCCGAAATTTTTAAAAACTTAGCAGTAGTAGAACCCACATCCCAAATAAGATTCTTCCACAATATTAGTGTGTTCACACACATCTACGTGTGAAATACATATGTGCATGTGTGTACATATGCACGTGCATTAACACACCAGTGAAGGAATATGTGTTTCATAATGATACACGAAGATTGAGTATATAGTTACATTTGAGTCTACTGTATGCAGGACACCTAGCGCACGGCAAAGGTAACGGAGTGACGGAGTTCGTGTCAGGCTTGTCGAAGTTAGCAGGGTGCGTATGCAGGCGGACGCACACGAGAGTGGCGGCACGGCAACTTCAAACACCTAGGGAGAAACCAAATTATCTTATCAGTCAAGTTGGCTGATTCCGCCTTGGCCACGAACTGTACAGAAAACAGAAATCCAGCCTTTGCAAGGGTAGAAGATCTGTAATCGTTTGTAGACATTCTAACCCAAAGTGGAGTTGACTGCAGAGCAGGGCCCCATGAAGACGCGGCGCTTCCACGTGAGGAGACTTTCAAAACTGAGCCTGCTACTTACAATCGAAGGGAGATCAGCACTGGTGGGGTCCAATTTGTGATATAGACAACGGAGACAGAAATCGGGCAACCTTCCTGGGAGGTACAGGGAGCCGCTGACGGACAGGTGCAGACAACGTGGCAGGATACATACATGTGGAGTTGGAGGCATAACAACGTTATCCGTGCGTATGTGGATTTTTTTGCCGGCAACGTGTGGATGAAGGTGAGGACATATGACCCTCGGAGGTGACAGGTCACATCTTTAGAAGGCGACAATTGTCCCAACGTGATCCTGAAACATCAGAGAAGGCAGGAGCGCTGGGGCGTTTGTGGAGGATGCCAGTATATCTCTCATTTTCCACGCCCTGGGTACATCTCCTTGCGTTCTCTACCGTGGCAGGTTTGTCACGTGAGAAGGACCGCGATTACTACCAAATCATTTGAACAAGCAAAGATGCAACAAAGATACAGGAAGAAAGACCTTAGGACGGGTTTTTGCTTATCCTGGCGAGTACCAAGCAACGCACAGCGGAAAGAATAGCACAGCTGAACGAAAACGTGAAAAGCAGATGGTCTTTGAAGGACGCAGTATAAAGATATGTGGACGCATGCTCTGCAGACGCTTTTCATGCGCTCGTACATTCGTAATTGCTCGCCCCACCTTTGAGTTCCGTGTTATAGCAAGATCTATTTATCACCGTGTGCACCCCTTGTTAGATCAGGCTTGTCACGCGACTTTCCTTGAGCGTGTATGCGAAATTTTGACGCCGTACTGACATTCGCACCACTTGGTACAACTGGGGAAGCAGGATTGTTTTGGCAGGAGTAGGCCGCTTCAATGAATTATTGAATTATATCCTCCGGACGTGACACACATATGCTTGGACTTTTTCCGACACGGGTGAGACTTGGATAGTTCCTGTTTGTCGCTGGGTCTCGCACTGGCTGTTGTTCTATTCAAGACATCGGATAAACTGTGCAGCAGTATGACACCTGCTGCCAGGTAGTACCTCCCTCCGCTGGCTCTCTCCGGTTGAAATCATCTTTCGTCAGTCGCTCTGCTCCGGACATCAAATGCAATAGAAACTGTACGCACCGCTAATCTCCACACTTTTTGCAGTCGTGCCCACGACGCCTTTTCCTCACAACTCCCCACTGTATTCGTGCTTCGTGAATCTACGTCCAAGAGTCCACTGCGCAAAAACCAACATTTACGCAAATGAAAGATGGGCCTGCGGCCACGCTGCAACTGCAAATACTGAACTGAGGGGACACGAACAATTCACGGCGTGTGACGTGAGCCACAGGCGCCGTCGTGACTGGGCTTCCTGCCCGTAGCTCTTGTAGAATGGTGCGCTGAATGCTGCTGTTAGTGGCGTATAACTACGCCTTCTGGTAGACCGACGTACTAGCAGCCCGCGTGCTCAGGTGCTAGTGTACCTCGGCTGCTCACTAACGTAAAAAGAGATATAGGTCGTCGTAGTGTCTTCGCTGACGCACATTCCCCAATGGCAGTGAGTAGCTATCTTCCAATGACATAATTGAGCTCTTTTACAACTAGTGACATTATAGTAATACCTGCTGCATTGTAAGCAATACGAGTTCCCCGCGGACTACCCGTAAATGGCAAACGCTATGTGCGCACAATCTCGTGAGCACGTTTTTTCGTTCTGTTTCGTAACCCAAGCAGCAATGTGGAGCTCACTAAGGCGGATGCATTGTGGGTGGGAAGTGGGACGCAGCAGCGTTGCTGAACTGATGGATGTCGTGACTCTCTCTGCAGCCTCATGCTCTCTAGTCTTGTTCCGATTCACGCGTAGTTGCGCCACTACACGCTGGTAGTTGAATCAACGTGCACTCCTTCGGCTAGGGTCGTACTGCATGGAAAACTTCATCACGATGTGTCTTTGGGCACGATGTCCCACTCAGAGTACGACGCTGTCACTAATCTGCCTGGATATGCTTTTCCTTATCTACGATGAAACCCCGATAAGCACAACAGCACGTGTTTACAGGTACGTCTCCTGCGTACTGATACTACCAACTATACACTTGATCAAGCTTATGTAGCATCATATTCTCAGCCGAGACACGAAATACGCCGGCAATCGCGCAAGAGAGAAAGTGGATTCCCCGGTCGCCCAATAGGGAAGAACTATCAGTCTTCTTCGCACTCGCTGGATGCGGTGGTACGCTAAGGATTTTGTACACTTTTCTTGAATGGATACGCCAAATCTACCCTGCGTGTGCGCGCAGCCTGCAAGGTGATTCGTGCGGCTAATTGCTGCACGGAAATGGGATGGATTGTCGTCTTCGGCTTTGGGCTTGAGGGTGAGCTCGAGTATGCAAGCTCTATATAATGTTTGGACCCGCAGGCAGTCTACTACAGTATATGACGCGCTTTAGCAAAGCCGTTGCCACAGCTTCTGTCACTGCGACGCAGAAATCCAGTTCTCCTTCCTGAAGAGAATTCATGCGCGGGAGGTGGTTTTGGGGGGGTGCTACGGTTTCGTTAATGGAGAGCGACCGCGTCGTACGTAGGGTCTGGAACTCCTACGTAGTGTTTCTTGCATAGTACAGCTGAAGCACACTGTCTTCAAGACCAACGCACAAGTCGTTCTCTTGCTGCCAACTACTAAGCGGTACAGTGGTTTCTCTGCTGGACGATATCATAAGTTACACCACTCAGACACACTCAAGGTGAGGACAACCGGTTGGATCTCTGCTTGTCCACCAATTTTTATGACAGATGCGAACACGCGTGTGACACATTTGTGTGTATGCATGTGTATGTGTGTAAGTGTACGCTACTTGCACCAGTGTAAGCATCTGGTCGGCACTCCCGTCCAACTTGAAAGAAGGCAGCTGATAAGCCGTGGTTTGCGCGCTATTATTTTTGTTTCCAAAGTCGGACGTAAGTTGGATACCGTAGCAGTCACGGAACAGGTAAGAGAAACGAATATTTACCGAAAGTCACACATCCTGCCGGCAACCCTCTTACCCCTCACAAACAAACGCCGTAGTTCCCCTCGCAGTTGCATGGTGACTCACGCTTGCGAACCCGCGTGGAACCTGCATCGATGACGGGGCGTAAAGGCATCCTTTCTGCGGTGTTCGCTTCAAAACTCGATAAGGCAGCGTTGTTCGCCAAAGTGACTACGAGCCCTCAACGTTGAGAAGTTGGCCATTTCGAAGGCGGGTCCTCAAAAGTAGAGGACTTCTCAACGCCAAAGTTGGAGTATAATCAACTTTCAGCACACCAAGTGCTCTGCCCGTTGGCACCAGTCGGCCGTCATATTCGGGACAGGGAACAGCTCAATTTCTGGAGATGCCTCCGTCGGCGGGTTGGGCTTTGTAACCAGATTGTAGAGCCTGACAATTGTGACGGATAGAAGTGTTCAGGTTATGTGGAACAATGTGTGCGTCAAATCCTTATTCACATCGCACTTTTCACAGGGGCTTGAAGCTCTGCGTTCTTCCCTCGCACTAAAGTCCTTTTCAGTAGACTCTGCCCTCTAGTGTTTACAGAAAGTACCTCGTTGCAAGATAAGCTTCGGCAAAGTCCTCAGGCCTCGTGTAGCGGATGACAGGATTTTGAAGCGTTTCTGCAAAGAAGCTCAACACGGACTGCTGTGGCGTATAAATCTATACGGAGCACATGCGGCGACCAGAAAAAATCATACACGGGAAAGCTGCAATGCTGTGCTTGCACGGCTCATCCTGTGGAAAGGGTTCAAAGTCAACAATCCCGCCAGAGACACACTTGCAGAGAGTGCGCAGCTGATGACCCAGAAGCAGGTGTGTACCCGCGTGTCTGACAAGAGTCAGCATTTCCGAACGAAGAGCAAACGAACACTGCGATTGAAAGCACTGGACTTCAGGCCCTGCACATGCTCAGCGTGCCGTGAGTACAACAGTGTTGGTGGCTAGAGCTGACATCAACGCCTCCGTGGAGCTCGAAGCACCTTTCTTCGAGTGTACGCTTTCAAACTTTGTATGGTGCTGGCCTCCGGCGCAGGAAGCCACACAATCCAAAGTGGATACTGGATGCGTTTGCACGGAATTTCGGTGTTGGCACAACGTCATGCGTCTTAGTGTTCTATAATCGTACAAGTACGGCGGGCACTCTTGTAGAGATCGACGTGAGCAAAACGGTGCGTAGTGTACTTTCCCACGGGGGATATACACTTGTATGTGAATGTACATACGTGTGTGTGAAGTGCACAAGCGTTCACGGATGTCATCAGACGTGCGCGTAAGCACTATGCGTTGTACAGTGTGTATCAGGTGATACACACACCTCGAGCAATGCGTGTACCTTTCAAGGCGTCTCGTCTAATCTCGAGGTGTACTCGCCTCAATAGTTTACGCCAGGCATTAAACGCGAATGCGTGGATACGAAGGGCGTTAACGTCCTGCGAGAGCCAGATTGTAGAAGAGGCTGTTACGGGCAACCAAAATGTCGTATGAAGACGCGTCCACGTTCTTCTCTCCCACTCTGCTCCGGTTGAGGGGACTAAAAGACATGCTTCGGTACGATTAGTGTAGGGGTAGCGAAAGTACCTGACAACTGTGTCGAGTTTACTGCGTTTCGCTTTCACCGACTTTGTAACAATCGAAAGATGCCTCTAACGTGCTTCCACTTCCGAAGTGAGGTTGTTTTTTGGACACATTTCCTGACTACGCTATCAGCTTGGGCTGTTGAAGCCGGGAACCTTCGATGTTTCCAAGTGGTGCGAAACGCATATGTGTTCCTCGTGCTTAACGTGGCTTAATTCTACAACAAGCCTTTCGCCTCCTGAGAATCTGTGAGTCAAAACCTTACCGTAGGCGTCCGAGAGTCTGAAACAGCACGTCATCATTACTATGCGCACAAAATGACACCTGCGAAGGCTCAGCTCTTATAAGTGACGGACAATTTGCAGACTGCTAAACAAGGTGGAGCCCTGACAAAGGAACTACAGGCTCTGTCGCTCAAGTGGCTGTTCAAAGGTCTTCACGAAAAATGCATCCGCTTATTCCTCGAGTAACTGTTACCGCAGAGAAGACACCTCGTGCATCGAGAGCTTCTTTTTTCCTTTGCAGTTCTTGAGTCAAACTCCGTCGTAGTTCTGCAATTCGCCTAAGCGGAAAGCCACCCACGTCGACTGTACACTCGCACATTCGAAACCCCAAAATATTCAGGATTTGCACGGAACACTGTTTAGAATGATGAGCATGAAGAGTACTCGAACGTAAGCGTAAGAGCATGTCGTTTCCTCCAAGTCTAGACGTACGTCTTGCTCTCAGCATGGGCTCAACGAGTGCAGGATCTCAGTCTTTACGCCGTATGAGCAGACCGTGGCGACGTGTTTCTTGGAAAAATACGGCATCGCTCTCAGTATCCCCCTCAGTGGCACCCATCTTGGTGATCCCGGCGTACTGTCTTGTGTGGAGCAACGGTCACTCCCCTACACGGTATCCCGGACGTTCCAGTGTTCACACAGACACACAGGCGCACTCAAGTGGTGGTGGATTTACGCAAGTTACCACCTTAAACCCTGATATTCCTGTGATTGTCTGTGAGTTCCTTACGGACTATACCACAAGCAACAACACAGGGCTTTGGAGGAAGCAGTTCACCGCATAACATAGGAACTCATGAGGACAATGGGTGAAGTCTCTCAACTTGCGCGGGGCGCTGTGAAGAGAAATTTGCTGAACTGTCGTCAATACAAGTCGCGTAGGAGTAACCGTGACAACTCTCAACTGGCAAATCTTCCTCGGAAGAAAAAACTGTGAGACTCTTTGACAAGTTATCTTCGGTTATGAGTCAGCACACTACTACAGATGTTACCTCCCACGGCAGTCACCAGTTACAGAGCTTTAAAGTCTGGTTAAGAAAAGAATGATACCAGCGTTACTAGATACGGATGATAGAACCGTAGAACTACGTCTGATGTGGCACATCCCGCAACGGAAAATCATCCACCTTGGGCAAAACGTGTTCGGTATTGGCACTGCGATCCGCACACAGCGAGGCAAGGACTGTAGGACAGTTAGTCACTCTATCGGCACGTCGGAGCGAACAACTGTACGCGGATTCAGCCCGGTAAACTGCTGAGGTCTGCAGGGCACATCAGCTATTCTGCAGTCCAGTGCGCTTTCGTGATTCGTCCCAGTACACAGATCAGTGCAAGAAAAGCAGACACTCCTGGAAAGTCACGCACTGACTCGCTGTGTCCGGTAACCACTGTGCTTATCATGAGTTTTGAAAGTACGAATTGAGACACAGCCTGCAACAGGAATGGAAAGCCTACAGAATATCTACGTACTGTTACATTCGCAGGTCCGTAGAGTTTGTCCAGTTGGTGAAGTCGATGCCACCACAAGATATAAACACGTGTTGCGTGTATTTCTACTATAGGGCAGATGGACTGATTGGGAGGCGATGGACTACTAGTTCATACCCTTATCGAGGAGAATTTATGTACGGTTGTGCATTAGAGCTTCATGAAGAATGCTGGTCCTAGTCCTGCTGCCATTTTTACTTTCCGCCCTCCCCAGTGTGGAGCAGCAGACCCGGAAGGAAACACCTTGTTCACAACCTGTGTGTATACCATGCGCACCCAAATAGACGACTGGTGTATAATCTGCACCAGCTTCAAATAAATATTCATGCGACCGCATGAATATTTATGCGGTCCCCGCTACAAGACAGGCTGAGTTCTTTGTAGTGCGAAACTGAGAGTCCACCTTTTCAAGCGTGTCACCACGCGCTCATACTCACTCGTGTAGTTCTTTTCTGTTTCTACGGCCGCGCACTATCAGCGCACAGCTTAAAACTGCTCGTCTTCGCCACCTGTCCAAGTTTACATTAGTCTGTCAAGATATAATGGAACGCTTACCTGAGCTCAATTTCCCTGTGCCATGATGCATTACTCTTGTGTACGCTATTTCGTCATGTGCCATTGCATTACTGCGCTTCCAAACAAAGCAACATTCACCTGTCTCCCCCGAGTACTCTTTAGGCGTAAGGGAAAGATCATTACAGAGAAACATACCAGATTGACTGTATACCCAAACGCATCACTCCACCTACAACAAATCAAAGTAGACCGCCTGAAACGGATTTTTGTGACATCGCAGTGTGTAAGTCTCTCACGAAGAGCTGACGTAATACAGAGCTCGCACGTGTGTTTTAAAAGAAGGTGTCTACTTTCTCGTAAGTGTGCGGACACAACGGAATTAAAGCCTGATTCAGTTAAGAATTGCTGGGACGTGGCCGCTGTCGATGCGACACGCTGCACTGTTGCATCAGGTATCTGCGTTTGCGTAGAGGCAGTCGGAGGACGTAGAAAAAGCCTCGGCGTATACCCACGGAACCAATGTGACGCAGAGAGTCACTAGCCAAATACTTCATTGTACGGTGTTATCTGGTAGCAGGAGTTCTACAGCAGAAAATCATTCGGCCTCTCTACGTGGGACGCTAGTGATTCTAGTTCGTTTAATTCAGGAAAGTGGACTGACACAGAAGACGCTCCTCAACGGTGGCTGGACAAGGCAGCACCCGGTAGCCGCACTTGCATGTAAAAAACGAGCAGCGCAGCGCAGCACGTAGAAGGTTTAGACTCACACAGCTAGTATACTCCTACTGATTATTCGCCGGGTGATCCGGCGCATAAAACAGAGATATAAATACACTGGAGAACTTGATATTATTCCAACGGCCACATTATTTTCTGCTCACGTCTGCTGTTCCGCTGAATACTTCTGCTTAACATGTTCTGGAAAATTTGTGAAGCTGTATGGACAATTAATGTGACTAACAGAAATAAAGAACGAGTAGTCCGGGCAGAAGTCTTTACATACTCACCTTTTCTTGGACCTTTCGTAGTAAGTCTTCGCTGGAGGTTTCAAGCTCGCCTGGCAAACGATGACGCATGAAATCCAGGAGACGCCTATAGATCCCTGGACACGGCTGTTATTACACGTGGAAGGTAAAGCTTTGAAGATGGATTTACCAATGAATACGTGACCACGGATCGACTTGTTGGACGACTTGCAACCACCCCTCCTTTTGTTTCCAGAGAGGAGATGTTTTTCTGAACACAGCTGTGCAGACGGGGCTGCACGGGTATGTGCGTGTTCACACACGTTTGTCTACAGTACACCCCTCATTCTGAACGCTTTTCTGCAGAGGGCTCTGCAGGGGTGTATACGGCTCTGCACGTTTGTATACGTCTCCGCACGCTCGCATGCAGTATACCTCTCTGCACGGAAGAAAAAGAAGCTTTCGTTCACCCGCTGTGAAAAGTGGATAAGCACTGCAACGACTGGATGTGCCTTCAAAACACACACGCACACACGCACAGAAGCATTCATACGTAGTCATACATCTGTGCGCGTTCGTACAACATACACGGGAATACGTATACATGTATACATACCCCGCCAGCTTCCGAAATGTGAGGATACAGGTCGTTGAGCAGATGGAGTGAGAGGCAATCGACAGTTTGTAAAATCTCGACACAGGAACTTGCACTCTCGCAGTTCTACTTTTGCGACGCACTCCTTAAAGACCTCACCGTCATCCTGCCGCGTCCATACACATGCATTTCATATATATACATATATACATACATATGCACATATATATATGTATGTATATGTATATGCATGTAAACGGATGTACATGTGTAAACACGACGTATCTCCGTATCTGGTGCTCACGGACGCACACAAGTACAATAGGAGTCAACTCTTGTACAACTGTCGAGTATTCTTGAAGGTAGACCGTATGAGAGGCATCTCTGCACAGGTTGGAAGCGTCAAAATAGTCGTGTTTGTCTATATCACTGAAGGCTGAAGCCACTACATCCTGTACTTTCGCTCTCTTTATCCCACCTGTGGCTCGTGGATTGATTACATGTACATACAGGGACGTACGTGTGCAGATCCACTTCAAAATCTACGAACATCCACAATTAGTCGCGCGCATGCAAGGACGTGGAAACGCTAGCACTGGACCCACATGGGGACGCATTTCGAGCCGTCAGCGTACAGACGCCGACTTGTTCTCTTCCCTGTTGAACAGTGCCTAGCAGAGACGTTTTCGTTTAGACACTGACGTGCGTTCTCCGACGTCACTACACCCGCACCTTAGTGCGTATCATCGGGAACCCACCACAATAGTGGATGAGAGTACATCTACTGACGACGTGTACTGTTCTGGGAGAGCAGGTCCATGGCGACTCAGGATATGTGCACGTAAAGCTGGACTTTTGGACGTTGTTGCGCGAGTATTAGTACTTGCATCTGAATGCTGCACGGAGACTTACGATGTACGCACGAAGTTGAGCGTCGTTCCAGCTTTCCACTGCTTCATCAACGGGGATGGACGCTTTTGGCAAAGGAGAACCGAGAAAGCTGTTACTTGTGCTGCGACTGAATAGTGTGTTTGAAGCCTGAAGGAGGAATTCAACCAAAAGACTGCAGAACACCAAGGGAAGGCCGCGAACATTTATGTATGTGTCCATCTACACGTCCACCTATTCTTCCATCTGTCTGTCTACCTCCGTGCCCCTCTATCTCTCTCCCCCCCCTTTCTCTGTATACTCCTATATACGTCTATACACACACATGCACACGCGGGATTTAATGCGGTACCTTATCAGAGTAGATTGCATGTGCGTATCTACCTGTAACGTATACGCAGCGTGCAGTTATCTACTGAACAACTACCAGTATGTGGAGCGCGTGCGACCGCAACCGTCTAGTAGAAGTGCACAGATAAAAAAAAAACTGTCTGACAACTAGCTTCGCACGTCCCAAACCCAGTAAATTTTTGTACCGCACTGGGAAGGAAACTTTCCACCACAGTCAGTCACACGTGGAATCAGGTCTGTCTGCTCAGTAGGAAACGGCTGCTCGAACAGCTCTGCAGTTTCATCGATATAGCGTCCGAGGAGAACGAGAGCTGACAGTATACGCCACTGTGCGAGCAGGGACTGCCGATTTGAGCTCCAGACATGTTCCACAATATAACGTTTGCCGCCACTGGGACTTGTTTGGCGTGAAGAACCACATTTTGCCTTCTCAAGATCCTCTTTTGTAGGCGCGTTTTTTTGAAAAATCCTTACTTGCTTGGTACCACGGCCCTGCGGTGCGTCTGAGGGTGCTGCGTCTGTGTAAAGATTGGATTCATCTGCACTGTCGTAACTTAACCGGGTTAGTCGTCCCTCAATACAGAGGCCTTTACGCTTTAATCTATGAACAACAAGGTGCAGTTGACAGAGGGTGCCACAATGACAAATAGGCCACCTCAGTGTGAGGTCTGCTTCGTTGCGAAAATGTAAAGAATGAAAGGAAAAGCTCTGCGTTCTATAGATACACCTATAAAGCTAAACCCCTAGTGCGTGCTCGTAACAATTGGCACTTGTTAGCACCCTCACCACAGGTGCCTTACACTTCGGTTGCACATAATTTGCTAACCCCTGGATCGCAGGCATGCCTTCCTCTACTATGGAACAAATCGACTGTAGTGTTTTCGATTGTCATCGCGCTTCTCACTGAGCCCTATCCGGTCTCTACCTGGATACAATGTCCAAAAGTATACTGCGGCATCAAAGACTTCTAGTACCAGCTCTAGGGTCGTGCGCATGCGTCGATGCCGTTAGACGTGTCTTCTACGAAAACTTCCAAAGTAGCAACTGCTCTTAAAATAGATGAGAAAGGTGTCCTTGTATTGAGAGACTGCATCTTCAGCCAGCTGGAATGCTGAGGAATTACGTGTGGCTTAGAGTGTCTTGATACATTTAAGTAGAACCCGACAGCTCCGCGAATGATGTAGCTATATTTAGTTGTGTGGAGGCTGCGGAGTGGCTCAGTTAGGTTTCTTTAGAGATAGGGGCTGCTTCTGCAATGTCGTGAGAAAGCTTCTGCGCGCCGTGCTTGATGCGCAGGCAGACCGTCGCGCTACTTGCATAGAAAACGTGTGTCAGGAACGAGTCGTGCATGCCTGAAAGAGACGATCCGGTCTGATTCGTAGTGGTACTTTTCGAGATGCATGCCTATACCCAATGGTAAAAGGGCATACAGTGGTTTCTCCTTTTTCGAATCGCTCTATGATATGTGTGCATCGTGCCCGGCGAACTGGGAGACAGCGCCTGAGGGGACGTCTCGAGCACAAAGTTAGGCCGCGCGAGAAGTTGGTGTCAATCCGTCGTCGCATCTAATGGCATGTAGGGAGTCACTCGTCGTGTAGGAAGTCATGCGGGGAGCCACATTGGTGCCGTCGGGTGCATGGTGTGTCTGCCTCAACAGCATCCACGTCGGCTCTAGTGCCTAGTGTCTAACTGCGCGTGTCCCGCGCGTACATAACGACGTGCGGCCTGACGCTCTGGTGCGTACACGTCAGTAAAGACGTGCATACATACTTGCGCCTGCAGGTTCTCACGGACTCGTAGTCAGGACATAGCTCAAACGTGTGAGACAGGTAGCGTGGTCATATGCAGGCAATGAGACGTGCGTGTGATATCCTACGTCTTTACTCTGGTGTGGCACCAGTGGCAACCAGCACCCTTCCACGTTTGTATCTCAAAGGTGATACGCACTTTTTTCCCTTTGAGTACATGCGAATTTCAGGCTACGCTACCGCTACAACGTGCGTCTCCGCACCCCACGTGCACAACGGAGCCCGCAAACATAGAAGCGCTTCTGGCTAGTTTCCTTGTGGCCCTTGTGCAGCTTACGGATGTCACTCAATCCCGTGCTTCATCCAGGATGGATCACCCGTCCACGCGAAGCTCTGGTGCGGCTTTCGCAAAACACGTTGCCTCACCTTCCACGCAGTATGAATTGCTGCTCTTGTAGTTGCTGCCAACGAAGGAAGTTTCCACGTGAATCTTGGTCAAGCTTTGATTCCGATTCCGGCCCTCCGCCTTCGAACTGCATCTCCGCGTCTCCCTCTACAGCGTGCCTCTGGGAATTCTCCAGCATGCTTGCTTGAGCGCTGCGTACGCTTGGGAGGTCGCAGCTACCCACATCATCAGTGCTGCAGCTGCTGTATCTACCGAAACTACTTAGTTCTTCGCGGCTGTCCTGGTCAAACTCTCTTCCTTGCAGCATGCAAGAGAGCTGCCTTTGTATCCCGTCACTTGTAGCATTCCCGATCACAGAAATTCCGGAGCCGCAAAGGAGGTGCGGCAGCTTTGCCATCAGTAAGCTTCTTGCTCGCACGCTCAATCCCCTGGCCGGAGGGTGTCTGGTAGAACAGATGCTGACGGAGGATACAGTGCTGCGTGTTGACCCATGTCGCTCTGAGGCCGAAACTCTTTTTGCCCCAGAAGAACTGCACCGCAGTCTCGCTCCACGGCGACACTCATCCCTTGGGGACAAATTCACTTTTTTGACAGTGACCTCCCGCTCGTTGCGCGTTGTTCGACCATAAGAAAACTTATCCCCTCCGTTGCGCGCCGGAGAGTCGTCTGGTTGCGAGCGGTGCGGTGGGGACTGATCACGAAGGCTCAGTTTCCTCTCATCACAAGCGACACGCTTCGTCTCGACCACAGCCGCCGCGTGTCCGCACGCTTCCTCTGCTAGGCACCCTGTTGCTGCCTCATCTTTAACATTGTCACAAGGTGGTGCCATTGACAAACCTAGCAACGGTGGCTTGTTGTGACAGGGCGGCTCTCTGGTAAGTATTTCACCGTTCCCTGCTGTCTGCCGGTGTACGCTCGGGACCGGGGAGACCATCAACGTGGGGTATGTAGGAAGCAGAGTCTTGCCTGCAGAAGGCATCAGATACTACGACAAATGCAAAGGTTATTTAAGTACGCGCCTGTGTTGCATGTGTCCACAAACCTTTATCTCTCTAACAACACCGGTACTAGAAGACGGAAAAGGGACGGGAAGAGCATCCAGCATCCAGCTTTCAGGCCATCAGCCATGGTGACAACGCGAGAGCACGTACCTTCTTGACTACGTTGCCACGAAAACACCCACAGCAGTTGTCGGCAGTCATTTTACGCACTGTTTTTAAAAGTATCAATCTTAATGCACAGAACCTGCTAGGCTCACTCGACAGTCAATGACAAGATGAAGGCCAGCAGCAGCCTCCCACAATACGAATATTCGGTTTTATAGAATGCGTGTTTGCAATCAACAGCAGTTTCTTTCGCTGTCGCGAAGAGATGCGTAGACGCAGGGAAAGCAGTGCTTGTAGGACAAGAGCGCGCTTTGCTTAGGCGGCACGTATTCCGTGTTGGTATGCGTTTACTGGATGACGCAGGCAAAGCTGAGAGGACGTATCCACCTCTGCTGCCACCCTCATAAGAAAAGCATTATTTGTAAGGCAATTTTCCTGTGGCCTCAATATGTCTCCTTGTATGAAACACGAACACTTGTGCATAAAGCCCTCGTCTAGCCAGTAAAACGCTTTATGCCGAAAAATAAAGAATAGACACTATTACAGACGCATACGCGGAAGGTTGGCTGAGTTCGGAGTGGGCTTCTGCGTGACGTGCGACGTCATTCTGGGGACTATTGTTTTACCTAGTCTTGTTGGCCGTGTCACCTGATTTTCTTGCCAGCACATACGGAGAAGCCCATTCTTCGCTCTTCCATCTCGATGCTACAGTGTGTTTTTTCCTGACGAACCTCTTGCTTACATGACAGCGGAAAATCTCCAGGGACAGTGCGTGGTGTGCCTGATGCAACGGACTGTAGCTCTTTTACACCTGGAGCAGATTTTACTATTCAGAAAAAGTGTTCCCTACGACAGATTGCTTCTTCACAGTACCGACAAATAGGCATTCTTTGCTCGCTCAGGTCTACAGGCCCTGTTCGCAGCCTTCAGTCCAATCAACCAGCTAAATGAATCCCGCTTGACTCTTTCGCATAGGCGGCGTTCGATGCTGTCTATGGGGTGACCCGTGGAGCTTTAGCGAATGGTGCGTTGAGATCTTTTAGTGAATTAGTCGTGGTGCGTGTAGCCGCGCACGCCTCTAGAAATCTGCATTAGGCAAAGTGATTCTTCTATAACATCCGCTGAAGCAGGCAGTCACCACTGGATGTGTGAGACCTTGCTGCCCTTCAATTATGCGACATATCTTCCGTGTCGCAAGGTCTAATCAGGAAGACCTTTCGCTCGCTAGTATTCTGCCCAGCTCAGTCCCTGGACAAGATGGCACGGCTTTAGCACTGCCCTGGCGTATTCGGGTATTTAGATCCAATCTGGAGTAACAGGCAAATCTACCACATGGAGTGACCCAAGCTTGGTGGCCCCTAGTGCACAATGGTTCGACACATCTTGCCGCATAAATGGACGCCACTGTCTGTGCGCTAATCGGATGGCGCACCGAAGTAGTGGGCTGCATTCGCAGCAGAAGTAGATGGACTTTGTGTGGGTTGCAGAAGAGCCGGAGACGTACACGTGTGCAGGGGAAGGAGACGCAGCTTCTTGTTTCCCCTGCACTTCAACAGACGTGTCCTGGTCTTTCATCTGTGGGGCAGCCTGCATGCCCCTTGTACCACGGGTCGCGTAGTCACTGGGGACCTGATCGCTCGACGACAGCTGTGTCATCCTCTTGGAGTATTTGTTGACCTCACACCACGGCTACAACAGGTTTTCTGCCTCTACGCACTTCATCGTCTTCTGGTAGTACACGCTTCGTGGAGAAGGCCGAAGCACTCTTGAATGCTTACTATCCCACCGGCCACACCAACGTATAACTGTACACACGTGGTACTCGTCCCTGTGTGGCTCAGTCGGTCATGCTTCTAAATATATATGCAGCTGTGACGCCAATCTGTATTTGTGACTCAGGTGCCGGAGTGAGCTCAGCGAGGCCTATTTCCGGTCGACGATTACCATCCTCCGAGAAATACCGTAGGTCTTTGTGGGGTTCAATCTCCTAGTTACGTGCCAAAAATCCTTAGAGAGAACCAGAACAACAGGCAGATGTGAGCCATCATGGAAGACTAAAGCAGTACATTTTCGTGTGCGCCGCTAGAGGCACACTCAGCGGGATCTTGGGAATGGCTCCCTGAACGATAGAGGTACACAGATGGATGCGCCTGCGCATCTCTTTACTGCGCCATTACCTGGTCATAGCCCCGCACGCGTTATGTACAACAGCGTAGGTGTTAACGTGTAGATTTTGCGTAGCCCTTGTCCGATCACCTGAGCAGTTCTAAAGACGTGTGCGGCTGGTTTCCTACGCTGTCAATTGCGGAGAGAGGCATATAAGCAAATACATCCTCGGGACTACCGTGTTCCAGCGAAATGCTGATCCTACCTGTTGGCAGCGCACGGCCAGGATCAACCGGAGATACCATACGCGACAAACGCACTTCAACGTAACGAACCTCTATTCCGTTTTTCGATGACGATACAGAGGCGCGTCCGCTGTGTAGGGCTGAACCCTAATTTCTGCGCTGTTACCAGCCTTTCCACTCCCTGCAGAGGCACGTCCGCTGTGTGGAGCTGAACCCTAATTTTTGCGCTGTCACCAGCCTTTCCACTCCCGTCCGCGGTTGCAAACATCGACACGTTATCTTTCCAGGGCCCTTCAGTCTCGCTTCTGTCCTGTAGAGCTAGTACATGGCCGTGCTTTTTGCAACAGAAGAGAGTCGCTTGAGACCTAGGCGTCACGGGTTAGTCCGCAGTCAGGCGGCGTGCTGCGTACACTTTCTGAGCAGTAGCGCGCAGCATTCTCCTTTGCTGTCACAAGAATGATGGGGGTACTTTTCTGCTTTCCAACGCCAAGGTAGTTGGTTCTTCGACGCGCTTCTTGCTCCCATGTGTTCCTCGTCTCTTTCCGGCGTTAATCTGAGCTGCCAACGTGTCTATTATTTAACTGATGTCCAGCTGCATTCGCTTCACGATCGCCCCTCCAGAACAACAAACGCCTACACGCCAAACACCAACACAACTGTTTTCTAGGAGTTGCGCGCGTTCTCTAGCAAGAAAGAACATTAAGCACTGCGACGTTCGCAGTGAAAGAACTAAGGCAACAAGATTCTTCTTCACATTGTTTAGAGCGGGCTCTCACGCCAGAGGCTGCTTACGCCGCCGTATGGTACAAACACTGTGGTATTGACATACTTGTGCTCCTAGGGACCTACGGCGTTCGCGGTGAAAGAACTAAGGCAACAACATTCTTCTTCACATTGTTTAGAGCGGGCTCTCACGCCAGAGGCTGCTTACGCCGCCGTATGGTACAAACACTGTGGTATTGACATACTTGTGCTCCTAGGGACCTAGACGTAGTAACAAGTCGTGCGCATTTCCAGCCGGCCCACGGAAGCGAAGTAAGCGTAGGAATAAGGCGGAAGTACGGTCGTTCTCTCCGTTGTGTCAAAAAGGTGGTAATACACATCTCACCCATGCGTCCCTGCCCTGCTTACTTACAAGAGAGTTTCGATAACTTTGCCTCAACGTGGTTCCACTTTCCCCTCAGATGTGTGCAGGAAGCAGAAGACAATTTTCAGCATGTTTGTGTAACAAGGAAGTGTTTTTTTTTCCGGTCGCACGCTGATGATAGTTCTCCTGCCTACCTAGGTTGTGAGTGGACGATGCTGTGACACAGAGTAACCCCTGGTCCACGTCAGTGGAGGCTGTCGACGTAACAGAACGCAGAGCGTCTGAGATTGCCTTCTGATCCGACTCAGACTCAGGATCATCAATGTCAGCATCAGGATATCGTCTGCGGTCTTGTGTCGTAAACGCCAACTGTGATCACTGACTATCAACACAGGCGCTCTGGTACAGAGCAGAGAGCTGAACCCCATCAATAAATTCAAGCCTGTGGGAAGTACACTGCCTGCCGCAGTATCCCACCGCCAAGGGGCGCACTCCGATCGCGTAAACTTGCGATTCGAGTTCTCTGAGTGGGTCGCGACACAAGTAGCAAGCTGTGTTCACTGGATCAGTAGATGCACTTTCGCTGTCCGCTGCTTGGCGTGTAACAATCGTTCTCGAAAACAAATACTTCAAGCGTTTCGGATTCCTGTATACCATCCTCGCAGAGCTGGATGGCTGCTTCGCTGCAAGCAGGGGAAGCCGTACAGTCCGCCATTAACATGTAAGTACATCGTACGCCTTACTACAGCTGCGCACCTCGGCATGATGGTATTCTATACCTCTTTGTGGTGGGCAGCTTGTCGGCCCTGAAGCCATGAGCAGCGGACACGAACTGAAATCTCCACTGAAAACAGCTCACGCGCGCTTCAGAGAGAACCCGTGTGTGTACTGTGTAGAAGGTTAGACCATGCGCTCAAGGCCTCCTTTGGATCTCCTCTGTCAGAACACTGCCAATTACCACCTTCACTTTTCTCTCGCGACTTTGGAAACCTTGCACATGGCATTCCACACCAGGCGACTTGTGATATGACAATGAAATATTCTGCGGCGGTCGACAACGGGCGGGGTCCAGAGAAGGGCGGAAAACACATTGTGCCTGAAAGCTGACGGATGCTACTAGAGACGACAGAGAACACCAAGAAAACTTTCAACGGCCTCTAGAAATGAGCGAAATTTCAAACAGGGTGCTAAGTCAATCGTTCTTCGGCTTTCGTCCCGCCGCACGGAGGCAATTTCTGTTTATTAGGAAACATCTCCTGGTGGTAGAGTCCTACGTCTAGAATCAGCCGCAGGATGTATTGTGACAGAGACCACGGCAGCATTCTGCGCTATTCACGGTGCCACTTTCACCCCGGCACTTATTGTAACCATAGTAGGCACCATCCATCTTCACGTAGTCTATCATTTCAGGCACGAAAACCTCAGAGGGACCACACTATCAATAACAGTGAGGAGCCGGTGTGTCCCTTCTAGAGTCGGACGCGGCAGGTCTTGCAAACCTGGCTCACCAAGACGCATGTCGCAGATTACGAAAGAGTCCTTTACAACGACACGTCCACATGATTTTGAGTTACAGCAGCGAAGAGGCGCCACGAAAACAGTTGTGGAAGGCAGAGTACTGCTGTGTCACGCGTGCAGTACTAGGCACGTTGAAGTGGAAGGGATGGATGCGATCCTGCGAAGGTATACTCAGTTGTTTTCTGCTTCATGGAGAAACTGTCATTCGGGATCAGAAAGCACTCGAATCATAAATGACCACAGATACGCGTGCGCGGTTTTCCCCTGAGAACGTACAGTCGATTTAATCAATGGACCGACGTTTGTAGATCGGACACAGGTGTGTCGTTTGGCCGACGGGCAAGGCCACTTGCTCAAGGTGCAACGTCGCGGTCCTCCCGGCATATCTGCAAATCGTCAACCGTGGGCTGGCAGCAAAACAGCCACTGCTACTCAGTAAATCGGAAGCACAACTCGTGTTTAACTGGAAAAGACATTACGTGAAACATCCTACACGAGTTACCAGTTTTGCTAATCAGTGCCCACGGTAAACTGCAAAGCGGGACTCCTCGACGACAACACCTGAGGACCCTGCAAGTGAGAGCAGCTCATCAGCTTTCAGTGCTGCCACCGGAGACCCCGCCGCTCGTGTATCTGTGTTGCGCCAGGTGACAACCGAGCCTGTTCGACGTACACGTTGTGTAGAAACGGACTTGAACCTTGTGCCAGGAGTTCAACGTCAGTGTAGAATTCCTGGGTTTCGAGGTGCGCAACCCTCGAAGCGCTGTGACGTCAGGAAAACATTTTGCGCGCGCGGTGCTCACAGGCAAAAGGCATAACACAAACTCTTCAAGACTCTGCAACGGAGCACTACGTACAGGCGCGGGGACCACGAGGAACAATGCGGTGCAGTGCCTCCACCGTGTAGGGTGCAACAAAAGCAGCTGCAAGTGTCATGCGTTAGCAAGCATGCGGCCCTCGGCACGGAACACACTGGGCCGCGCGCGTCACGTATTCTGATGTACGTCACGAGCGTTGATGAAGCTTTACTCAAGCGGCTTAAAGCGAAGTCACAACTTTTTAAAGTCCCCAGCAATGGGATAGAAGTGTATCGGCGTAAAAGTGCATGCTCATCTCCCTCGGTTTATCCTCTTACGCTACCCCCATTATGTCGTGCGCACACAGGCAGAAACCCGGATGCATTTATCGAAACGGGCACTTTCACGATGTAGTACTCACTACGATAGTTAGAAAGCACTTGGCATGTGTCCAAGCTTAACATGTGAGCTGTCATTCTTGGAGGCCGAACTGCAAAGGCTAAGTTACAGTAGGGTGATATGCAGGAGTGTTAAGCCTGATCTTGGAGTTCGTCAGAGACGAGGTCACAGGTTGTGGTCCACATACCCTGGAGGCCTGGGTGCTGTGCTGAGACAGAAAATGCCTGTTGGTCGTCCCCTAGATTGTGGTCTCCGCTGGGGGATGTGACGGACGTATGTGTTACATCACTGCACAAGTTGGCGTCTTCGTCCCGAGAAAGACTTCAGCAACTTGTTCACCAGCGACTTAACGTCAGAAAATGCTCTCTTCTTTCCTCTAGTCCAATGGATAGAGCAGTCGGCAGTAATATGTACGCTTCGAATAGATCCTCATTTTCTTGCAATGAAGAGCCCAGAACGATATCACCAAAAAACGACCAGAAGCAGACCCACCCCTTGAATCCGGCGGTGATTTGCGAAGATGTAAAGGTGGGTTTAGCTTCCACAAAAATGGTGATCAAGCAAGAACTCTGCTGTACGCTGGAAGCGGACACTGCATACGCTGGCAGGCCCTGGGCGACCCCGCCCCCGTGTACTGGCGATGATTCGGCTGAGCAGAAGTAGCGTCACTGTAGCCCTTTCACTCAGAGCTGGAAGGCAGCCACATATCATCTCCCCGGAAATATTGGGACGACTACTTCCCTGCAGATCGGCTCCACGAACCTCGTAACTTACCGACTGCCTACTCGGCTTGCCGCAGGGGCGAGAAAAGCACCCGTTAAGTAGGGTGCTTCCAGCCATTGCGGCCCAGCAATGACAACAAAAAGGAATACTCGAAATCGAAACTCTGACTGAATGAAAGTGGCCGCGCATCTTGTGTCGTTTTACTGACAAAAAGCTAATGGCTTTCTCGGTGCCTCCTACCTACGGATCCAACCTTCACAACGTCAGTGAAAGAAAAGGACGCTAGTTAAGCGCGCATGATAGCATTACGTGGAAACAGTTTTGAAGATCTAACAAATGTAACGCCGCTCGGTCCCGACGACCCGCTTGTCCGCAGTTCCCGAACTAATTAGGAGTCTTAGAGGTGCAGGTTTTTCGTCCGGAAGCTTTGATAATGTAGGCGTCACCCATGCAAACGTGTCTAGTAAGGCTGATCGGCTTGCTGAACAGCATGAGGCAATGCTCCTACCTCTGAGCCACGCCAGACTGTTGTGAGGTGCTGCGTTGGTGTTGCGTAAGGTAACGAAATCACGGTATTTCGTGACCGCGTCAAGCAGCCTCTTCTTCTAGTCCTTCTGCCGCTCCGCTGTTTCACAATCCTGCATCCACTATGGGAGTGGGTATGTTTTCTCCGCGGACTTCTACTGCTGAGGTGGACTGTCCAGTCCTTTCGTCTCTCCTTGCGTAGTAGAAGCAGTCACCTCTCACTTCCGACTGTGTGCAGAGCGTTCCAAGTCTGTCGATAAAGTAACATTTACTCACACCCGTGCAACTAAGTACATCAAAACAACCGCAGGTACAATAGGCATGCAAGATCCCTGACTTTGACGATCTACAGGTGTCGAACTCATTCTAAATTCACAGCGGGGATGGCCGCCAAAACCTGGGTTCCGCGGACTAAAGAAAGCTCGCGTAATTTCTACTGTAAAGAGATCGACATTGATCGTTGAAGAGTCATTGCTGCATCGGAAGTGAGTACCTCGCGTCTGACTCACTCCTATCGAATATCTTTTGTTGCTACCTGCTCACGTGGCTTAAAGCGACGATTCAATGTTCTGTCTCTGTCCGTCGGCGACACTTCTCTAAATTCTTGTTTATTGATCCATATCTCTTACATACGTATTGTACGTGACACGCGAACCTGCGGTGCTCATGCAGAAATTCGTGGACAACGAGACCGTCAGATTCCAGAATATATGTGAGAGCCAGGTACAGTGCCGTCTCAGATGTGACCCCCCTCTTGCATTTAGCTGGGCTGTGTAGCCACGTGTGGTGACAACTCGTTGTACGGACTGGGTCTTTGATTTACTTGCATTCTTTTGGTATACAGGGTTCGAGGACGCCATGCGGCCTGTGGACTGCTGCATTTCTTATGTGAGTTGGCTGCTGCGTCAGCGCGCAGAAGACGGTGTGTTAGTTTGAAGTACGGTGAATCGTAGGTGTAACTGTCCACAGTGCCACCCTTACTAGCATGGCAGGCAGACAGGCAGAAGGCGCCGGAGCCAACAGGGAACCTTGTCCACGTTTGTAGCATACGACACACACATAGCCGGACACGGAAAGTGTCTCAACCGTTGATCCCATTAACAAGCACGCCGCGGCTTCGTGCTCTCATTAACACCCCAGTTCGCCACACTTCTTAATTTGGCTGTCAGCCGGAAGAATGAGAAAACTATTCAGAATTAACATCTGCTCCGCCTACTCCACCTTCCCCCCTTCTCTTGAGGGGTGCAGGGGGATGTGATGTGTTGTCACTAAGATACGTATGTATCCGAGTGCCGCTACACCGTCACGAGCGGCTACGACTAGCTGCACGTGCAGCTTTACCAGCTGGAAACAGTCGCTTTAGCAGTGGCTAAGTTATGCCACGAGAAGTGCTCGCCACATTTCCGGCATCGCCTTGAGAAGGTTGCAGCTTCCACTGACGGCAATGAGAGATTTTACGTGTAGGACTGAAGAAGGGAGGAGACTGGCAAGTCCCCAGTTGTGAGCGAATGGTTACCCGTAATCACGCGCTCCTCAGTATTTTTCTACACGTACACTGGCGTATATAAGGTGTGAAAAGGCACTATAGTCTGTTGGCAAGCTTCTCTGTAATGAGAAATTTCCAGACATCCAACGTGTAAGCATTGTGTCAACCGCCGGTCTCAAAACGATGGCATGCGTAACGTCTCAGGGCCAGATTGAAGTCGGAACATTGCTTCCACAGCGACAGAACTATATTTTTCCGTGTTCTGCCAATTTCACCGGTCGCCACTGAGCTTACGCGCTATTACATAGACGTTTACTCCCCCCTAGCATCTTTATTTTCCATCCGACACTTATTACCGGTATATGACAAAGATAATGGCTAGCTCCGATGGGACGTACGACGAGCCGAGCTCTCGCTCTCGCTTATGCTTGATAGGGGTCATCCTCTTCGGTGTTTTGGTGCCATTTGTACCTCTTCTTGTGAATTTGCATACAGTGTCTGTCTTTAATCCCGTCTTTGTGGGGCTGGCCTGCATTTTAGTGCCCACGTTTCTGCTTCTCATCTTTTTTTCTATCTCCCGTTGCTGTGAAAGTTGCACGCCACCGCATCAGACCCGAAGGTCTACCAGACGACGTAGGAAGGCTCACTCCGACGAAGAGCAGACACAACCGTTAAGGGCCGCTTTCGCGGCTCCGAATCAAATATATCCGTCCATGAACTAAATGCACTTTTGAACGGTTGAAGGATACTTACCACGTACGCGTTGCGGGCTACATCTCAGATGTGAGCAGACACCCATTAGTTGTAAAGAGTGTTCGGATATGATCTCCTGTATCAACGTCTTCATCAGCCGTTGGGCCGGGCTTTCGGCAGTGGAAAGTTGGTTGCTTCTTTGAACCTAGTAAAAGGTTCACTTGGCAGCGCACAGTTGCCTGTCCATACAGGTGTGCTGGCATGGCTCCAGTCGCCAAGAAGTAGTGGAACTTCCTTCAAATTATCGCCTTTCCACACACGCTTAGTGCGTCCAACCGTCACGGAGTAGTGGTCCTCTTCAAAATTGACGCCTTTTTCAGACATGCGTAGGGCCCTTCATTCTCTGCCGCCGGTATATCAACTCAAAAATGTTTTTTTTTTTGGAACATAAAAGCTCATCCATGTTCTCTGCAGTTGTTGCTTAACCTCACGTTCCATTCTGTCTGATTGTGAGGAACGCTTTGCAAGTGCTAAAGGGATGTTGTCCAGTCTGTGCAAGACTTCCGCTTATCCACGTAGTTCCCCACTGGCGCCTGTAAAGATTCTTCTCGGAACCTTGTGTTAGGCGGACAAGGTGGTGATGATTCGCTGCTGTGATTAATACCGTATAGTCGTGTACTTGAATGCCCGTGGGTATTTTGTGCTTGCCTTCAGACAGACATTTTTTACGGCACATATGTGCCACAGCAGAGACTGGAGACAGTCAGGGAAGAAGAACTTATAAAGCACCTTTTTTGTCACACCTTGTGGATGCCACTGAACCTTTCCCAGTTGTGAGGCAGAGAACACGTGTAGCTTCCTTCAGGCTTAGGGCACTGGATGGAAGCCGTGTGAACCGAGCATATGTGCATCTCGCGGTGGGCACCGTACCTTTTGATAAAACTACGGTCAAGAGGCGTGCGATAGATGCTACGCTCTGATTTCCCTTGTCGTCGTTCACGTCCGAATTTTCCGTATGCTGCTTCGCTCTGACACTGTGACTTCTTCTGCGCAAGTATGGCAAACCCTGATGAGTGCCAGTCCGCTTTTGCACAGATGTCTGTGAATAACTTACTACCGGCGGCAAACGTCGGACAGGCGGCCCGGCTGGCGGGCGCCAGCCCTTCGATGGCAGAAGTCGAAGAATTTAAAAAACAAGCGGGCGGGAACGGGTGCAATTTTGCGGCGTTCAAGACGTTTTGCGACAGAACGCTTCACAATGAGGATGACAGAAAAGATATCGCAGAACTTTTCCGCAGTAAGGAAGGAGTCGAAAGACGGCTGGGTTCTCTCATCCCTCTCCGCCGGAAAATATCCATCTCACATGTCCTACTCCGTTGGTACCGGGGAACAGATAATTATCTTCTACCGCACGCCAGACCTCCGTTCTTGTGATCCTCATGTTTTCGACACATGCAATTTTCGTCGTGGTCGTAGGATTTTGCTTTGCTTCCAGGCATAGGTTTGTTCTACCTCAGGTCCAGCAGGTCTAGAATACCCAGTGAAGCATTGTTAACTGCACGCACGGTATTGCGCCGAGCAGAAGCAGGGCAGTATATAGCGTCTGCAGCCACAGTACCACGTTTCGCTGCAGATGTGTTTTTCTGCTTTTTCACTGTCTAGGCACACAACTAGTGGAAATGCGATTCTCTTCTCTGAATCTCCGGTGCCGTCTCTAATAAATTCTTTCCTGTGCCTGCTGAAGGCTGTTTCGGTGCCGGAAGACGAAGACTCTTGTGTAACGTAGTACGTTCCACGTACACACTGGTTGAGATCTCTCGTCTCCATCTGTGTGTACAGGGATGCATCCGACGGATCACGTGTGGGCTAGGTATGCGTACTCGTGCTATCTCGGTTGTCAGGTACTGATCTAGCCGATTCCGGCACGGTGCCGCGAGCGGCGATGAAGATGCTGCAGAAGTTTGGAGAGCCCCTTACAGATGCAGAATTTGACGCGATCCTGAAAGACTTTTCTCGGCAAGGCAGCGAGGAGGTCGATTACGCCGTACTGTTAACGCGCATCTTTCAGTAGTAGAGGACTGGCGGTAGTTACGAAGAAGCCGAACAAACACACTTCCAGCTACTTGTATACTGGAAGAGAGAAGTGCGTATGCGTGTGGCGGCTGAGTTGCGAGGCGAGTCGCCAGCTGGAAATCTTCCATTTCGACAATTGTTACGTGCGAAAGTTTTTCTGAAATCTCTCTGACGCGTCGGGGGTCCCGAAGAAACAACCACACGCCGAGAGCAAGTGAATATAACCTGGCCCGCCCACAAATGGAGGGGCTACGCACCGCGTACGTGCATGACTCCGGACGGGTGCTTATCTCTGCAGAAGTACATACGCGAGTCACGGATGCCTCTGTGGTGCCAGCGGTTCTAGCATTCGTGATCCTCTCACAGTTAAAAAGGGGGAAACAAACAATTTACTAGCGTGTAGAGCAGCTACCTTCCAGTACGCGCTTGTAGCAGTCCGCTGGCAAGCGTCGGGGCATAAGCTCTGTGCCAGTTGGATCTGCGTGAGAGGAATTCTCCTCTTGTGCGTCGTGATATCGCACAAGCGCGGCGTAGCTGTTGGGAGCGCACCCACTGTGCCAATGTTTTGAGGATCTACTTGGAAAAAAGGTCTGGCCGTCTCACGCTCCACAAGCGAACGCAGTGAAGACAAGCATCCAGCAGCTACAGAGTGTGAAAAGGGTGGACGGTGGCTACGTTTCTTTTTTCGATGAAACTTCAACGTAGGCGCCATCAGTTGAATTGTTTACGACTAGTATCCTACACCGTCGGGTGAAAATAAGGAAAACTACCACTGTAGCTTCTGTCGACTCAGAGGAACACATGCCGCGAAGGCACGCTACCGGTGGTGTCGTCCGCGTTTTCCGAAAAGTTGGAGTGGCGTTCAGTCGCCTATGGTACCCATATCTGCAACACAACAAGTTCGATCGGAGCGGGTGATTAGTGTTTTGGGGATAACTGCCGGCACGCGTAATCGCAATCCTTCAAAATGAGAACTTACTGTGTGACAGGTCTGATAGAGTAGACCGCTGCTGCGGCACGCGGGCAGACTTGCTCGTAGTAAGGACGGGTGTGGGAACAGCCTTCTCTGATAAATGCAAACGCGCAGGTTACGTATGTCTGCTGTCGGTGGAGCACCTGTCCGCCGATGTTTGTTCTGTTCGGACTGACGGCATGGTTACACTTAATGTCTTGTCGATGTCGATGCAGTCCGACAACCTTCGCCCACAGGAGGGGGCACGGATACATTAGATTTTTGCAAAGTGAGACGTTGCATTCGACTGTAAAACATCTGTAGGGTTCTTGTCGGTAGGCACATGCAGAAGACGCGTAAAGCTACGACTGCCTCGGATCTAGTACGCCTGGCTTTTGAAATGCATCTTGCGGTGTGATTATGGAGACTTGTGAAGGAATTCGTTGTTAAATACTAGCACATTTAGCGGTGAAGTGGCTTCAAAAGCTGAAAACTCGTGTGCGTTTACGTTGGCTGCGCGCAGCGGCCGGTGCATCGCATGCGTGCATGTGCTCGTGTCTTTGCGTGTCTAGAAATCCGGTACAGAATCAGTGCGCAGTGTCCACTGGATACGATCGGTAGAAGAAGTGTTGCAACGATCTGGTACTACACGTACGACACGTGCTATCCTTAACAGCAACAACACCCATCATGCGGTCGTGTTGGCCAGCAGATATATATATATATATATATATATATCCTTCACGCAGGACTATAGATATGCATACCTGCGTACTTGCAAGCATGCTGGCGTCCTAGCCTCGTTGTGCACTTCGACGTGGGGAAGAGCGTCGGAGCGAACCTGCTGAGTCTACCAAGTTCTGAGGGTGCTTGTCTATTTCGTTATTCAAGCTGCCTGGAGTTAATGTGTTTTCACAGCAGTCAACGCACATGCACGCCTTACTGCAGAATGCATGCACTAAGGTCGTCTTCTCGTGCAATAGCAAGGCGAGAAAACGACTTCCTCTGTGATACACCGTAAAAGCTTCATGCTTGCGGTGCCCAACGAACGACTGCATGTTGCATCGAGCGAGAGACAGCGCACACCAACAGACCTGTACTTTGTAACACGAATAATCTCCCCTAATCGACTTCAAAAAAGTATACTGAATCAGTGCGTGTGCACAACTGGACGCTCTTGTTGCTTTGCTAGCTATTTTTTGAATGTCCGGGAGGGTAAAGATCTGTTTTGCGCGCTGACGTGCGCACGCGCTTCGTACATGACACATGGGAAAAACGTGTTGACGTCATGTGTGGAAGACACACTACGATGAAAAAACAACGCCCGTTGATTTCCAAGGACTGTAGAACCTCTGTATCTGCATATATGTATAAACATCTGCGACACGTGTGTACCTCTACAGGTAAGCGCCGTGCGTCCTCCTGCGCCTTGCTACCCTTTCCTGCGGATCCTCCAAAGACCTGTGCCCACACATCTGTGCACCTCAATTACGCTGAGGAGTATGGTTGAAGCGGATACTTACCGCAGAATAAATTGGGTTACGTGACTGCTTCTTCTTACACAACGACGGCGTCATGGCACGGCTGTACGGAGGACGCTCGGTGAATCGATATTGGGGCAGCG
This sequence comes from Sarcocystis neurona, assembly GCA_000727475.1. Lineage (NCBI taxonomy): Eukaryota > Apicomplexa > Conoidasida > Eucoccidiorida > Sarcocystidae > Sarcocystis > Sarcocystis neurona. The sequence continues at coordinate 4,462,386 of KL647291.1, forward strand.
CGGTGAAACCGGTGGAAGTCATGACGTCGAATGCTGGTTCACAGTACGTGATGTTGAGTCACCTGACAAAGTGTACGGTTTTCTTCACCGCCTCCTTGCAGAGGAAGCAACAAACCGTAGTCCTGTCGTTCTCTCTCAATTGCTGTCTCCCTCTCTACACGTGAGCACGTGCTCGCACCTGTCTCTGGTATCGTCACTGCTGATCCGGTACATTGTGTTTACCTCTCTTTCTTTCTCACACTAGATATATACGCATTTCGTACAAATTAATGGGGACCACGTAATTTTCGCGGAAAGCGTTGAATATCGCTCAGGCTATTCCACTCGATACGGTACTACTCTCAACGAATAGATAATGAGTACCGCTTCGCCACGCCTACGTACAGGCAGCGCCATCTGTCTCCGTGTATAACTCTCTGTACAAACACATATATATATATATATATATATGTGGAATGTAGAGTCTTCACTTTCGCAGAGAGACACGACGGCACGGAACCGCCTCACTCACGCGCAAAAACCCGTGAAGAGAACAAATCTTTGCCCACGTACGTGGTGAAATTCATCACAGCTCAATTCATACGCAGAAAACATGTCGCTTACCTAATCTTACCCCTGCAAGAAAAGACGACCTCATACGTGCATATGCTTTTGCATACAGGGATACATCCGTATACGAATGTACATATATATACATAGAGAGAGAGATAGCTGTATACACCATACCTACACACAGAGAAACGAATAAAACAGGCAAACACGTACATACACACACCCGGATACCTTATCCACATGCATACGCATTTATGCATGTGGTTTCCGAGCCCCGCCACTCGACACCTGCGCGCCCCCCCGGCGTCCACCTACTGCAACCACCGCTGCAGTGGATAAGTCACTCTCTGTGTGCAGCACTATTCCGTACATACGTAAAAAAAGGAGGACATGGAGGGACATACTTCACACGAACAATGGGGCTGCAGTATCTCGTTCACTCTCTGTGTACTGCTCGATTACATACAAAGACAACAGAGGAGAACAGAAGGACGCCTACTTCACGCAGGCAATGGCACCGAGCCTTATTGGGACAGTAAAAGCCGGGAACGCGTTTGCGACGTGCCAGCGTCTCTTCACACCACCACTTCCTTCAGCGGCCCCCCAGGGATTTTGGGCCGTCGCACCTGGTTTATAGTTTATGTCTCAATAAAGCGCAGATGAGATAAACACACGTGCGTGAACGCGTCTATGTGCACAGTCACTTATAAACTGTGTAACGCATCCTCTGTGTGCTTCACGGTAACTACTGGCACACGACAGTGCTACATATACATATATATACAGATGGACGTATAGCTTCTGTATATGTATCGACATACGCAGGAGACCCCCGTGTATATATATGTACGCATCCATACATATAATGTGTTTTAAATGCCTAGGTGGAACGGACCTACAGATTACACGTATACATATATGAAACGTTGTGTCTGCTGTGTGTACTTTTACGCGAACGTGTGTGTATCCCGTTGTGTCGTTCCACCGTCTACGTGTGCGTCACTCAGTTTGTACGCATGACTAAAGAGAGACGTCAACCACATATTCACACACAAGGGCGTGTCTACTTGTATGCGGGCATTTTATGTGTACACGCACAACAAATATAAGTAGACGCGCGCTTGCAGAAGGTTATTCGTGGACGCGTGGTAATAGCAGAAGAAACGTCGAGCCGACAGGTGCTTGACGACAATGTCCTGCGCCTGGATCTCTCTACATTGATATCTACACAAATATGTGCGTACGTCAGGAAACGCGCGCAGCGGCGCCAGGAGGTATTTTTTTACACACACACCCGCAGACCTTTACGACTACACACAAATGCTGCTATCAGAAAAGAGTGAAACACGGCGTGTCCGTCTCTCTCTCTATAAACACACACGTAGATACACCATCAGGGTGCCTACACAGATACATGTCCACATATGGATTCGTACGCGATAGGTGAGCCTATACCTACGCGCATCCAGGAACGTATGTACGTGTCGATAGGCACACGCACATACTTCTCTCACATGCGCGTATCTCTCTCTCTCTAAATGCTGTAGTTTTCTCTTCCTCACTTTTCTTCTATAGAGAGTCACATACGAAGAACCGGGCAAAACTGAGGACGAAGCCACGCGGAGGTCGTGTGTCCCCCGCTTCAAAGTCCCATTTCCAAAACTCTTTCAAGAACAACACGCCCACGCCTAATCGTTCCACCCATCCGCCCGCTGCCGCCACCGTCATGAGATATACAGCTATTTTCCATACATTCTTCTAGAAAAGAAGTAATTACTCCCACGCCGACAGCACTGGGCGCGGCTGAAGGTCGGAACTCTTCCTTCAGACTGCTTTGTATATTTTGACACGCCACACCAAATTTTCTGATACGCCACACGAACACATATACACCCACATCAGCATTCACACACGTGTGGACATAACTACACACACGCACAACATGTACGCACATATTCGCTTGTAAAAAATACACGCACGGGCACATATATATATATGTATACATCTATGTGTACATGTGTAGATGTGCATATGCATAGGTACACGTACACATTTGTGTATACACAAAGGCAGACATTTCTGTATATCTGTATACATGTGAACAGGCGTCATTGCTCATTTCCTCTCTATATTTATATATGTAAAACAGAGATAGGCAGATATCTTCGTGTGGAGGTCTACGTATTCTAAGAAGTGTGTACGCCCGACAAGAAGCGTCTTATATATTTTCTTTAATTCGTTTGTGAACGCGACTGGCAATTTCCTTCATGAGCGGCTCCGCATCCGAGAAACACTGCGTAAAACATCTCTCCGCGTCGGCAGTGAACAGGGGGCCTCCCTCTGCTGCCGCCGCGTTCTTCTCGTCTGCGAAGCGGCTGTAGCACACCTGCACCAGCAGACAGAAAGCGGAGAGAAACACCGGCAGCGACGCGTGAGAATATCAGCGGAGCGGAAAACCTCGTGGAAGAAGAGGACGGCAAAGTTTTCTCGAAGACGTGTCTCTTGACTTTGACTTTCTGAACAAGAAACTCTCCCTTCCCCCCTCTCTGGAAACACACATACGAAAAAGTTCTTTCTCTTCTAAATACACGGTCCTCCCTCTGCACGCGTACGCGAGGAAAAGTTGTTCATCTTCTTCACCCCTGTCTTCTTAATTTGACCAACACAAAGGCCAATTTTGTGGATGTGCGTGTATATATACAGGGGGTATATACTTGTACTGCATAGATATATATCATATATATATATATATGACCATATACGCATATACAAGTATTGTATTGATGTATACTATATACACTGCGTGTATTTAGTATATATATATAGATATATGTACATGTATTGTATGTATGTATGTATATATCCCAGGAAGATCAAGAACTGTTCCATACTTCATCCGTCATCCCTCTCTGAATAGATAACGCAGCAGCGAAGAATTCTTCCTTTTGTGTGTTTGCGCCCCTGGTCAACTACACAAAACAACAGCTTCCTGGCTTTAACGTCGCACACCTGGGGCCTCTATATTCGTTTCTGTATGTCTCTGTATCTCTCGCTGTGTCCGTATGTTACTGTCTTCCCCTCTTTTTCTCTTCTGTTTTCTCTCTGTGTGACTCTTGTCTCCCTCTCCCTTTCACTCTCTTCCTTTTTATCCTTTCTATCGCTGCCACTCTATATTTGTACACACACACAGAAACATACTCCAGATAACGCATAAATTTTTACCCGATCCAGACACGTCCCGCTGTGTGCGTAGACACACACGTATCTCTGCGGACGTAATTATACGTACAGCCATCCCCGTTCTTCTATAATGCGTGAATCTCTCTTTCTCTCTACGCCCATCAACATACATATATATACATGTATGTGATTTATGGATATAAATGTAGAGCGCTAAACCATGCACATCTATATACATATAGAGTATGTATATAGAGATATAAATGTAAGGCGCTAAACCATACACGTATATATATAGATATAGATATAAATGTACGTCGCTATATCATATACATATATATATATATCTAATATGTTGACAAAGATATAAATGTAGGGCGCTAAACCATATATATATGTGTAGGGCGCTAAACTTCCTATATTCCTCTGGCTACAGCTGCGCAAATGTTTCACTATCTGCGACGTCTACTACTTCATTCACTTTTTCAGCACGTATTCACAAATACAAGCACATACCTACATACGCACACGTGGCCCCGCGAGTAGTCCCAGCGACATTCACTCGAAGACATATATATATATATATATGTATATATATATATATATTAGGAGAGAGAGCGAGAGAAGAAAGGCGAAAGAGAGAAGAAAAGGAGAGAGAGAAGGAAAAAGAGAGAAGCAGAAAAAGAGGAGGGAAAACAGAGAGAAACGGGAAAAGTGGGAGATGGAAGGAGAGCGAGGAAGAGAGGACAAGAGAGAAGGAGAACGCGAGGGAAGCTAAAAGAGATAAAGAAGCAAAAAGAGAGAAAGGGACAAGAAGAGAAGAAGAGAAAATGAGAGAAGAGGAGAGACGAATAGAGAGAACGAGAGACAAAGAGAGAAACGAAAAGAGAAAGGAAGAGAGAGAAAAGAGAGAGAGACAGAAAGAAAGTGGTGGGAAATGCTAGAACCTCATACCTTTTGACAACTAGTTAATTTGCTCTGCAGAACATCCAGTTCCTGCTGGACGGCTCGAGAAACATCTTCTCCTTTTTGGTGACAGCCCGAGATGCAGCGGCTCAGTTTCTCGTGGATTTTCTCTCCTTTCCTTTCTTCCGTCTCCACCGTTGCACACGCAGCAGACGCAGGCGAAGGAGCAGAAGGAGGAGACTTGCTATCTGCAGCTGCTTGTCCGGCAGAATTTCGCCCAAAAAGCCGGCCCCAGCCGCTTCCAGCAGAAGTCGTCTGCGTCTGCTGTTGGTGTGGTCCTTCTCCTCCTCCTCCTGCTCTGCGGATGCCGCACGTGTCGAAGCAGTTCACGCAGCACTCGAACGCTTGACGCTGCAGCGGCAAAGAAGCGGTCGCGAAAGATTCGATCATCTCTTCGTACTTTTGCTGAAATTCTCGTGCTCGCTGCTCCAGCGTCGCAATGCGTTGGCGCTGCTGCTCTTCCTGTGTGCGGCTACTCATCGTGGAGAAGAGAACTCAGAGGAGAGCAAGAAGGGACGGAGAAAAGGCAGAAGAGAGGAGAGAAAAGGTGAAGACCAAACGGGATCTGCGAGGGACACGGAAGAGCCACAGGGTAGGGGAGACGGGGGCAAATGCTCAAGAGAAAGGCCGAGCAAGACAAATCCGGAGAAAGGAATCGAGAAGGAGAGAAGGAAGATGACTATGAGACAAGACGGAATGAGAAAGGCTTCCTGGGAGGGAGGTGATACTAGGCAGCGAAGGGTCTCAATTGCTCCAAAGATCACTTCTACAGTCGCCACGAAGAGCAAAAAATAGCTCGTCTACTCATGAAGAGAAGAGACAGGGAAAAAAAGTGCGAATAAAGGGACGGAAGTACATTTCACGAGAGAGACACGTAAAATCCGCATTTACACGCACTTTACGGGCAGACCACAGAGAAACGCTTCCTCACACCGTGAAGTTGACGCTCATGATAAGACAAGTTCACAGAGAAGGTCCACGTGAAGAAGTGTAGCAAGAGAGAACAGAGGGGAATCGAATTCTTGCGGAAGAAAGAGAGTTGATGTGTCTGCTCTGTGTACGCGCATGCGCATGCACGTTGTAGATCGTTGGGAGAAATTGCAGCCCCACGGGTGTAAAAGAAAACAAAAGCCGGTACCCTACTCTTACAGGATTCACTTTCTCTGCTAGGACGAGGTTGAAAAGCTGAAGAATCATTTGTTCACAGTAGATTTCGTACATGTCTCGTGCCGGTACCAGCACGACTCTCGTTGTTGTAGAGTCGATAGGGTCGAGCGTTCTTCTGCACGCGTTCCCGGCATAAACTCACCTGCGATAAAAGAAATGCACATTCTCGTCATTGTGCAATGAAGTCGGTGGCAGGTCTTGAAGAGCAGACGTTCATTTCACAGGTCCCAAGGTGTACAAACCTCTACTCACGTTGCATCCTCGCACGGCACGCAAGCACACTGGTGTAGCGTTGTGCATTCTTCCACTTCTAACATTCTTAAACGTCTAACACGTGCGACAGGCGCGGCTTCCGATTAACACGACAAAGAATTTGCAGACACAGGGACATTTGCGCAGTTCGTTGTTCCACCTGCGCGGGTGGACAAGACTCGTGAAAAAGGGATGTAAAACGAAGACACTTCCGATTTGCCTCCCCATAACTGCGCAACAACATATATGCACATTCATGCTGCATCTATCTGAAAGAGCGATATCGAGGAGATACGACGGTTTACCTCCTTTTAAAGCGGAACAACAAAAGTGAACGTCCCTGGTGTCAAAAACCACACTGCAGCGCTTGCGCCTGCTAAGCTTCGCCAGCGGAGGCAAGAGCTTATATTGACACTGTCCCTATTATGTGAAACGCCCATGGTGCCCACCCTCTGGACGAGTAAAGTACACGCAAGTATACGTGGAATGTACTTACGTGTAAATCTATGGAAAATCAGGTTGCCTCATTCCTCTTGACACCTGTAAAAGAGTGGCCGCGTCCACGCCCGTTGCACATGCGAGAATTATATCCCCACACGCGCTGCAAGCCACAAGGCTCGGAAGAACGAAAAACTTGCACGAAAAAAAGACATTCACGCATTTCGGAAAAGACAGACACACAGGAAGTTACGTGCCTCCACAAATCATGAATCGATACGCAGAGAAGGCGTGTTTACACGGAGGAACCCCCTGCGCACGCGCCCGAACAGCCAATAGACTACGGCCTACACCTGTACTCTTCTGTCTAGAGGGCGCAACGGAGAAGCACTTTTGGCTAGGTGTAGACACAATAAAGAATCAGATCAGAATACTCTGGAGCGAATCTTCAGATTCACCAGGATACACTTGGGTGTATGCGGCGGGAGTGCACTGGCGTAAAGCACGAAACCCCTTTGCTCGTCCACGTGGAGGGGAACACGCATAGGAGGTGTACACACACGTGCAACAATTGAGAGGTGGGCGCTGGTATGTATATACACATAAAAGGCCTAGTGTATTTCTTGTGCATGTGTGCACATTCTAGGCTGAAACGCTGTGTTTGTGGGTTTTTAGGGTCGCCCACAGAATCGGCGATTCTTGCGTGAATATCAGGGAGAAGACTAGCGGCTGCAGGCGTCTTACACACGTGCTTGTAACAGAAACAACAGATGTGTGCTTTTTTATGCAAGGGCACTAACAGCAGAAACAACACACAACTGCGCGCACACGTAGATCTGTACGTCAATACACATGTGATTGAACGTAGGCAGCTCTGAGCATGGATTCGCAGAACGGACGTGGGTCCACAAGTCACAAACAGAAATCAACAGGCGTATCAGGCCTCAAAAGTTCAGCAGACGTACAATCCCATGTGCACCATTCATCGTAGACAGTCGGTCAACGATGAAGAGAAACACACGTAACCTGCGTTCAAGCATGGAGGAATACCGTTGGTGACTGGATTGTAGCTCGACTGCTGAAGGGTGCCACGAAAACGCACGAATGCCTGATTGAAAAGAGAGGCTGAAGCAGACTTGTTTCGTCAGTTCTTGTGACCTCGTCGTTCTTTTCCCTTCTAAAAGAAAACTTCTTTGCTTGCCTCCCCTGGAACATTGAAGAAATGCACGTGTGCCCCTGGGTAAGGGGGCGGTGGTACCACGACGTCGAAGAAACAGAAGTGTGTGAAAGCTGCAGAGTGTAATTCGCTTCTTCATTCACTCACGCGCACGTATGTGGCCTCTTTTTTCAGGTGGAGAAAATTATGCCACACACCTGTAGAAAAAGTACATACATCTGTCAGAAGAACCTGATCTTCTTTCGGCTCCAGCTGCAACATTCCACGTATTGTTCGTCAAGTGTAAATACTCTGTCGAAACGGGAGTCGCGTTTGAAAGGACGCCCACTCGTTGGGAGGGACTCTCCTTTGTGTACGCTGAAGAATCCTGCGGAGCGGAAGAGGAGAACACGCTACAGGAATGCAGTGTACTTCTCCTGGGCTGATGCGTTAGAGCTTCGTTCCCCACTCTCCCGTGGCAAGACTCCCCCCCTTTTTCTTCGTATCATAGCGAAAAGCTCTTGTTCAGCCTAACAGACCAGGCAATCGAATATGTACCTCATTCTCCTCTGCCTGGTAAATCACGGCTATCTTACGTAGGATACACCCACGCGTGTAAACACTTGTGTATGTTCGCACAGGATCACAGCACGAGCAGGGAGGAGCGACCAGAGGAAAAGATTGTAGCATGCGCGATTCTCGTCCAGTTTCGACTTTAGCACTGAACATACAATAACTGGCGCTGTGTTGATTCTCCGCAAGATTCGTAGCGTTAGAAGTGACGCAAGAACAGAATGTCATCTCGCCGACGCGAATCGTCTTATGTAAGCTGACACCGGTAGACGCTGGTATCTGTTGGAAAAGCACAGCTGCACGCGTGTCTCACCATCACCGCAGCAGAGTCGGTAAACCGTGAAACGAAGCGTGGTTCTTCTACCCTATTCACGAAAGCCCTACGGTCACTCGGAGCGTCCAAGGCATTCTTACACGCTTACATATATATATATATATATTATTTTCAGCAAGAGTGCGTCGATAGATTTGCAATTAATATATGCACACATTTCTGGAGAAGGTTCACGTATACTTGTACATACATACGTGTGCATGAAGATTTGAGGTGGCGTGCCGAAGTCGAATGTTCCGGGGCGTCTCATTCCGACGCCTGTGCGCTGCGTGGTGTATGTCGTGTGGCCTTTGAAGATCCCCGTATTTGTCTGGACACATTCACTTCTCGGACGCTGTGGTCCGTGCGCAGACAGTATTCGCGTGTTCAAGACGTGTGTAAGAAGCCAAAATACGTATCTGCACAAGGTTGTGAGTCGGCGGTGCATGTAGGTCCACATAACTGCATTAGCGTGCGTAATCGTCTGTCAGCATGTCTGTGCATAGGGCATCCGTTCTCATGAGTGCCTGACTTTTTTTTGTCTCCCTCTGTGCGTATATATACATACATATGTGTATACAGGGTAAATGTTTTGACGCGCGTTATGCTTGTATATGCACGCCATGACATTTATATACATATACAGATATTTCTGCGCTTCGTGCGTGCACGCTCGCGTACTAATACACAAGCCAGTAGGCCCACGTACGTTGCATATGTATGCATGTACGCTGCTGTGGCAGGTGATGTGTATCCGACGGTGTACGCTTCTTCGCACACCGGTATACTTGAAGGCGTACCGCATCTATGCATGTGCGGACGGAGGACGGCGAGGTGCTACGTAAATAGGACTATACCAGCAGGGTGTACAGCATTGTCCCGTAATGTGGGGGAGAGAGTAGTATTTGGAGGTTTGCGTCCTACAAAGAGACGCTGCAGTACCGAGAAGGCTCGCAGCTGCTGCATGCCTTGGCCTGCTGCTGCTGCTGGGCTGTACGCTGCTCGACGTCGCTGCTGTTGCAGCGCGAGTGCGAAGGCGAAAATGCAGCAACCGCAGCAACAGTCGTGGGGCTGTGCACTTGCTCATTCCTACATATTGATGCTTCACTCAACAGTGTAATGTGGTGTTCTTATTGCATTTGTCGACACGTGTAGAGACAGGTTTATCTATGTAGATATATGTATAGATATACACGTGTGTACACATAGATATGTCAAGAGAAACGGGTGGGTGTGTACACCTAGGCGTGTCCGTGTACGTCTGTATACTCGTGGACGTCTGTGTTTGTCTGCAGTAGAATTTTCACAAATAAACATCTACGTATACGTACACGTAGCGATAGATGCATGTACATCTTTGTACAACGCAAGAACGTTGGGCGACATCTGACTTTCTACGGGTTCACACCGAGGGGCGGAGAGGGAGACACACACATATGTGTAGAAGTACGTGTGCGTATAAGTACATATGTACTGCATCACTCATATTCATAGATATGTATGAGTGTAGAGGTGCATATGCGTGTTATATATACATGTACACACTGAGGGGCAAAGACGGAGACACACACGTATGAGTACGTATGCACTCCATCACTGATATTTACAGATATATTTGCATATAGACGTGCATCTGCGTGGTCATACGTATAAGCTTATCTGTCTATCTACATATGTGTGTATATATACATACGCCTTAACGCTTGTTTTGAAGCATGTGTGACCGTGCGTCGAATGCGCCGCAGACAGGAGAATAGACGTCGGTACGGCATGCGGGCGTCTTGCGAGACTAACAAGACTACTAACAACACGTGTGCAAAGACAGAGAGAGACAGACAGCTCGCGCAGTAGTTCCTGTTTTAGTCGTAGAAGCAAGACAATATAACTTCATTCATACAACCGTGCACACACATACACACACGTCCAAATATGCGCATACGTGCAGGAATACAACGAATTTGTGTTTACGTACTCTCTTCACAAATACTTGCATACGTATCCACTCAAGAAACGACGCAAAGATAAGCTGCTTTATATATATATATATGTGTGTACATGCATTTCTCTCTCTCTGCGCACGTGTGTAGAATAAATAGCAAGATACGCGTCTACGAATGAATGTGGACAAGATATATGCGTTTCTTCGTGGAGGCGCTGCGGGTGTGTGGCATGTTCCTTTCGTCGGCAAATGGCAGTTATTCACATTTCCGCGTAGAGAGCGTGCGCGGGCGATCTCTCAAGCCCCTGCCTTATTTTCTGCCGCATTCTTCTTCTTGCACTTCTCCATTTGTTTCTTCACATTTCCTCTTCGTCTTCTTCTCCGTAATCGCCTCCATCTTGACTTCTTTTTGCTGCATGCCGACTGCGTACACGTGGTGCTACGTCGACAGATCTATTGGCCAGTAACGCAGAGGGAGATTGTGAGAGTAGATCGCGACATCGACGTCGTCTTCGTCTATTTCTTCTTCTTCCTCCTCTTCCTCTTGCATTTCTTCTTCTTGTCCACTTTCTTCTGATTCAGGTAGTTCTCTCGAGGACGTCTCCAGCGTCTTCTCTCTCCTCTTCCTCGTCTCAGCTGCCCCCACGGAAGAAAATCGCTGCTTCTCTGGTGTCGCAAAAGACTTCCTCTCCCGACGCGTTTCGGGTAAATGGAAGCCTTGTTGCTGCTGCTGCCTCACTGCTGTCTCGTGGCTGCTCCCCTGCTGCTGCTGCTGCTTCTTTCTTCTGCTTGAATTTAGCAGCACCTGCCGCGTGGAGCAGAACCGCTTCGGAGGACCAGCTATTGTACCAACCATATCCTGCAGTTGTCAACCAAGGAAGCTAGGGGCGCCCACATGCAATATATATATATATACATATATACGGTGTGTGTGCAAGCACGTATTCGGGGAGATAATAGGAGGCAACTTTAGAAGAAAACACGAGGCAGATATACTGAGGTAGACAGATATGAATATAAACGCGTACAGATGCAGATACGCATGTGTCGTTGCTCATAAAGTAGAAGTATATGCATGTATCTGTGTATGTACATACGTAGGGAGGGACGCAGATCAGAAGCCGAGACAGGGACATACATTGAGATAGATAAATATCAATATGGACGTGAAGAGAGGCATCTACAGGTGCATATGACCTCGAGCAAATAGGTATGAATATTATGACTATATGTGTTTGTATTCGTCATGTACGTTTCCAGTATTGTACAAGAAAATGCGCGTCGAACAGAAGAGGTCTTCGACGGGGATACGCGGAACGAGAACAGGAAATGTGGGCAGATATGTATATATACGTAAAAATATATATAGAGATATGCGTAACACGTGTACGGATTCCTGCGTCACAGAAAAGTTACCAGATACTGAAATTGCGTGGCTTTAAAGAAGCGCGACAGAAATTCCTATATATATATATGTATATATGCGCGATACATTGCATGTGGCGAGGCATGGAGAGACGTGGAAATGTGAAGTGCCATTGAAGAAGTCCTGCGGGCAGACACCACGCCGCAGTTTGGACTTCGGCATTTGGCTCTGCAACAGAAATAGGAGAACAAACAGACGTGCGAATCAAAGAAGTCCTGCACGTGTGTCTCCAGAACTGCCTTTTTTTATAAGTGCTGGTGAAAGCGGAAACTGACTCTGCGCGTCACGCGTGTCTCTCGCTGTCTCTGCAGAACGGTGTCTCGTCTAGAGATGTCCTGGGGTGTACGTACACTACACAGTGCACGGAGGCGAAGAAGCCGACGGAGACAGGCCACCGCTCCGCTTTGCAGAGGAGAAGGTTTCTGGCGCGTCAGAAGCGCAGCAGGGAAGGCAAACGTGGAGAAACGAAAGGAGTTGTGTCGTGGAAAATTTGGACGGCACGTCACACGTTCCGCAGCGGACTGTAGGCAAGAAGACGACGTCTCCTTTTTCCGCAGGTGTCTTTGCAGGTAAGTAAACCGACTACATTTCATATAAATACACGCCGAGCATATACGTATATATATGTGCGTACGTAAAGAGATAGTTAGACAGAAGAGTACTGCAAAATAGACGCGCTCCCACGTAGGTGTGGGTGGGGAGTCCTTCTGCTGCCATCAGTCACACAGAGACAGAACCACAAACAGAGACACAGAGAGAAAGAGAGAGGGATAGGCGGCTTCTACACACACACACACGCACATACTAACATTCATGCGGCCCGTCCCTCCCGCTGACCACGTGCATATAGGGATAAAGACAGACATGTAGGAGTGCAACGAGCAGCTGTGTTACGAAAGTTCAGGAGTATCTTTTTTCATACTAAAAGCGGGTTCAAGCCCTCTCTGTCTACTCGGCAACATGCAGGTGTCTACATATATGTATATATACGTACATGTTCACACACATTTATATCCATAGATACGTATAGACTCGTATAGGGGTGATGCCTATCTGTGAGACGTTGTGGGTCCCTATACGTAAGATTACGTATATACATCTTTATATGTACATATACATGTGTACATGTATATATGTATATACGTAGAGAGATATACGTGTATATACATATATATATATATGTGTACATACACGTACAGGTACGCACGCGAACGCCGATATTCCCTGCGGCGTCTTGTCGCCGACACATTCACGTATATGGAGAAGAAAATGTACGTATACATATACACGCATATATATATATGTATATATGTAGGTATGGACAAACACAAGTATATATGTATAGATACAAAGAGAAAACAAGCATTAGACCCACGCGTATTCACTGTCCCTGTGTCTGGAACTAGACTCTCTCTAGAGGTTTGCGTCTCTTGCTGCTGCTGCTGCTGCTATTTGTGCGAATATGTCTGGAAATACCCGTCCCATAAGAGAAGGCAGGAGCAGGGCTTCGACCTCCTCGATCCACCACGGGCTTTTGCACATGAAGAGAGTCGCAAGTCTGTCTCGCGTGTCGGACGGTAGCTCTTCCTCCGGCAGCATCAGCAGCACGCCCTCGGCAAAAAAGCACCTGCCCTTCAACACCGAGAGAAACACAGCCATGGAGCTCCCACTTATGCCATTGCCACTTCTGCTCGCACTGCTGCTGCTGCTCTCGTTTGTCTGTTGCTTGAGAAGCTGCTTCCACAGCTCCTGGCCACGCCCCTGTGTGCCTTGGGCTGCTGCCTCAGGTCAAAGAGCGTTGCTGCAGCTCCTGCTGCTGCTGAAGCCGCGTGACGTCCACCACGTCCTTCTGCACCCACCACGCCTTCTTCCCCTTCCGCCGCACCGTCACCAGTTCCGAACGAACTGCCGCTGCTGGTGGTGCGGCCGCTGCTACTGTCTGCGAGCGTACGTCGCTCGTTGGTGCTGCGCGAGCTGCTGTTGCTGCCGCTGGCCGACTGTGGGATCAGAAGCGTCGACGCCACTTCGAGGCTCCAGATATCGTCTGCTGCAGCAGGAACTCGTAGTTCGGGGAAGCCCGTCAAGCATGCGCGCAGCAGCTGGTATTTGTTTAACCGCGGCAGCTGCAGTTGCGTTCTCCCGCCGTTCTGCTGACGCTGCTGGAGCAACAGCAAGCCCCACTCGGCCGCAGCAGGGCCAGGAAGCCGCTCCCACAACGTCAACTTCGCCAACGCGTAGCCCACCATCGGTACTCGTGCTGCTGCATGCATCAACAGCCGATTCAAGCATGCGTCAAGTAAGCTCTTGGTGACGGCAAGACCAGCATGTCTTGCGCTTGCTGCTGCTGCTCCCGCTGCTGGGGCTGCTGCGGCTGCTTCTCCTGTTGCTGCTGGGCGACCACCAGCGTGTGCCCCTGCTTCTGTTGTCCCACCGTGCTTCCCCCCTCCTCCCCCTCCTGCTGTTGAAGGAGAGGCTTTCCCTTCCTCCAGCAGCAGTCCCTTATGATGAAGCTCTTGCCGGAGAAATTCTCTGTAGTTCTCGACGCACTGCAGCAAGTACGCATCTGCCGCCTGAACAACGCAGAGCGGGAGCTGCTGCAGCTGCTTGTCCAAGTGGAAAGTGAAGGACGAGAGATTCATCGCGTACAACGGAGTGGTGCGCATGCAGTCGATGCCGGACGGGAAGCTGCTGCACAGGCCTGCTTGGCGAAACACCACAGCAGCAAGCCATGCATGCAACTTCAGCCAGTTGAAGCAGACACCACACTGCCGCACGCGCGTCCCGTCGGTCAGAAAACACTCGTACGCATGCAGACTCCTCACAAGATCTTCCTTCGCCTCAGCGGCAGCAACACCAGCAGCCGGACGAGAGTGTTTCTCTGCGCGAAAAGCAGCAACAGCAGCAGCAGCTGTTTCGTCACCTTCTGCTCCACCGTCAGCTGCGCGCCTCGCATTCTCTTTGCCTTCTGCTGCCGCGCTGCACCGCCTTCCGGATCCTCCCGCTGGTCCTTCTCCCATTTCTGAAGCTCTCGTCTCGTCTCTGCTGACAAGCAGTGGCGGACACATATCAACAAAGCGCGAAGGAAAGGGCAGCGGCGTTTCGCTCTTCAAGTCGCATATTTTAGCCAGAAGCTGCAACAGCACGCCTTCATCCAAGGGAAGTAAGTTCCTCTTCTGCTGCTGCTGCTCTTTTTCTGCCCCGTCTGCGATACTTTCTCCTTCTTCGTTTCCTTCTTCCGCTCCCTCATCTTCTCTTCCTCCGTCTTCCGTCACTTCGGCCATTCGGGCATGCGGATTCTTTACACCGCCCCTCGACGCATGAAGCTGCGTCTGCTCGCACTGCCTACCGCTGCTGCTGCCCCTGCTGCCACCGCTACTGCTTTTGATGTTGCTCCCGCTGCGGCACGTGGACGCAGAGGCCCTCGTGCACCTCGTACTAAAACAGCCGAGACTGTAGCCTCGTGATTCTGTGTTTCTCAGCGTATCTAGTACCTGCCCCACTGTCCACTGCTTGCTGTTGCTGCTGCTGTCGCTGCTGCTCTTGCTGGCGCTGTCGCAGGCGCTGCTGTTGCAGCTACCACTGTTGCTGCTGCTGTTTGGGCTGCTGCTCGTGTTGACGATTGTGCTGCTGCAGCTACTCCGCTGCCGGGGGGGAAGGAAGACGAGGACTTTGATGAGGCGCTGAAGGAATTCCAGAAGTTCGGCAGCAGAGAGCAGCACGTATCCATGTTGTCTTGGCATGAATAGCAAGAAGGTGCTGCGCGTGAAGTCTGCTGCTGCAGCAAGTGGCTGGCCCCACACACGCAGCTGTGAATCGCATGCGTGAGCGTCTTCTTTGCGCGATTTATGCTGCGGGGTGTTGGCCGCTGGTGCTTCGGCTGCGGCTGCTCCAGAGGCAAAACCGGCAGGAAGAGCGGCAGAGGAAAGCGGAAGGGTGGCAGCGAGAATTGACGGAGAGATGAGAGACGAAAGAGATGGAAAGAGAGAAGAAGAAGAAGGGAAAGACGACCCGGCAGCAAACAGAGATAGAGGAGGTCCTCCTAGAAGATGCGTAGCTGCTTCGAACTGAGAGGCCTGTACCTGCTGCAGGAGCACAGAGGACGGCAACACGGGTCTCGGAAGGGACGCCGCAGCAACGTGGCCCCCAGCAACAGCAGCAACCGCGTAGGCAGCAGGCGACCCTGCAGCAGCTGCAGCAGCCCGAATTTGACGGGAGGAAGCAGCGACGTTGCTGCAGAAAGTGCATCGGGAACTACCATTGCTGCTGCACGTGTAAGAGTTGCTGCTGCCCCTGCTGCTGCATGTACACAGAGCGCTGGTGTTACACCTGCTGCTTAGAAGTTGCTCAATCTGGCGAGTTCTGCCAACAGCCGGCTCGACGAGAAGAACCGTCGAGCAGATGCCTACAAGAGAGATACCAAGGGCCTGCGCAGCCCCTTGTGCAGCACTTCTCTCTCTGGACTCGCTTTCAGCGGCAGCAGCAGCAGCAGAACTCACAGTGTCCTGCTGCGTCTTCTCCCCCGGCTTCCCGTGGACTGGTCCCTGCTGTTTCTTCTTCGTTTCGCTCTGTTGCTCCTTCTCGGCCAGCAGTCGACGCAAAGGCTGCAACAACGTGCCCTTCGCTTCGCGCGGCAGCAGCGGAGCGGCCACTGCTGCAGCAGTGGAAGAAGAAGAAGCAGCCCCAACAGGTGGGGCATACGCAATGAGCAGCTGTCCGTCAATCGCATTTCGTTGAACAAGATAAGCTCGCTCTTTGCAGCACAGCAGCGTCCCTTTCCACGCAGGCCACGACGCCTCCGCCTGGGTCTTCTCAATACCTGGTTGCTGCTCTTGCTGCGACTGGGGGAGGATGCGGGGCACGCCTACGAGCTGCAGCGCGTCTCCGCTTTCCAACGCATGCAGCAGATACTCATCAACGACCAGCAGGAGCCAGTCTTCAGCAGCAGCTGCTGCTCCTCCGCTGCCTTTCCGGCTCAAAAGGAGAGGTGATAGACCTAGCAGCCAGCAATCTGGTTGCATTTCCGCTGCAACAGCAGTGGCGATGCTTCCTCCTTCACTCCCAAGGACTCCTTTGCGAAGTCCCTGTCTCGTTTCCTCCTTCTCCGGCTCCTGTTGACGATGGTGTTGCTGCTGCTGCTGCTGCCGGTGGGGTTGCTGCTGTTGTGGAGCTGCGGCGCCCGCTGCAGCAGGCAGAGACGCACCGGCGTCAGCAAACAGCTTCTTCTTTGGGTGTAGGGCAGGCCTCGCGGTGAATGTAATTTTCTGCCGTACGACGCCCTGCACTTCCCAACAACAAACCTCCTGGCATTCTTGCTCCTTCCCGTCTGCAACGGGGCCACTGGCTGTTTTCATGGCTGCAGCAGCAGGCGTCGCAGTAACTGCAGTCGTAGCATTACTCTTCGAAGCAGCAGCTGCAGCAGCAGGAGCGGGTGCCCCAGTCTCGTAGGTGGCATCCTCCTCAGCAGCAGCAGCAACCGAGGGCGCCACAGGAACAGCCGGCGATGAGGAAGCACCAGCAAGTGGGTATATGTTTTGAGGAGGCCTGGGAAGACGTCTTCGTACTTTTCGAAGAATCGCGATCCCTGCGCCGCCGCTCCCTGTTGCTTCTTCTACTTGCCCTTCGAGAACGAGGGAGCCGACGTGCAGCACCGGCCGTCGACTGTTGCTGCTTTGGCTGCTCTTGCTGACGCTGACAAGAAAGTCGGAGACTGACTGACGCGCCGTCTCCGACTGACGTGCTGTCTCCGACCGACGCGCTGTCTCCGACTGACGTGCTGTCTTGCCCTCAGTTCCAGTCTGCTGCATCTCGCTGCGTCCTCTCACGTGTCCCACTGCCGCTGCTTCTTCTGCCGGAAGCCCTCTTCCTCCTTCTCCCGCTGAAGCGGCTCGCGCTGCAGCGCCCGCCTTTCTCGACTGCTGCGATGTCGGCTGCTGTCCCTCCCATTTAACCAGGCCCCACACATCAAAGCAGAGCTCGCTGTCTTCATCTTCCCTTGTTGTCGCTCCTGCTGCGGTGGCGTCCCTGTTTGCTGCGGATGCTGCTGCAGAGAAAGTTGTGGCACCTGGAAAGGCTGTCTCTTTGAGCGGAGAAGCAGCTGCAGGCAGGGCGGCCAGAGGCAGCAGCGTAGACTTCAGCGCGGCTCCATTGCTCTGCTGGCGATATGTCTTAACCAACCCTTCCCCCTACGCAGCAGCAGCAGCACGTGCAACAACAGACGTCAAGCAGCAGAAATGAAGAGAAAAGGCGCGGTCACGAGTAAGTAACGCTTGTGGGGCCTGCGCCCTCATCATCGAGGAAGAAAGAAACGGCTCCGTGTCTGCACAAACGGTCCAAGGATGCGGTTTAAAATGTCGGGAATTCCCACGCTAGTACAGTGACGCATAAGAAGCATATACGTATATACATATAAACATATGTGTATACTTCTAGACGTATATGTGTACGCGTAATATATGTGTATATACGTATGTGTGTAGCTAGTGTTGACTGACTTAAGCGGGAATTTAGCCTGGTGTATAAGCGAATGCCCATCGATACATATACACATAAATATATACATATACATATATACGTGTGCCAGACCAGACCCATATACATATACATGTATATATATATATATATAGATATACATACGCGTGTACTGATTGGCTTATCCAGCACCACACATAGGCGTATGAACCTGTTGAGGCACCAAATCTGCAGAGAGACGATGATGGCAGCGTAAACCTTTGTATATATATATATATATGTATGTCTTTATTTGTACCAGCACTTCTACGCATAAACAGGTGCTGCTGGTCGCGGAGCCCAGGATTGTTTCGGCAAAAGCTGGAAGTTCTGGGCGTTGTCGTCAGCAACTTTACACCGAACCGGAAAATTCCGTCTTTTGTCTGCATGGGTTATTGCCAGAAAATACGCATACTTGCATACGCATCGATACCCATATTCACACATACGTGGATATAAACATACGTATTTGTACAAATCCTTTTATACGTGTATATATGTCAGTCGGTCGGCAGGTACTCAGGCTACATGTATATCACACACATATACATAGATCCACACGTCTACAGACGTACAGACCCCTGCGATTTCCAGTTGGTGCAGACACAGCAGTTGAAAGTAGACAGAATGGCAGACATGTACCTGTGTCTGTAGTGCTGCTGGAGGCCACCTGCTATACCGAGCCAAGCTGGAGAGACACGCGCTGCCTACATCCTATAGAGAGAGAGGGAGTTGTATGGAGGCAGGCAAGCCACGCAAATACTTGAAAAAGCATATCTGTGTACAACAGGTGTCCTGGACGTGTAGCTCGAAATTCTTTGCAGCGCTCGGTCGTCAGCGAAGTCGTTCAGAAAAAAAAGTAAACAGGACCTGCTTCGTCCCTCCTTAGACGCAGCCCGGCTTTTCACAGAGATGCCGAAGTTCATATGTAGTGGTTTCTATGCGCTAACCTGTTACGCATAAGGATAGACAGCTGCTTCTCTTTATATATATATATATATATAGGGCTGTCTACCATTTCATACGTACGTAGATATATACGTGTATATATGTGACGATATGTGTGTAAGCTGCTTCTGCAGACACGAACATATATATATATATATATATAGAGAGAGAGAGAGAGAGACAGACTCAAAGAGCTGCCTATGTGCTTATATGTACGTAAAGTAGCCACAAATATACATATATAAATATGTATGTGTGAAAACAGAAATGTATGTGTATACACGTATCGATTGTGTATGTATCAGTCCTGGTTAGACGAAATACAGGGCCACGACTTTAACGGTGGAGAAGAGCGGAGTGACGGAGGAGACCTGAACAGAACCAAAGTGAGAGAGGGGGAGAGAAAAGAGAGACTTTTCGATTAATTTACCTGCAGGTCGATGAGAAGAAAGCAGCCATCTTCTTCTTCAGAAAGGGGCTTATCAGGTGTCACTACAGCAGTCCGCAAGCCCCCCTGCCACGTCATTCTCCTCACTTTTCCTTCTTTGCTTCACACGTGTTCCCCTCTGTCACTCAAACTAACTGAACACACGTGCGTATGTACTCTTACATGTATGAGTATACATACGTGTTATACATATATATATATATCAATGTAAAGAAATATATATGTGAATATACGGATAAATATATGGCCAAGATATTGGCGGAAAGTTGCTTCCCTGGTGTGTCTATTCTTCTGGAGCAACACATACGGCGCGGGTACAACACATAGGTGGACCACTTTCCTTCTTTGTGGAGGGAAACTGGCGTTGCTAGAGCAGTATTTTTTCTTCCCCTCCGACTTTCTACAGAACGCTTTATGACTCCTCCCTCTCTTTTCTTTCTTTTCCTCGTTCCCTTGTCTACTGCTGAAGATAGAAGTGTGTCGGAAAGTGCTACGAAATATAAAGATATATATATATATATATGTGTATGTGCTCGGGCGCAAGGGCTAAACTATGATGGAAAATGTTATTCAAGGACAGCTGGCTACAGCGCGCTTTCACCCGCCTTTGAGGCAAAACAGGCAATCTGCAGTTTGCCACCAATATATGTATATATATGGAGAGAGAGAGAAACGGAGAGAAAAGGCTGTGATCCTGCATGTACGGATGTGTATGCTATATAAATATATAGTTGTATGTGTATACAAGTATGTGTATGTTGCACAGGAGGCTACCTGCAAAGAACGGTGTGCGGCCGCAATTTTTACTGATATGTGCGTTCCTCCGCACGTCTATTATATACGCATATATTTGAGAATGCCCAGAGGTCAGCGGCAAGAGAAAGATCGAGTAAAGAAAACGCGTTTTCTTCTGAGCGCTGCGCCGTAAATGCGGGAGTGTCTGCAAATCGAAACGTGTGTGCTACTGGAGCACTTCGGGTGTACGTACATCACTAGAAACATAAATACATCCCGCTGTGTGCATTGTTTCTATTTACCGACTCCTTGTGACCGTGTGCTTCAACTGGATATACAGATGGATTTGTACACTGATATATTTAGCGAGTGAGAGAGGGAGAGGAGGGAGAGGAGAAACTAGAGAAAGAAACAGACGTAAAGAGGAGAGGATATAGAGGGGGAGTAGACGGGAGGAAGGAAGCATGGGCAGCTTCTATGTACTACAGATATCTTAGGCAGGGAATTTATATCCACGTACAGCTACGCCAAGTTCTACCGATCCTAAGCAGCACAGAACGTATCGCTCTGCGTTGCACTTCTGTATGACAGCGAAAAGACGTACAAGAAAGACGAAGTAATACGATGTGATGTAGAGAGAAGAGTGGACGGCGCGAGAATCACACTTCAGGAGAGAATGTACGCAGAACTAACTCTATGTATTATTGTGGTTAGGGATAAGCGTGTGCATATCAGAGAGCGCGAAGAAACAAGTTTTCTAGTGTGCAGCTTGCTAGGTAGTTTTCGACGTAAGGGGGTTTATTTGTTGGAGTCGCACTAAGTGAGGGAAGGAAACGAGCAACCCGGAAAATGTCATGAGGGCTGCATCTCTACGAGTCGATCGAAGTTTTGTCGGAAAGGATATGAACAAAGCAAAATGCGTTGCCGACGATCTTGCGCCAGGCGCGCGTCTATGTGATGGAGAGAGGCAGCAAAGGGGATTGTTGTCCTGTCCACAAAAGGCGTGTCTCACTTGCAAAAAGAGCACCTCCACAAGTTGTTGCCACACGTGAATTGAATTATAAGATAGCCAACAGTGTGTGTGTGCTAATCAACGTGGCGTTGAGATCGCGGCTGTCGTCGTGGTACTGTGTAAATCCCATCGGTCGAGCTGCATCAACTTTCCCCTTTCGCCTGAAGAGTTTCTTTCTGCGATGCGGAAGAGCATGCTAATACTACGGAAAGAAAAGCCAAATTCCCACGAAAGGTGTGTTGGATTGCACGCCCCTCAGGCGGCCTGACGGGGAGAGTAGGACGAATGTGGGGGACTTGTCCGCGCATACGTATCAGAGAGAAGTAAATATGGGGTGATTAAAGTTCGGAAAATTCGAAAACGGACAGAAACACACAAGAGCAGTACCGGGGACTAACAACTGCAGGGCCATCGGCACCGTCAAACGTTATAGTCGGAAAGAGTGATAGAAGCCCCTCCGGGTCTTCATACACTCAAGGCTATATAACGTGAGACAAGCGAAAAAAAGTAACTAAAAGTTGGAGTAAGTACGTTAGTCTACATTATGTCCAAGTGTTCCGCTTTTTCTACACATCACACCATACATTGCGAGGTAGAAGACAGTACGGAGGGGGGACCGGGTGTGCAGAAGAAGGTTGATCTAACGAGCGAAAAGGAAGTGCAGAGGAAACAGGACGACTGCGGATGTCGAAGTAAACAAATATTCACATTCGCAAGGTAGGGAAATAGAATGTTAGAAGAGGTGCTGAAGCAGGAATACGCTTGCCGTGGGTGAGTGTAGTACCAAGACTGTCTTCTATTTTGGGGGGCGGCGGGAGCATCGCGATGCATCCGTCCACCACGGCGAGATAGAGCCTATTGAGCTGTGTTGCGTTGTGTGTCAAAGTTGATATTCAAGAGAGTTCAGAATTGTGCCTGCACGCACTATAGGCTCACTTAAAGGAAAAATGACAATATACATGTGGATCTTCGCGTGTCTGCGTATAATAATATATCACGTGGAGACGACGTACATATGCAAATGGCACTCTGCTCGTGACTGTACGTCTCTAAGAGATGCGCATCCATATATGCATTACGAGATGAAGATACACGTATATATATATATATATACACAAAAACTTAGAGATCGGTACACGTGTACACAAATCCATTTATGATGGAGTATAAGTGTCGGTTTCCGTGTGAATATCGGTTTCCATACAATGGACTGAAGAGCGAGCTCCCTCATCCGGCACAAAGGACGAACACTGTGGATCCGACTACGCAAGAGCAGAACTAAGTTCTAATAACGAGGCGGACGGGGAAATATGAATGTAACTCGGAAAAAATGCCTCCCATATACATCACGACCATACGTGTATGCTTGTACACGTACCGTAGCGTGTCTCTACATGTACATCTCCATATTAATATTTAGATGCAATCGTACGAGTGTATTCGTAAATGTCAACATAGATGAATCTGCATACGTCCATACGTGCTGACGGGTTAAATTTTTCGCCACGTATTGGTGGAAAGGAAGAACGTGTTTCCAGGTCCGATAAACTGTGGTTAGACATCAAATCGAGTGCGACTCAAGGCAGGACTCAATTGATGTGCATCTCTCTCTCCTACGTATACATAGATATATATATATGTATTTATACGTGTACGTTTTTGAGGAAATGGTACTGCTTGTATGCCACAAGATCGGCGCACGGCTCTGTTGGCTCCAGGCAGAGGAGTAGCACGTCGCTCTGATCACTTTCTCGAACTGGAGACTGCTCAGTGCATTCGGCCTGATTCACCTAGACATACCTGGAAGAATATTGTATACGTGCGTCCACATATCTCTTCGTATCTGTGTACGTATTCATATGTATCCCTACGCTCACCTCTGAATTCAAATACGCTTCAGGCTGCGGCTTCCTCTTGTTTGCTTGTCAGCTGATTATTCTCCACAAATGCATTACGCGTACGCATTGCTGTGGGAACACATGAAAATATACACATCTGTCTGTATATATATATATATATGCATTACGCGTACGCATTGCTGTGGTAACACATGAAAATATACACATCTGTCTGTATATATATATATATATGCAAATGTAGCTGCAGATGCGTTTACGTTGAAAGACAATGTAAATCTCCTCGTAATACTTGTCCAGACTACGTGTTGTCTAAATGATTATTTGATTTTATTGACTAGATACTTGTTTAAAGAACGACTGCGCACTTTCGGGGTGGGGGTGCCGCCCCAAGGCTTTCTGTTGTGTAACGGTACCCGGAGAGACACCTTTGCGTCTGACCAGAAATTCGTGAAACGAGACCTACACTAAGGGATGACGCAACTCAAATATGTCTTCACTTCTTGAAATGGGCATGTGAGAACAGATGGTTAACTACAATGCTGATAACTGTACGTCTCGCAGAGAACCCCTGCGGATAGAACAAAGTGAAACTGACTTTTCTGAAGAGACGGTTATCGGCCGGCTCTTCATCAAACACGACTCCGCTCAGTGAAGAAAAGAGGAAGATAGAAACAAAAGAAGGGCTTCGAACCAAACGTCAACGCGCGCTACTGAGCGACAGAAAATGCCTTCAACCACCGCACGGTGTCGAGATTCCTACGGGTATTTATGGCACATGTACAGATGTGTCTGAACACATGTGTACACATCTGCATCTTTGTTTACCTGGGCTTTAACATGTATGCATATACGCATAAATTACACAGAAATATCACCCGCCCGCGGACTCTATACGTGGGTGCGCCGTGTGCGTATAATCTTATTTGTATATGTATGTGTATCTCTTTCTCTCTCTACACCTACGCGTAGAAAGGTTGGCGTCACTCCACTTTCCTCATTACTCGAGCGGCTGCAGCAAAACATTACCTTTTGAATGCGCCACACCTTTTAGGAAGGTATATAATAATGGATTTTTTGTATGTGAATTTAGCTGCGTTCACATTGCAACGGATCGCCAATAGAGTACGGTGTTAGAAATGACGTATGCACGTATGTTTCAATTCCTTTGTGTACATATGTACGCAAATGGGCTGCGGTAACTTACGTCTCCGACCGTCTGCATCAGCGCGAATTAGGTCTTCTTTGCGTATATACGACCGCACGTAAGCGTGTGTCGGTAGTTGTTCTTTACCAGAGAGTACTCGTTATACAACCTATCGCTACGCGCGCGTTAGCCCTGCTGACACACCCTTTCCAAGGACATCCGTCTAAAGTAAAAATGTTTCGTCTCTTCGCTTCACTAAAGAAAACACCTGGTTTACGTAGTTCCGGCGATGTACTGCTGGAGGTCACCTCGTACTGTGACCTTCGTGTTGCTCTATACTACCCAGGTGGTCTGTATACATATATACGTATATATATATATATACACACACACACAAATCAGAAAGATCTACATAGAAAGGCGTACATTCGAATGGGGTCCCTATAGTCTGCGCTGGCTTATCTTCGAATACTGATGCGAAGGTCCTAGAAGAACATATTTTTATGGAGCCGCTGCCGTGATCACAGCGTTGTTGCTCTTCCTGTTAGATCCTTCTACATTGCTTGCACCGTTGCTTCCTAAGCGACGTAATGCACGCCGCTACGCTTAGAAAGAGATCCACTTGGCCAGCTTTGACTCCTACCCTTTGTGGCTTCTTTCCGTCAACATCGACAGGGATGCTGGGTCTGAGGGTAGAGCGCCTCAACACCGGGGGCACGGACGGCGAGCATAGAAGAAGCCGTACTTTCTAAGTATGTGCGCGAGTGTCTTCGCAAGTGAACTGCACGTGCGCGCGGAACCCACCTGAGACGCTGTATGTTTCACTTTGCGTCTATTCTATTTGACTTGGCGTACCGATATATGGTCGTGCGCAGTGATCTTCCCTGCCTATCCTGTGGAGTGTGTGAGAGTCGACGGTCCGCAATTCGAGAACGACGGACGGGGTATGCGGAACAGATCAGGTCGGACTTCGCGAAAAATCTCTGCGTATTCATTCCCTCTTACACACCAGTGCTTGGTTCAACGACCAAAAAAAGCCGAGTTACACGTGTGCGCAAGTGTCTCTGTACTGAAAGGCAAACGTTCGTGAAAGTAAATGCGGAGGCTTTGAGGAAGGAGGAGACTTGCGTGAGACACGCGAGAACTGCCTTCCTGTGGCGGCACCCTGACGACATGCTGACGCTTGAAATTAATGGTCCAAGTCATGGGATCTTCTTTTTGACCCCAGTGATGAGTGGCGATTGATTACTTCCATCTGCGTACAGCCATATCGCTCCTCCTTCCGACCGCAGGGATTACTTCCATTTGCGCACAATCACTTCGTTCGCCTTCCAAAAATCATTTTCGTCTGCAGCAGGTACAACAGCTTGACACAGATGGACGGGGGCAGTATATCTGCGTGGTGCCTCGGTTGTAACCACATCTAATGCACTTCTTTCTTTTCCTTTTCATGTCGATGCATCATTTCTTTTCTCCCTATTAAATTTTGTGGGTGCAGCAGAGAATTCAGAATAACTGAAGCAGGGCAGCGCTTTATGACTGCTGCGTACGTTTTCCTCAACTCGCGATGATACGTAGTAGTGTTGTTGTAGAAAATCCCATATCTATGGACCGCAGTATAAAGGAGGCGCCACACCTGGACTTCCTAATAGGTAGCTCGCGTCTGAGAGTGAATGTATCGGACAAAAGGACTCACTCTGTTCAATTCTGTTCTAAGCGCTCCGGGAAGCCGCTTGCCGCTGGATATCACTATCGCGTGCATTCTCGTGTGTTGCTACACAAGCAACTTTGGAACAGCAAGTGACGAAATATTTAGGTTTTGCCTTCTGTTTTGCGTCACCAGAAATTATCAAAAGGAAAGGAGCTGTGCTCGTCTAGTGCTGTGGTAGCCCCTTTTTGTACCTTCCTCATCCACGCACACTCTATATTAGGGATATGCGTATGTTTTGTCTGAACAATAGACGAAACACCTGAACATATCTACACTTGCATGTTAGTATACATATAGACATACTTTCTATACCCCTACAGTTATATATGTATACTTACATGTATATATGTATATAGATATACGCACTGTATATACACTTATATGTCTTTATTTATATATGTATACGTGTACGCCTACTCCTCTTATCTTCTACTTTGCAAAACCGCCTCTGCGTTTGTTGTGCTTTCGAGACGAATTGAGACGAAATTTATTGCTAAACATTCAGATTTGAGCTCGTGGCAGTGTACTGCTGACATCTACGACAGTTTTGCAGTGCTCCCTTATCTTAAAAGCCGTCTTCTGCCCCCCGAGAGTTGCACCGCACCGTAGAGAAACGTACAAATCTACGTATCAATAGCCTTGTGTTCTCTCGTATGCGAATTTCTGCGTGCACTTTGCAGTGTAGCTACACATCTACGCAGACGCCCCTGTGCGTGTACGGATTCGAATATACGTGCATATGTGTAATTCACGTGTGACTGAAGCTGAGTTTCTAAGGTGCACGCGGCTGTATTGTACACGTGCATGTTGGCTGCGCGCAGGCTGTGGGGAAGAGATATGCCGCTTGAGGGTTCACTTTAACCACAATGCAGGCAGGTAGCGTTCTTGCGTGCGCGCGGGTGCCTGATTGACGTATTCAACAAAATTCTGCGTGTGTCGTCTTGCCGGGACGTCGTTCGTCACAGCAATCTGTGCAGCTTTATTACCGACGCTGCGAAAGCTTTTCCTGCCTTACTCAGACGCGTGCGTCTGTAACGCTCGTGAGGACGTACGATATGCTTATCGAGTAATCATCTGAAACGTGTGTCTTTCTCCCCCGCTTTCCCGCTGTCACCTGCGCTTAATACCTATCCATGCACTTCTTTTCTCTTTTCGGTCCATAGTGACGTGCACACTCTGAAAGTGAGCGCGCACATCAGGGCAGAAAATAGAGACCTGTTTGTCAGCAGCCCAGCAGTTGTGCACACCTCTCCGGAAGTGCACGTATGATTTTTCATGGCACACGACCGAACTTCGCCACCCGTGCAAATGTCTTGATCCTGCAAGGTGGCGGGAAGTTCCGCACTGCTTGGGGTGAGGTTCGTGCTTGTGTTGACGGGGTGCGTATCTGAACGGAGTCCACGGGACTTCTTCAACACCGCAGGAAATTCGAACTGTTACACGTAGACTTACACGTAGACTGTATACGCGCGTGGCTCTGCGGCCACTTCGAGTGTCTCAGTCTGTTAGGATATACACCAGACCTCGAGCGCGCGCCCGGTGAAGCATTTTTTGTATGTTTGTCCAAATATTGATGGACTGCCTAACTGCCATAGCAGAGAGAAACACACTTGTGCAGATATATATGTATACTGTGACATACCTTTGCGTGTCTTCATACACATCCATACACTTATACACATATACGTGTATACTCACACTTTTGCGCACATACGTACATATATGCATATAAAGCAGTAGACACCCGTACATATACGTATATAATATATATATATATATATTTGTACATACGTATACAGTGTACACGTAATTGCTCTTCACGTGGACACAATGGCGGCGCCAGGTGTCTCCAAGCAGATAGCTACCCGATTGAATAGCACTGCGTGACTGGCGAATAATTAAAAAGCAAAAGCAGAGACACGCATCACCAAACATATACAAGAACGCGTACACGTGCGCGTATATGTGGTCTTGGGCGTGCCGCGGCCAAGAACAAGAGCATGCAAAGTGCTGGCTGACATTGATAACAGGACGTGTGGGCCTGCTCTCCTTCGTCAGAAGAAGCAAGGCACGGATTCTGACATATATGTGTATCTGCAAAGAGTGGGGCTTCAAACGTTTGCGACGGTGGTCGCTGATGATTGTCTCTGAATTTCCAGAGGTATCATCACAGAAAAAAGACAGAAAGACAGACACACTTGTACATCTACGTGTACAACTCTCTATGTATAGGTAGGTACATATCTATATATATCTATCTGTTTATACATATTACAAAAGTGTTAACACACTACTACTGCTACTACTACTACTAATATTCGTAGCACTGCCGCTGTGCTACTACGCGTGAACAGATATACGTATAGATAGACAACAGATATCATTATATGTCTGTCTCTACGCCGAAGCAAAGCTGTGCACATACACAGAGTGCAGCCCTGCAGATAGGGAGCACGGTTCTACGACGTCCCATTCGAAAGTATTCCTTTTCTCTCCTTAATTGTACAGAGAAGTACACAGATGTCCCCCACACACGGCGAATTCGCCGAAAAAGAGATCCATGGGAAAAAACTGTGAGCAGATAGTGACAGAAAAAGAGAGATACACATGCAGACAGAGACACAGAAACAGCTTGGCCGCATACATTAATTTCGGCTGCAGGGTGCTGGCGCTACTCAGAATCTCTGATGAGGAGACACGCCTCCTGCAGCGCCGCGAGACGAGACTGCAAGTCGTTGTAGCCCATTTCCACCGCATATTCCTGAACAGTTTCGATAAATTCTCTGCATCCAACCACAAACCAAGACCACAGAAACACACAACCACACACGCAAACACAAAAAATGTGTGTAATCCTGCGGAGTGGACAGCTACACATTTACACACCCACGTGTACACGCGCCCACACGTGCACGCTTACACACATATATACATATATCTATGTATTTATACACGTACTCATGCATATATATATGTACACGTGTGTGCGTATGTATACACAAACACACACCCACATATCTATACAAAAAAAGCAAGCATTTCTGTGCTCCTGCGGAATGGAGAGTTAAATATATATAGATATACATACGCATACATATACACGCATACATATATATATGTGTATATGTGTGCATCTGTATAGAATGGATGGTTGGCACCCGTAGTTTCTGGTCGTGAAGAGGTATGGTAGGCTGCTCGTGTAGGTCGTTGGAAAGGCATACACGCGTATGTCTATTCGCAAGTATACGCGTACGTCCCTACGTTCGTACGTGCAGCTGCACACATAGTTCTCCATCTTAAATTTCCACCGCATGCGCGCAGATGACACGCATGCGTGAATACCAGGAAAGATGGGTATAAATAGCCCTCTAGGCTTGAAATCCCAGTACTCATATTTACCCATACGTGTGTACTTGTGCATATAGACGCTGAGGAGCAGAACCGTACAAATATGAAGTCCTGCGGCTACACAAACACATACACACCTACATATACACCGTAACTGTATACATATACGCATGCAGACGTGTACGCATATATAAATATACATACTATCTTCTGATGTAGACGAAACGTTGATGGACATTGACAGAGGGCCCTGCAGAGAGAGAGAGAGAGTTTCTGCGTGAGGATGCAACAGCAGGGAAAGAAAGTTGAGATCTGCAGGGAAGAGAAGAGGACCCTCTCCACAGAGCAGAAGCTCTCGCTGTCCACATGACGCTTCTCCGCCTGTCTTTCTATCTACTTGCTCGTCTTCTACTTCTGAATCGATACATATATGAGACAGGCCCTGGGGGAGTACACATACATATGGGTATGTACATCCTACTGGACGGGTACACATATATATGCAGGAGTGAGGCACGCGGCTGTCGACAGACAAGAAGGATCGACGTTTGATCGAAGACGGTGTGGGGTGTCTGTGTACGAATCTCTGCACGAATAAACGACACTTTTGCAAGTGGGAAGGAAGTGACTGTTCTTCAAAGAAACAAACACATTCCACATACACGCCGAAGAGTGGACGAGAAAAGCTTACTCCCAGTCTTTCTCTTGCAGACGGCTCGTGAGAGGCTTGCCGCACCTGCACGCCAGCAAAAACGGAAGAAAGGGGCACTGCCTCTATAAGGGTAGACACATATCTATCAACCTTCATATTTAATAATATGTCCCAAGTAAACATACGATGGCAAACAGGCACACACACACGTATGTATACACATTTATGTACATATACGTATGTATATGTATGGGTGTTCAAGTATAGATATACATATATATATGCACACACATGCGCATGAATATGTAAGCGTGTGTGTGTGTGTGTGTGTACGCCTAGGTTTCAAAACCTATCCGCCTATATATCTATCTATCTGTCTATCTATCTATAGGACAAGCCTGGATATACAAATATACATATACGTATGTATATGTAGGTACATTTGTCCGTACATGTAAATAAACATATACGTGTCTCTATCTATCTATCTACCTACCTACCTATCTATCTCTCCCTCTCTCTCTCTATATATATATACAGGTTTATATATGTGTGTGTCCGTATCTGTACATGTGTATATACGTTGACTTGTTCACGCTATTGATGTGTGACGGAGAGATGTGATAGACGGAGGTTTGAGTCAAACTGCTTTCGTTGATAGAGGAACGTTCCTTGGCACTTTCGTTTGTCGAAGCCTTTCAGCTGAAAAAAAGTCGTGGCACTTCCCTTCTCCAGAAGAAGACGAAGAGCGCTGTGTGAAGCACATCAGGCCCACAATGTGAAGACTGCGAAGAAAAGACCGACCATTTCTCGCAGCGTCTCTATGCGCCGGCAGCAGGGACCTCTACCTCTCCCTGCTCTCCCCTTCATCCATACATACATTTATATAAATATATATGTTGCCTAAATGTATATGATATGCCTCGGTATAGTAGCCGAGATACCTACGCGCCAGTATATACATCAAACATATGTATATATACGTGCGTGTCAGTACTCTTCGGAGGTCGCAGGGACGTTAACTCCTCGACTGTCTAAATATATATATATATATATATATATGTACACGCGTCTACGTGCATGTGTGTGTACGCCCATCACCACTACACATATAAATAATTATGTACAGAAGCATGCAGACAACCCAGATATTCACGCTTCGGTATGGTACTATGCTTATGCAAAACTAGGTGAGCTTACACATATATATATATATATATGCCTATATATACACATACAACCAACACACATATACATATATATAATATATATATATATTTGTAGATCGATCGATCGATAATATATATATATATATATTCTATTCGCATACGCGTCTACACATCTTACAGTGGATATATACACATATGTAAAAGCAACATTTGTATGTCTCTCTATATATAGAATATATGTGTATAGATAGTATCTATATTCATATATATATTCTATTCACTACGCATGTACAGCTCTCACAACACCTATACATATATGCACAAATATACATATATATATACACACACACACACACGATGGGTACGCATGTGCTGTCACAGGTGTATATACGGGTTTGTAGTGACTTTTGCATGCAGCAGACATGAATAGTCGTATAACTGCATGAACGCCTCGCATATACGTGTTCTTCTCCTTTCACTTATATCTCCCTCTTCCTCCTTGTCTCTCTATTTCCATATATACACGCAGATTACACATACACAGGGACAGCTCGTATGACTCCCTTCCAAACAGAAGGATGCACAGATACATCATATATATATATATATATGCGTTTTGCAATACATATATGTATGTATATATCGTTAGTACAGGTGAGTCACTTGTTGCTGATAGTTGGGCATGAAGGAGAACTGACGGGCATTTGTCCTTTCGGAAGAAAACGTTGACGGCGTTGCACGAGGAGCAAGGCCGGTCCTGCGCCTGTAAGCAGGACAGCAGTTCTCGTCTTCAACAAAAAAGTCAACAAATATGAATGCACTTCAAAACGTTGATAAGAGTCCCTCCCTCCGTTCATTTTCTCCTTATTCCCCTGTTGCCAGTTGTGAAATATACATATATATATATCTATGCGACTATATATACGTTCTCATATACAGCCACATACATATATATATATGTATGTATATGTATGCATGTATCTCCATATCTACGTATTTGTACAACCATATATATATATATGTATGCATGTATCTCCATATCTACGTACATGTACATTCATCTATATATGGATATACCTACACGTATACAAATGTGTGTTTCTACGGTGTCTGCTGTGATTCCGCAGAAGTGGGCTTCTCATCTGGATATAAACAGACAAGCGTATTTCCCCATACCTACGGTACATGTTTACATATATCTGCGTCTTTTGCTCCTTTAGTTGGCACATGGCGATTCATATATGTATATATATATACATATATACATACGCACGCACATAAACGTATAAACATATACAAATAGATATATACATATATATATACCCCTATGCGAATAAACATATTATCCCCTACAGACGTCACTTCGCTGCCTCTTTGCTATAGCTATATATATATATATATATACGTACATACATGCACTACGTGCAAACACACAC
This sequence comes from Sarcocystis neurona, assembly GCA_000727475.1. Classification (NCBI taxonomy): domain Eukaryota; phylum Apicomplexa; class Conoidasida; order Eucoccidiorida; family Sarcocystidae; genus Sarcocystis; species Sarcocystis neurona. The sequence goes on from KL647291.1 coordinate 4,495,317, forward strand.
ATTGTTTCGTGGAGAAGCATTATGTCTCTGTCTTCCCTTCCATGTGTATATACACATATACACGTATATACACACCTATGTGTACAAGTAGAGAGACGTGTATGAATTGAGGCACAACACGCCAGCAATAAATACGTGTGAAAACGGAGAGAAGACAACAAAAGAGAAGTGCGGGGGGACAGAGAGAGACAGACAGACACACGTAGACACAACGAGAAAAAACTTCGCACGAAGCAGCTGGGCAGAAGAAGAGGAAGACCGCCGAGGACAGCGCGAACGTTCGGCACACAGCAGCAGCGGCACCGCCAGCAGAGGCGCAGACCCACGTCCGGTCACCGCGGGGCTTCAGGAACGCTGTTAAAAGAAATTCAGCAGCAGATGCAGCATCATGGTGAGCACGCATGCGGAATTCCACGGGTCAGGTACTTCCTGCTGTTGACGCCACTGTTGCTGCTGGTCGCTATTCCCCCACTGTTGCTGCGGCTCCTCCTGCCACTCCTCCTCCTGCGGCTCCTCCTCTTCCTGCTGCTCCTCCTCGTGCCGGTCCTCCTCCTGCCGCCGCTCCTGCTGCTGCTGCTGTCGCTGCTGCTGCTCCTGTCGCTCCTGCCGTAAGTGCCGCTGTTGCTGTTTGCTCCTGGTGCTGCGGGTGTCAGTCTGTGAGTGCAGCTGCCCTGGTTGATAGGGGTGCTGCTGCTGTCCCTGCATTGCCTGGAGCTTCCGCTGGCGCTGCTGCCGTGGCTATCTTGCTGCTGCTGCTGTTGTTGCCTTCCGTTCCTTTGCTGCTGTCGCTCCAGTTCCGGCGGCCACGTGTTTCCTTGCTACCGCTGCTGCTGCTGCTACTACCGTGGCCAGCGTTGCTGCTGCTCGTGTCACTGCTGTTGTTGCTGTTGCTGTTGCGACGGGTGCCACTGGTGCTACCGTTGCTGCCGCTGTTACCACTGCGTTGCTGCTGTTACTCCTGGGCCGCTGCTGTTCGTACCGCGCGGCTGCTGTTCCTACTGCGCTGCTGCTGTTCCTACTGCGCTGCTGCTGTTATTACCTCGCTGCTGCTCTCCCCCTACTGCGCTGCTGCCCTCTCTATTGCCCTGCTGCTGTTACTACTACACTGCTGCTGTTGCTGCGCCGCCTTTGTCGCTGTCGCTGCTCCTCGTCCTGCGGCTGCTTCTGCTTTCTTGTCGTCTTCCTCTGCTGTCGGCCCTGCTGGTCCCCCTCTCCCCGCTGTTCTTCTTGTTCCTGCTGTTCCTGCCCCTTCTCCTGTTGTTGCTCTTTTTCCTGCTGCTGTTGCTGCTGTTGCTGGTGCACGTATTTTGTCTTACTGAGTATGCATAGATTTTAGCTCCAACAGCTCGGTAGAGCAGCGCCTCTATCAAGCGGTCGGATATAACTTCTCCGCACCGGGGGCAGTTGCTGCAGCAGTCGTGGCACGGCGCACGTACTGATGACCGACGAGCAAATGAATTCGCAGAGACATTCACACTCTTCTCTCCACACATACGTGTGTACATGTCCCACTTTCTCTCTACCTTCTGATCTCCTTTTTCCTTCACCATTTCTCTTCCATCTTCTTTTTGTCTTTCTCTTCTATCTCCCAATATCTTCTGTGTCTCTCTTTTCGTCGGTCCTTTTGTCTTTGTCTCTCACTCTCCCTCTATCCTTCTATCTCCTTCCCTTCTGTTTCGTCTCTTCTCACTTCCCCTCCTCTGTCTCTCAGTCTTCCTCGATCTTCTCCTTTCCTTCTGTCTCTCCCTCTCTCTGCTGCTCTCCCTTTTCTCTTCTATTTCTCTGCGTTCTTCTATCTGTTTTTCTTTTCCTTCCTATCTCTGTGCGTTTCCTCCTTTCCCCATCTCTCTGTCTCTTCTGTAAATCTTCTCCCATCTATCTTTGCCTTTATCTCTCAAGGCCTCTCTTTCTCTCGAACTCTCTCTGTTTTCCCTTCTATTTCTCTTCCTTCTGCTCTCTCTCTCTCTTCTGTTCCCCCCGTCTCCCTCTCCCTCTTCTGTCTCTCTCTCTCTCTTCTATTCTTGCTGTCTCCGTGTCCCTCTTCTGCCTGTCTCCCTGT